>BTHU01000019.1:49328797-49811297 GCA_036184795.1 Tokudaia tokunoshimensis
CACACATACACACATGGCCACAAAGAGACAAACAGGGAAGGAGACCGATGAGAGAGAGAGAGAGAGAGAGAGAGAGAGAGAGAGAGAGAGAGAGAGAGAGAGAGAGAGAATTTTACTAAAGCCTTGCATGCACAGACTTCTGCAGTGGTTTTGACAAAGACAGGCATGTTGCAAAACGCAGGCTATAGAAACTAAAAGAAAGTTTCATAGTTCTGGAGTCATAGATGAAACCTGAGATTAAGGTGAGGTGTGGGGCAGTGAAATATCTCACACTGCAGTCCATGTTGGTTGGAAACTCACTAAGTAGCCTCAAGATCTGAAATAAATGCGATCCTCAGGCCTTTGTCTACTGCAGGGCTGGCATCACATATGTGAGCACTAACATTGTTTCTGTCTTTGGGTTTTAGTGCTGAGAACAGACACCATGACCAATGCAAGTCTTATAAAGGACAGCATTTAACCTGGGCTGGTTTACAAGCTCAGAGATTGAGTCCATTATCATAAAGGTAGGGAAAATGGCAGCATCCAGGCAGGCATGGTGCAGGAGAGGCTGAGAGTTCTACATCTTCATCTGAAGGCTTTTAGCAGAATACTGCCTTCCCAGGCAGATAGGGTGAGGTTCTTAAAGCCCACACCCTGAATGACACACCTACTCCAACAAGGCCACACCTACTCTAACTGGGCCACACCTTCTAATAGTGCCACAGACTGAGCCAAGTAAATACAAATCATCACAGCTGACAATCCTTGTTGTTGAACATTCTTTAGCTCTAGTGAAAGACAAATAGAATTAGGGGAACCTGCCAGGGCTTAGATCAGGATAAACCTAGGTGCAGAGGAATTTAACCCAGCAACATGGCTGCTCTGGCAAGGTATCATATCCAAAGACCTTCTAGGCCTATGTGATTTGGCTGGAATGCAGAAACTCTGCATTGTAGTATGACCTGGATTTCCATATAGACACTTTCATATACACACCTTTAATCCCTAACAATGAAGGAAAGATTCATTTGTAGAAGGAAGCAGCCATTTTTGAAAGCAGCCATGTTTGAGAGGCAAAGTGACCAGTCAGAGAAATGTTTGACAGAATGAGTCAGAAATACTATACATCCAACTCTGGTAGAACAGCACAGAAAAGAGAGGGTAATTAAGAGAAGCACAAGGATAGAAATGGAGGTGTGAACTTCGTGCGTAGCAGTTTTACTGGACAGGTTGCAGAGAGAAGAAGCTAGAAAGGATGAGCATATTAAACAGTTAAGTCTCAAGGCTGAACCATTCCAGGCCTAGGTTCTCAGATGGAGGCTGGAAGCTGAAGCCTTTCAAGGTTTGGATTTGTAGAGGATTAGATTGTATGAAATCTAGAAGTATCCAGGCCTTGTCCTAGGGAGAGTTAGAACAGAAAAAGCAACCCTCAGCCCAACAATGGATTCAAAAAGCTTGGGTAAATCTCTCATCACTTCATCTAATGAAATAAAAGTGACATTTACATCTAGACCTGAGTCAAAAGAATTTCATTCCATGTGGTACCTGTGAGGATCCAGAAGGGAATACCCAAATAGAGTTACCTGAGTTGCTGCTGGTTGGGAGCAAGACACACAGAAAGTTATAGATGTAGCTGTGGCAGCACTTTGCCCTGGCTAGTAGGCTAGAGAGATGCAAACCACTGAAGCTTGCTAGTCAGCATAGCTAGCCAAGTTGTTGAACCTCTAGTCACTGAGAGACCCTGTCTCGAACATACGATCATAGAAAAATACAGGCACTGCTGTGGGCGTTGTCATGAACACACTTAAAACAAAAGCCAGATTGAAAAAGTGCCACTATCGTTTCCGGATTGCTTTTGGGTCATAGGTAGTGTGAGATATCCTATGTCTTCGGTGCAAGAACATGAATGCATAGACATAATTTCTAAGGTAACTTTATTGGTGAAAGTAGAAAACCTCATAAGATAGGACAACTGGCAGATAATTTTGAACATTAAAGTATGTGAAAGGACATACTAGAGGTCACTGATGACAAGAGTGTAGAGGACAGGTGACCTTCAGAGAGCTTCTCAGAGGCACACCTCAGAGTCCAGAGATCATGCTGAGGTGAGTTTAGTTGCCAAGAGAGGAAAGGGATGTGATCCCACCCACCATTGGGTGTTCATTTGGAAGTAACCTGATATGATACGATACAGTCATGTCATCTAGGCGGATAATTCGGGAGAGGATCAACTTGAAAGGATCTAGCAAGTCTGAGCATGGAGGTGGCTTCTTCAGGTGACAGCTCATTCTCCATCACTGTCCTCTGAGGAGGAGGAGACCCAAAGGTCCTCATAGAGGACACTCACTTTGACCTGGGATCCTGCTGCCTCTCCTTCCCCAGGGAAGGCAGGGGCTCTCTGAAGGAGGTGTTTGCTTCTCAAGGGGAAGTGGTGGGGGATCTGTCAGGAACCTGGAGCTCCAGCAGTTACTGCCCTCTCTGGTAAGATCATTCTCAGGCTTTGGCTTCCAACATGGTCAACCGATGACTGGTGGGACGCAATACAGGGTCTGGGTTGGGACCAGAGCAGCCCTGCTATGGAGCTGTTGTTGGTCAGTGCTGGGCACCTGGGCTGCTAGTTTCTTGCTCGTTTCAGCTGCACCTTTTAGTCCAATTCTGATGACAATGGGAGGAGACGGACTGTCCAGGGTGTCCTTGGAACCAGTTCTTTCATGGCTCTTCTCTGTTACATTGGTAGATTTAATTTTTTGTTTCTTCGGGGGATTCTGGCTAGGCTCTGTTGGGCACTGGAAAGTTTTCTTGCCTGGGGCCTGGAAGCTGAGTTTGGGGTTCTGTGTATCCTGGTGGATGACAGGATGCTGGCTGGGCTGCATTTTCCTACTGGGACCCTGGGGTTTTGACTCTTTATGGAACAGTTCACCGATTGCATTACTTTGGGGGACAACATTGGGGTGTAGGTGTGAAACACCCTCTAGCTTTTGCTCCAGGAGCTCTTCTGAGGATGTGCTTCTTCCATCCTGCCTGAACACTGACTTGGCAGTACCAGGGACAGCCACGTTCTGACCTTTCTTCTGCCTGGAATGTGAGTTCCAGGAGCTGTCAAAGGTTTGGAGGGCAGGCTTTCCAGGGCACATCTGATTCCCAAGAGATGTTTTGACTGGTGGCACAGACATCTTTCTGATCCCAGGAAAGCTTGGCATCTGTGACTGCTGTAGAAAAGACAGACATATGGAGAGAACATTAGGGCACTGTCAGCATGGAGGGCAGTGAAGGCTTTCAAAACAACACCAGGAGCTCATGGCATTTAAGGTGGTAGTTTGTAGCAGCTCAGGTCTGATGTGAAATCATCAGGCTGTGGTAACCCATATCAGCTATCCAAAAACTTGCAGCATGGTGGGTTGTGAAATGGAAGGGAGTTTCAGCCTCCCTACAAAGTTTAAGTGAACCTTATTCTGATAATCCAAATGTATCTGTTTGTGTGTGTGTGTCTGTTCATGTATCTATGCATGTGTAAGTGTGTTTGTGTGTATTTATGCATGTGTGTGTGTGTGTGTGTGTGTGTGGTCTGACAAGAGGCACATGAAGGGAAGTATTGATGTATGGATGGTCAGAGAGACAGCTAGGAAGATGGCCATGATCCTTCTGTGGTCATAGAAGAATAGTTAGATTCAAATTACTATGTAATTTACAGCATAGTTTTGAAAATTCTAATTATCTCACTTGGGATATGAAATAGGGTAAGAGGCATTGGCTTGCCTTGAATTTGTCTCTCCCAATGGTCTTTGAGGTGACCTGTTGTGGGAAAGCTCCTCTCTGGCCCCTGTGACCTCACTGCCTCCATGGCTAGCCTCATGCAGCGACCATCCATCTCCAGTTTTTCTTGCTGTGGTTTCTGCTCACATTCCTAGCCATCCACCCCTTGGGTTCAGTGGTCATAAATCCCAGTAATCAGATAAAATCAAAACTCTAGAGGTTTGTAATTTATCAGTCAGATTTATCTTAGTAAATTCTCAACCCACAAAACACCCACACAACAAACTCAAAACTCAATTGACATAAACACAAGTGACACACCTAGATGGGGCAGACACCCCCTAATTATAATTTAATCATCTATCTGAGAAATCCCCAGTACTTATGACTCCCAGGACTGTGTGCTTCTGGCTCCTCTCCCTCTATTGTTGGTTCCATCTTGTCCCTTCCTCTCCTTAAACAGGTCACCAGAAAGCTCGGAGAGCAGACTCTGTTTGCAACCCGACCGAAGAAGGAAGGAGGACCTGGAGATATAAACCCATGGACAAGTGAGAAGGAACCTGCCATCCTCCAGGTGAGCTGGACCATAAGGAGACCTACAACAGAGGCTCACTCATTTATCCAAACCCAAGTCCATCTGAACTATGACAATGAACAAATGAATTGTTGCTGCCAGAGAGGATTTGTGAAATCTGGCGTGTATAGAGGACATGTAGTGAGCAAAGAGATCGTGCAGAAGGAAATGTGCCAGGTGGCAGAACAGAGGAAGGGACTTTCAGGAACAGGGTATCTACTTTACTTACAGCCAAGTTGAGCTGCTGGTCCTCCCTTTGTTGCTCCATCGGAAAATTCTGGAAGGGAGCCTTCTTCTGCAGCTTATCATACCTGTGGGAAAGATGATGGTGTGGGGACATGTCAGCTTTAGTCTCAAATAGTCACTCACTCCCTTACTCACTCACTCACTCACTCATTCATTCACTCACTCACTCACTCACTCACTCACTCCACTCTCAGTTGCCAGCAGATTATTTACTAATGCTCTGGCCCTTCCAGTATCTCCATAAACTCTGTTTTACCTGGAGCCTTCTCTACTGCCAGCCCTGTTCCCATCACTCACCTCTGTCTGGTGACTTGACTGAGTTGCTGTAGACCCTGGGGCCTGCAAGGATCCTTGTTCTCTTTCTTCTTCCTGGCTCCCAGAGGCTGTGGGGCTAGGAGCACATGGCCTTGCTTCATGGGGCACACTCTGCTTCTTGCAGTGTGGCCAAAGGCCTCACAGTTTCTGCATTTCACCTGTGAGGAGCAAAGGAGATATCAGCGAGTAACAAAGAGATCCAGGGACCCCTCCACCCTCAATCTTCCACCCAAGGCTAAAAGGCCCTTTAAGGCTCGCTCTCCAAGGACAATATTCACTAGAGAATGGGTGGAAACTCCACCTGGTTGTCTCTTTGAACCTGGAAGAGACATGCATAATTAGGAGATGTATGGGTGAAGGCAGAGAGCCCTGTATCTGCCAACAGACCAATTCTGCCAAAGAGGAGCTGAGCCTTCTTCCAGTCTCTCCCTAGGTCCGCATGCAGTTCCTTTGTCTGGTTCTCTGATACCTCTGATATAGTCAGGACCAAGAGCAGTGTGACAAAAGTAACAGGGCCCCAGACCTTAGTAGACCCCCAGATATTTGCATAACTATCCCCAAGATGGAAGTACCCTTCAGGCCATAGAACTCATCATCCCATAGGCACTACCAGCTGGCACCATGAAAACGAGACCTATAGAGACCATCATCAGAGGTTAGGCATGACGCCCAATTGAGGGATGGGGCCACCCACCCATCTCCAAAATTTTAACCCAGAATTGCTCCTGTTCTAAAGGAAATAAAGGGACAAAGCGTGGAGCAGAGATTGAAGGAAAGGCCATCCAGAGATTGCCCCACCTGGGGATCTATCCCATATGCAGCCACAAAACCCAGACACTATTGCTGATGCCAAGAAGTTTTTACTGACAGGAGTCTGATATAGATGTCTCCTGAGAAGTTCTGTCAGAGCCTGGCCAGTACAGATGCAAATGCTTGCAGCCCACCATCGGACTGATTTAGGAGGAGTCAGGGGAAGGACTGAAGGAGCTGATGTGCTTTGCAAACCCCATAGGAAGAACAACAATATCAAACAACCAGACCCCCCAGAGCTCCCAGGGACCAAATCACAAACCAAAGAGGACACATGGGGGAACCCATGGCTCTAGCTGCAAATATAACAGAGGATGGCCTTGTCAGGCATCAATGGGAGTGGAGTCCCTTGGTTCTGTGGAGGCTCAATGCCCCAGTGAAGGGGAATGCCAGGGCGGCGAGGCAAGGAGTGCATGGGTGGGAGGGGAGCATCCTCATAGAAGCAGGTGGAGGGGGATGGGATAGGGAACATGTGGAGGGGAATTGGGGAAAGGGGATAACATTTGAAATGTAAATAAATAAAATATCCAGTAATAATAAAAATAATAATAATAATAATAAACCAAATTTTGATATCTAATCCATCCAATGCCATCATTCTGGTAAAGTCTCTATTACCCTTGTATTACTAAAGCATTACCTTGCCTTTCAACCTCCTCTTTCCTGCTTCTGTCCTATTGTTCTTGTAACTGAAATACATCAACCTAGAAGTAGATATCCATGCACAAAACTAACCAGGAAAAAGGCTCAGTGGTGCACTGGGATTCAGGGGACCCACCTACCCAGCGCACTGTACCAGCTGGCTACTCAGGGCTTTCTTCTTTTTTTATTATCTTAGTAACATTTTTTTAATTTTATTTTCTATATTCTTTATTTACACTCCAAATGATTTCCCCTTCCCAGTTCCCTCTTCCCCGAAAGTCCCACAATCCCTCTTCCCTCCCCATGCTCCCCATTTGCCTAAGCATGTCATGAATTCATTGTTTTTAATTGCTGAGTAGTATTCCATTGTGTAAATATACATGAAAAATATCTCTGATAAAATTGAAGAAATATATAGAAAAACACGTTAAGATTGAGTATTTCATGAAAAAATTATACAGATAAAATTGTAGGCATAAAAATATTCCTAAGTTGATTGAAAGTAGAGGTAAAAATATTTTCTGATAAAATTGAAAATCTACAAGGAAAATATTTCTGATAAAATCCAAGAAATATATAGAAAGACACATTAAAACTTACTATTTCATGAAAAATTATACAGATAAGGTAGTAGGCATAAAAATATTACTAAATTGATTGAAAGTAGAGGTAAAAACATTTTCTAATAAAATTCAAGATTTACATGGAAAATATCTCTGATAAAATTGAAGAAATTTATACAGATAAATTGGTAGTAATTAAAATATTCCTAAGTTGATTGAAAGTAGAATTATAACCATTTTCTGATAAAATTGAAGATTTGCATGGAAAATATTTTTGATGAAATTGAAAAAAATATATGGAAAAAACATTAAAATTGAAGATTTTCATGGAAAATTATACAGATAAAATGGTAGGCATAACAACATTTCTTAGTTGATTGAAACTGAAATTATAAATATTTACTGATAAAACTGACGATTTACCTGGAAAATATCTGATAAAATTGAAGAAATATATAAAAAACGCATTAAGGTTGACTATTTCATGGAAAAATTATACAGATAAAATGGTAGGCATAAAGATATTCCAATGTTATTTGAAAGTGTAGTTTTTCATGTAGATTTTTGGTTTTGTCGGGGGTTGGGGGTGGGGAGGTGTTTGTAGTTTCACTTGCAATCAATTTAGGAATGTTTTTTGTGCCTACCATTTTGTCGGTATAATTGTCCATGATAATCTTCAATTTTAACGTTTTTCTGTATTTTTCTTCAATTTTGTCAGAAGTATTTTCCATGTGGATCTTCAGTTTTATCAGACAATGTCTATAATTTTACTCTCAATCAACTTAGGAAGATTTTTATACCTTCCATTTTATCTGTATAATTTTCCACGTAATAGTCAGTTTTAACATGTTTCTCTATATATTTCTTGAATTTTTTTCAGGAATATTTTCCTTGTAGATCTTTATTTTTATCAGAAAGTGTTTACAAATTTACACAGGACTTTCTATTGGCTTAAGCCCATATCCCAACATTCTTCTCTGGTGGATCCCGCACAACACAAAGATTTGGTGGTGTAGCCCTGTCTCACCTAGGTCCAGGGCTGACTGACACATAGAAGCCTCCACTTACCATAGGATACTCCTCTTTCAGTGATGGAAGAGTCTGTTCCCATGATCCTCTCCCCTCACTCTGGGCTGTTTGAGTTGGAATGGTTGGAAGGCCCTTGGTCTTCATTTGTGACTCCATTTTCTGGACCTGATGGCTTTTATTTCCTGAAACAGAAGTTAAAAAAGAGTTTCAAGCAATTGAATCAAGTTTCATGAAATGATAGGAATACGGGGCCTAGCAGCGGCCATCAAAAAAAAAAAAAAACCTGTTTCTGTTTTTCCACCTCCCAAGAATATTCCATCAGAAACTTAGAGACATGAAGTTGTAACATTCAGGGAATGTTTCCCTTCAAGAATCCACCACTGCTGCCAAACCCTTAATGAGAAAGTACTATCACATGAGAAATTCATCCCCATTTCAGATTCAATTCAGAACACTCCTGTTTCTAACCACTCACCTCAAGCAGAATTTGATAAAAGATTTGCACCTCAGAGCCTGCCCTCCGTCTGTGATCTGTCCAGAGGCTTCTCTTAGTTGTGGAGTCTCGATCTGCGTCCCACTTTCAGGAGGCTGTCTAGACCACGACTAGAAAGAAACTGCTGTGCAGGCTTCTTATTAGTTCCTCTGAAGGTCATGATCTCTGTGATGCAATCCAATCAACGTAGCCATTGAAGAACACTTGATCTCTTTTCTCCACTCCAGATGCTATTACCCCGCCCTTCCCTGTGCCCCACATTGTTCCACATCCCATACTTCCTCCTCGCTACTCTGACTCGATGCGGATGTTCCCGCTCACCACTCCACCTGAACTCTAAACTCCCTGGAGTCTGCAGTCTCTTTTTTTTTTTCTCGTTTTTTTTTTTTTTATTTTCTAAATTTTTTTTATTTACATTCCAAATCATTTCCCCTTTCCCATTTCCTCCCTCCCTGAAAGTCCCATAAGCCCCCTTCCCTCCCTCTTTTCTCCATTAAACCCCCTCTCGTTTCTCTGTCCTGTTGTTCCCCTACATCCAGTCTTTCCAGGACCAGGGGTCTCTCCTTCCACCTTCTTAGAAATCTATTGATATGCGAATTGTGTCTAGGGTATTCCGAGATTCTGGGTTAATATCCCCTTATCAGTGACTGCCTACCATGTGTGTTCTTTTCTGATTGGGTTACCTCACTAAGGATGATATTTTCAAGATCTGACCATTTGCCTAGGAATTTCGTGAATTCATTGTTTTTAATTGCAGAGTAGTATTCCAATGTGTAGATATACCACATCTTCTGAATCCATTCCTCCGTTGAGGGACATCTGGGTTCTTTCCAGCTTCTGGCTATTATAAATAAGGCTGCTATGAACATAGTGGAGCATGTGTCCTTATTGCATGCAGGTAAAGCCTCTGGGTATATGCCCAGGAGTGGTATAGCCGGATCCTCCGGGAGTGTCATGCCCGGTTTTTTGAGGAACCGCCAGACAGCTTTCCAGAGTGGTTGTACCAGCTTGCAATTCCACCAGCAGTGGAGGAGTGTTCCTCTTTCTCCACATCCTCGCCAACAACTGCTGTCTCCTGTGTGTTTGATCTTAGCCATCCTGACTGGTGTGAGATGGAATCTCAGGGTTGTTTTGATTTGCATTTCCCTAATGACTAAGGATAATGAACATCTCTTTAGGTTTAGATTAATTGAGATCACTGGTTTTCCTACAGGGTCGCCCTTCTCTTCAGCATCTTTCTACCTTTACCTAGTTCAACCACAGGCAGCAGTGGTGGATTCTTGAAGGAAAACATGCCCTGAATGTTACCATTCAGCAGCTTTTGACCATTGGTTGGGTGCAAATATCTGCATCTGACTCTTTCAGATGCTTGTTGGGTCTTCAGGAGTGTGGTCATGCCAGGTCCCTTTTTGTGAGTGCTATGGAAAGGCAAAAAACCCAGAATAGCAAAAACAATTCTTAACAATAAAAGAACGGCTGGGAGAATCACCATCCCTGACCTCAAACTGTATAACAGCAATAGTGATAAAATCTGCATGCTATTGGTACAGAGACAAACTCGTTAATCAATGGAATAGAACTGAATACCCAGAAATAAAACCACACATTTATGAACACCTGATCTTTGACAAAGATGCCAAAAATATACAATGGAAATAAGAAAGCATCTTCAATAAATGGTGCTGGTCTAACTGGCTGTATGTAGAAAAATGAAAATAGCCCCATCATTGTCACCTTGCACAAAGCTCAAGTCTAAGTGGATCAAGAACCTCAACATAAAACTCTAGACCTTGAACTATATACACTGGATTTAATAGAAGATAAGTTTGGAAAGAGCCTTGAACTCATGGGAACAGGGGAAATTTCCTAATTAGAAGTTCAATGGCTCATGCTTTAAGATCAAGAATTGATAAATGGGAGCTTTAAAACTGTAACGTTGTGTAAGGCAAAGGACATAGTCAATAAGACCAATCTGCAACCTACAGATTGGGAAAAAATCTTCACTTACCCCACATCTGATAGAGGGGTAATATCCAGAACACTTGATCTTAAGGCATCAATGCAGAGGCTTTAGTCTTGATTTAATACTTTAAGGCAGTGAATAGGGAGTGGAAGAAGATGGCCAAATATGGTAAATGCTTTTGAGTGGTTTGTTTTATGCAGATGTATCATGAGAGGCCACAGCAGGAATGTCATAGCCTTGACTTCCATTGTATTCTAAGAATTCCAAATTCAAGTCCCTAAGTCTCAGACTGAACATGCTTGGGAGGGGGAAATGCAGATGCAGGTTCATTTGTGATGGGCAGCAGAAGACCACTAATCCCTGTATGTCATGCAACTTACTTTCATTGGTTAAAACACTTGTTTTCTTCCACTTCAGGCAATCAAAGTCAAAACAGCCTCATAGACGGAGTCATACATTTTAAGGCCTGGGGCCATTGAGTTCCAACACTTCAGAGAAAGCCAAGAGGCTCATAGGAGCAGACTATTCCCTCAATGAAGGAGGAGAACACTAGGGTATGCAGAGACCTGTTGTGTCAGCCATTCCTGAGGCTCGGTGAGACAATGGACTGGGCTTTATCACAAAATCTTTGTTTTGTGTGAGATCCACCAAAGAATGCTGGGATAAGTGTGCCCATAGATTAGCTAGCTGACAGAATCTGTCCAGGGCTTGCTCTACTAGGATAGCTGTGCTATGAGTGTACAACGTTACTTTGGCTTTTGTTGATTGTCTTCTTATGCTGGTTTTCAACCATCTGATTAGCTGTTAACATTCAGTTGTAGCAGGTGTTGGGAAGGCAGGTATATACCAGTGTTGGACCAGACAATGGAACTTAAGGGTACACACCTTTAATCCCTGGAGATAAAGCCAAGCAGATCTCTGGATTCAAGGCCAGGCTGAGATAGAATAAATCCTAGGAGAAGAAAAGTTTAAATCAAGGCATGGTGATACACACCTTGAACCCCATTGGAAGTTTCCTAGAAGTTGTTTGTGCTCCTAAGGACAAGGCCAGCTGGGGATAGTTTTGGGGTTGGAGAGGAGCATAGAAGGATTTTTTTCTTGTGTAACAGGCCTGGTGTATTGGATGGCAAGGTGGTGGAACAATGGAGTTCTGGGAGATAGCCAGCTGCTTAGGACAGCTTGGTGTACCCCCGGGGACTTGTCAGGAAGAGGAATTCATAGCTATTTTAAAACATGCATTAAGTGTAAAATCATGTGCTTTCTTCTCAATGATAACTTGCCATGGTTTATACACAAAAGGACCCATATTACTTGTATGTGTGTGTACATGTAAGCACATACGGGTGTTTGTGTATGTGTGTCAGAGCACATGTGACATTCACATGGTGGCCAGAAGAGATTGTCAACTGTCATTCCTCAGACCTTATCCTCTTTCCTTCGAGACAGAAACTCTCAGCAGTTTGTCTCTGGCTGCATCTGCTAGCCTGAGCTGTCACTGAGCTCCAGGGATCCATTTGTCTCTGCTTTCCCAGATCTGGGGTCACAAGCATGGGGCTGTGAATAGTTGGCTTTTAAATGTGTGTTCTGGGGCTTGCACTCAGGTTCAAGTCTTTACATGGAGTGGATTACTTTTTTATGGAGGTAACTTTCCAGCCTCAGAAATATACTCAACTATTACCTTCTGACAGAGCTATGTTTGATTTTAGCTTTACAATTATATTCTACTAGAATTATGTGTAGTTTCAATTTCTCTTTTGTAATACCAGTTATTATTTTAATAGATAAACTTAGTTAAGGGGTGTTTTTCCAAACATTTCCACTGTTCACATCTTGCTCAAAAGAGCTTTTACCCGCCGAGGTCCTAGCACTCTGCCATTTATCCCATGTGTGTAACTCGCCCATTAGGATATATCTGTCCAGAAAGCAAAGGTCAGAAGCTTGGGATGGGCAGTAGTGACTTTGAAACCTTTAATAAGAAAGGGAGAAGACATGCTATGTCGAAAAGCCATCTTGCAAAGGAAGGGTTATTGAGGGTCATGGGCATTAGAGGGCGCATTGCCTATATTCTGATCTTGAATTCTTATCACTAAGAATCTTGTATTAGTCAGAATCCACTTTTCATACATTTTCTTTCCTCTTAGTAATTTTTATTCATTGGACTCTATGTTGTCTCTTGTGATTTCCCACTTTTCAGTACTATATTTGGATGCAAACCCCTAATCTCACTGCTACAGAGAGATACTGTTTTGGTGGCTCCCTTTTTTATTGCTCATGTCATAAAAAAATATACTATGTATTAGTTTGGATATTCTCTGCCCAGCCCCAATTAAATGTTGTCCTTATAAGAGCTGCCGTGGTCGTTGTGTCTGTTCACAATGGTAAAACACAAACAAAGACAGAAGTTGGAACCAGGAGTAGGGTATTGCTGTGATACGCCTGACCATGCTTTTGTTTAGAAGAATGTGGATTTTGGGACTTTGGGTTTGGAAAGCCCTCGAATGTTTTAAATGGAGATTAATGGGATATCCTAGTAGGAATATGAAAGGCTTTGCTGCTGAGAGTGATTTGACTTGTGCAGACCTGGCCCAAGAGGTTTCAGTGGAAAACTTCAGAATGTGGCCTAGAGACTGTTTTTGTGGTATTTTGTGAAAAAGGTGGCTGCTTTGGGCCCTTGTCTGAAGAGTCTAAGATAAAGAGATTTATATTAAGTGTACTGAAAAAAGGAAGTTTCAAAAAATCCCAGCAGACATATTGTTCTCTGCTTACGTCTTATGAGGAGTGTTTCAAACAAGTAAGCATAGCAATCTTAGAAAGGAAAAATACAAAATATGTGGTTTGAGCATTAAAGAGGAACGAGGGAGTGAAATGGAGCTGAAGCCTGTATTCAACGATATTAAATTAAATGAAGTGATTGGTGACCCTGGAGTAGCTAAGTTTAGATCCAGGCGTGGTGGTACTCACCTTTAATCCAGGAGACAGGTATGCAGATCTCTGAGTTCAAGGTCAGTCTACAGGGGAAGATCCAGGCCAGCCAGGCTTAGGCAGTGAAGGAGTTGGAAACCTAAATTTGGTGACGATGTAATAGAACATGGATGGCCGTGTTCCAGCTCCCCAAGCGCAGAACTCAGCAGCTTCAGTCAAGTGGCTCTGGCTTTAGAGTGAAAAAGGGAAGGCACTACTGGGACAGTTGATGCTGGTTAGCTGGACCTAAAAAATGAGTGTTGATTAAGAAGAGAACAGTGGGTCTGGTGAGATGGCTCAGCAGTTAAAAGCACTGAATGCTCTTCCGAAGATCCTGAGTTCAAATCCCAAAAACCACGTGGTGGCTCACAACCATCTGTAATGAGATATAACATCCTCTTCTGGTATGTCTGAAGACAACTACAGTGTACTTACATATAACAATAAACAATTAAAAAAAGAGAAGAGACCAGCATCACTGAGGTGAAATCTTTTGGGAAGTGTTTTCTGAGAGTACAGAGAACCTGTGTTCCAAATTTTTACCTCGTGCTGCAGCTGGACTTGGTAATATGCATGAGTCACCCAAGGTGGTACTGGTTTTGAAGACAGGAAGAACAGCTGGGGCCTGGCACCGTGAGAGGCCATGGAAGGCCATTGGTGAAAGTGTAGCCTCAGTCTCAGTTGATGGCACAGGACTGAATGGGTCATGTAAAGAAGTTTAGGCTTGGCACTCTGAAGAGAACCTGTGAGAGGCTATTGGTGAAGCCTAGTTGCAGTGGAAGATCCCAGTGTATTGGTGATGCCAATACCATGAGATGATCACCAAAACAGTAGGAGCTGAGTGGATCAATCTGAGCTTAGAGTGCTAAAGACGGCAGAGCTGGAGAAGTGATGCCAGCCCTTTGGAGGAGCTCAGAAGATCATGTGTGGGTCCCAGACATTAGAACAAGAAGCTGTATTATTGAGGCTGCCTGGAAGTCCCCCAAGATGTTCGAGATGCCAAAGTCATAGGATATTTCCTGAGGAAAGCTGCTAACAGGGAGTGGAACCAGCCTAGGAAAAGAAGTTTGTTTCATTCAACAAAGATGAAAATGGAGCTGAAGTTCTGAAAACTGCTTTGACATCGAACTTGGAGATGTAGTAGAGTTGGGTGTTTGCCCAGCGGCTTTCCTGTCTTGATTTGGGGATTACAGTTAAGTGATTGGATGGATCAGAAGAGACCTTGAACTTTGGACTCTTAACATTGTTTATACTGCTATAGACTATGGGAACTTTGGAAGTTGGACTAAATGTACTTCTTTATTGTGCTATGTTTACATATGACCCCCCCCCCACATAGAATCATGTGTTTGAACAAAACTATGGGGGTCAGGGAGTGGAATGTGATGGTGTATATATGCTTGGCCCTGGGAGTGGCACTATTAAAAGGTGTGACCCTGTTGGAGTAGGTATTGGCTTGTTGGAGTCGGTGTGTCACTGTGGGTGTTGGCTTTAAGACCCTCATCCTAGCTGCCTGGAAGGGAGTATTCTCCTAACAGCCTTCAGATGAAGATGTAGAACTCTCAACTTGTCCTGCACCATGCCTGCTTGGATTCTGTCATATTCCTGCCTTAATGATAATGGACTGAACCTCTAATCTTGTAAGCCAGCCCCAATTAAGTGTCCTTATAAGAGTTGCTTTGATCATGATATCTGTTCACAGTAGTAAACTGTATAGTTGTCTCTCTTACTATCCATACATCAATATTTCCCTTCATGTACCTCTTGTCAGAACACACACACACACACACAAACAAACACACACACACAGACACACACACACACACACACACAGATACATGCACAGACACACAAACAAACAATCCATAGACTGTGACAGAAAGAGAGCCTACAGACTTTGTTTACAGGACAGCCCCACAGTAGGTCAGACCCAGGGAGGCCATTTTCCACTATACTAGACACTGAATAGACCTGACTTCACAAAGTTCAAAACTGAAGAAGCGGCAGGGAGGGACAGTCCAGAGAAATTTCTTCTTAGATCCTGCTCATAGCTGGGGGTGCTGAGAATTCAGTGTTTCTCTCTCTGCAGCACAGTGGTGTTGTCTCGGCAGGTCCCAATCTTTTCTTTGAGGGTAAGGCAGTCAGATTCACATCGGCCATTCATCTTTTTACAGAGGAACCTTCTGTACAATGTGCCCCTGTCTAGGGGGAGAGAGCAACTGTTTGTTATCTAGTAATCTTTTACTAGTTCAAAAAGTGAATACTTCGTTACTTAATGAGAGAGAGAGACAGAGAGACAGAAACAGGGAGTTAGAGACAGAGTCAGAGAAATACACACACACACACACACACACACACACACACACACACACACGAGAGAGAGAGAGAGAGAGAGAGAGAGAGAGGGCGAATTCAGTGGACTCCTGTAAGTCATTTGCAATCGGTGCCCTTAGCAATCATCTGGAAAGTTCACATATAATATAATCTGTTCCAAGCAGCTAACTCATACAGAAAGAGTGTCTCATCCAAGGAAGGCAGCAATCCACTTCCCAACTCCAAGAAACAAAACTTCCCAACAAGATTTTGTCTTTTTCTTTCCTTTTCTTTTCTTTTTTTTTTTTAGTTTTTTATTTTTTTATATTTTTATTTATATTTATATTTTTATTACTTATATTTTTATTTATATTTATATTTTTTATTTTTTTTATTTTTACTTTCTCACCAGAGACTGTGAAAGCCAGCAGATCTACATGGGAAGATATCATGCAGACTCTAAGAGAACACAAATGCCAGCCTAGACTACTATACCCAGCAAAACTCTCAATCACCATAGATGGAGAGACCAAGATATTCCATGACAAAACCAAATTTACACAATATCTTTCCACCCAGCCCTGCAAAGGATAATAGGTGGAAACCACCAATACAAGGAGAGAAACTACACCCTGTAAAAAACGAGATAGTAACCTTCTTGCATCAAACCCAAAAGTAGATAATCACTCAAACATAAAGATAGAGTCAAGAATAGCAGGTGGCAATAATCACTATTCCTTAATCTCTCTTAATATCAAAGGTCTCAATTCACCAATAAAAAGACATAGACTAACAGAGTGGATATGTAAACAGGACCCAGCATTTTGCTGCGGGCACACACCTCAGTGTCAAAGACAAACACTACCTCAGAGTAAAAGTCTGGAAAACAATCTTACAAGCAAATGGTCTCAGGAAATGAGCCACAGTAGCCATCCTAATATCAGAAAAAAATTGACTTTCAACCTAAATTCATCAAAAAAGACACAGAAGGAAACTACATACTGATCAAAGGAAAAATCCACCAAGAAGAACTCACAATTCTGAATAGCTATGCTCCAAACGCAAGGGCACCCTCATTCGTAAAAGAAACTTTACTAAAGCTCGAAGCACACATCGCACCTCACACAATAATAGTGGGTGACTTCAACACCCCGTTCTCTGAAATGGATCGTTCAGGAAAGCAGAAACTAAACAGGGACACAGTGAATCTAATTGAAGCCTTGGACCAAATGGAACTAACAGATATATATATATATAACATTTCATCCTAAAGCAAAAGAATACACCTTCTTCTCAGCACCTCATGGTACCTTCTCCAAAATCGACTATATAATTGGTCACAAAACAGACCTCAACAGATATGAGAAGATTGAACTAATCCCATGCCTCCTATATAGATCACTATGGAATAAGGGTGGTCTTCAATGGCAACAAAAACAACAGAAAGCCCACATACACATGGAAGCTGAACAATGTTCTACTCAATGATAATTTGGTCAAGGAGGAAATAAATAAAGAAATCAAAGACTTTTTAAAATTTAATGAAAATGAAGAACATACCCTAATATATGGGACACAATGAAAGTGGTGCTAAGAGGAAAATTCATAGCCCTGAGTGCCGCCAAAAGAAATGGGAGAGAGCTTACACTAGCAGCTTAATGGCACACCTGAAATCCCTGGAACAGAAAGAAGAAAATACACCCAAGTGGAGTAGAAGACAGGAAATCATCAAACTCAGGGCTGAAATCAATCAAGTAGAAACAAATAAAACCATACAAAGAATCAACAAAACTAGGAGTTGGTTCTTTGAGAAAATCAACAAGATAGATAAGCCCTTAGCCAGACTAGCCAGAGGGCACAGAGACAGTAGCCAAATTAACAAAATCAGAAACGAAAACAGAGAGATAACAACAGAAACTGAGCTGGGCGGTAGTGGCACACGCCTTTAATCCCAGCACTTGGGAGGCAGAGGCAGGAGGATTTCTGAGTTCGAGGCCAGCCTGGTCTACAAAGTGAGTTCCAGGACAGCCAGGGCTACACAGAGAAACCCTGTCTCGAAAAACCAAAAAAAAAAAAAAAAAAAAAAAAAAAAAAAAAAACAAAAACAACAGAAACTGAGGAAATTCAAAAATCATCAGATCCTACTACAAAAGCCTGTATTCAACACAACTAGAAAATCTGAAAGAAATGGATAATTTCCTAGACAGATACCAAATACCAAAATTAAATCAGGATCAAATAGACCATCTAAACTCTCCTATAACCCCTGAAGAAATAGAAGTCGTCATTGGAAGTCTTCCAACCAAAAAAAGCACAGGTCCAGATGGTTTTAGTGCAGAATTCTAGCAGACCTTCAAAGGAGACCTAACACCAATACTCTTCAAACTATTCCACAAAATAGAAACAGAAGGAACACTACCCAACTCGTTCTATGAAGCCACAATTACGCTAATACCAAAATCACACAAAGATCCTACAAAGAAAGAGAATCTCAGGACAATTTCTCTTATGAATATGTCTGCAAAAATACTCGATAAAATTCTTGCCCACTAAATCCAAGAACACATCAAAACAATCTTTCACCACGATCAAGTAGGCTTCATTCCAGGGATGCAGGGGTGGATCAATATAAGGAAGTCCATCAATGTTATCCACTACATAAACAATCTCAAAGAAAAAAAAACCACATGGTCATTTCATTAGATGCTGAGAGTGCATTTGACAAAATCCAGCATCCTTTCATGTTAAAGGACTTGGAAAGATCAGGAATTCCAGGCCCATATTTAAACAAAATAAAAGCAATTTACAGCAAACCGGTAGCCAACATCAAACTAAAAGGAGAGAAACATGAAGCAATCCCACTAAAATTAGGGACTAGACAAGGCTGCCCTTTCTCTCCATATCTTTTCAATATAGTACTTGAAGTTCTAGCTAGAGCAATTAGACAACAAAAGGAGGTCAAAGGGATACAAATTGGAAAGGAAGAATTCAGAAATTGACAAATGGAACCTCATAAAATTACAAAGATTCTGTAAGGCAAAAGACACTGTCAAAAGGACAAAGCGGCAAGCAACTAACTGGGAAATTGTCTTTACCAACCCTACATCTGACAGAGGGCTAATATCCAATATATACAAAGAAGTCAAGAAGTTAGACTCCAGAGAGCCAAGTAACACTATTAAAAAATGGGGTACAGAGCTAAACAAAGAGTTCTCACCTGAAGAATATCTAATGGCTGAAAAGCACCTAAAGAGATGTCCAACATCCTTAGTCATTAGGGAAATGCAAATCAAAACAACCCTGAGATTCCATCTCACACCAGTCAGAATGGCTAAGATCAAAAACATACGAGACAGCAGTTGTTGGCAAGGATGTGGAGAAAGAGGAACACTCCTCCACTGCTGGTGGGATTGCAAGGTGGTACAATCACTCTAAAAAGCAGTCTGGCGGTTCCTGGGCATGACACTCCCGGAGGATCCTGCTATACCACTCCTGGGCAAATACCCAGAGGCTTTCTCTGCATGCAATAAGGACACATGCTCCACTATGTTCATAGCAGCCTTATTTATAATAGCCAGAAGCTGAACCCAGATGTCCCTCAACGGAGGAATGGATTCAGAAGATGTGGTATATTTACACAATGGAATACTACTCTGCAATTAAAAACAATGAACTCACGAAATTCCTAGGCAAATGGTCAGAACTTGAAAATATCGTCCTTAGTGAGGTAAACCAATCACAAAAGAACACACATGGTATGCAAGCACAGATAAGGGGATATTAACCCCAAACCTTGGAATACCCTAGACACAATTGGCATATCAATAGATTTCCAAAATATGGAAGGAGAGACCCCTGGTCCTGGAAAGACTGGATGCAGGGGAATGCCAGGACAGAGAATTGAGAGCGGTTTGAATAGGAAAAAGAGGAAGGGAAGGGGGCTTATGGGACTTTCAGGGAGGGAGGAAACGGGAAAGGGGAAATGATTTGGAAAGTAAATAAAAAAACTTAGAAAATCAAAAAAAATCTCTGCTTAATTTTTACAACTGAATGAATACAGCTGGGGACAATTTCTCACAAGTGGTAAGGACACACTGTTAGGGTCTCTTGTCTCTCTCGAGTTTCTGGTGTTGACATATGTCTTAGTCAGGTTCTCTACTCTTGTACAAACATCCTGACCAAGAAGCAAGTTGGGGAGGAAAGGGTTTATTCAGCTTACACTTCCACACTGCTCTGCATCACTAAAGGAAGTCAGGTCTGGAACTCAAGCAGGTCAGGAAGCAGGAGCTGATGCAGAGGTCATGGAGGGATGTTCCTTACTGACTTAGTTCCTCTGGCTTGCTCAGCCGGCTCTCTTATAGAATCCAAGAATACCAGCCCAGGGATGGTACCACTTACAAGGGGCCCTCTCCCCTTGATCACTAATTGAGAAAATGACCCACAGTTGGATCTCATGTAGGCACTTCCCCAACTGAAGTTCCTTTCTTTGTGATAACTCCAGCCTGTGTCAAGTTGTCACACAAAATCAGGCAGTACAACATATATACCCAAGATTGTTAAACACTTGGGAATTATGAAGGAAGACCGGGAAAGCTGAATACAGGGAGTATATAGCAAGGGTATTTGAGGGGAGGTAGCCAGATTGTTGTAGGCTGTAGGATTAAAGCACTCTGAATCTCAAGTGCAAACAAATCAGGATGGTGGCATTTTCAATTAGATTATTCTCCATTATATATGAGGTCCCAAAAAAGTTTAAAATGAACCCATAGCAAGCTATTTGAACCAACTACCAAGATTGGAAAATGTTGGGTTTTTTTTTTGCCATTTTAGAGCAGTGACTTTATCATGTGCTGTCATATGTTGAGATTTGAAGACCAGGGAAAGGATCTAAAGGAATGAAGCAGTCCAAATCCCTGGGGAGACTGACTGGAGAAGTGGCCCAGGCACACTATTGCTAGCTGACCTGAGTCAGTGTAACCTGTGTTACACTGCTAGGTGACCTGAGTCAGTGTTCCTCAGCTTGGAACAACATTTCCAGAGCCTGTTTGTCCCCAGACTTATAGATCACAGAGCTGAAGGGTGAAGTTTCCCTGAAGCTGGCTTGCTTTCCAAGGATAGGTTAAGTTGGCAACACTGCCTTTCCAGCGACTTTCCTCTTATGTGGGTAAAGTTGAATGAGAAGAGCAAGGCCAGCAAGAATTAAGGAATAGAGTTTCATGTCTCCAGGCAGCAGTGGAGGGGAGCTGGAGGAGGAACAGCAATGGAGTCCGGTTCCTTGCTTAAGGAGAGGAGAGAAAGACAATTCTAGTGCTCAGACACAGCCTTGAAGGAGAACTATTTTCCATGCTCCATTGAGTTGCATGTGGTCCAGCTAGTCGACCTTTTGTCTAAGTCTTTTATTGGAAGG
The DNA here is from genome assembly GCA_036184795.1 of Tokudaia tokunoshimensis. Lineage (NCBI taxonomy): Eukaryota > Metazoa > Chordata > Mammalia > Rodentia > Muridae > Tokudaia > Tokudaia tokunoshimensis. Next base: position 49,349,849 of record BTHU01000019.1, read on the forward strand.
AAGGCAGAAAAGCACCCTACGTTGGTGCCTAGAATATTGTATTTCCTTTCCTCTTAGGCATCCCTTGTTTCCCCTTCATGTTCCATCTGAAGGATCCCCAACTCCACTAAATCTACAACCATCCACCCCTTTCTTCCTATATTAAATTTTTCTGTATAGCATTCTCGTTTACAAGCTTTATCTACCAGTTCTTAGTTAACTGATAGCGAGCATAGTGTCTTTTGTGGGATAAGTTAGCTATCCCAATAGATACTAAATGTCATAGAAGAAACCAGGTCAATTTTGATTTCTTTTCTTCCAGTGGGTTAAACATCAGTGTTAGGGCGGGGCAGTGGTGGAGCAAGCTTTTAATCCTGGCACTTGGGAGGCAGAGGCAGGCGGATTTCTGAGTTCGAGACCAGCCTGGTCTACAAAGTGAGTCCAGGACATCCAGGGCTACACACAGAAACTCTGTCTCAAAAAAAAAAAAAGAAAAACAAAGCAAACAAACATAAAAAAGCATCAGTGTTGTTTAGGTTTCTAGTGATAATCTGTCTGCTCAGGGTAATTCATGACTAAACAAACCATTAGATGCAGACTGTCATTAAATCTTTCAAGTCTACACATATATAAGAATTTTGAAGATGGTATACTTCTTAATTTTTTTCCCATAATCAGTTGTGGTGCAAAAGCTATGTGTATTTTTACTGCAACGATTTGCCATAAGTAGGTCTTACTTTCTTCCTAAAGCCAAAAGAGCTTGTGTAGGATTTTGTGCATGAGAATTATCTGGAAGAATATGCCAGAGGGAAAAAATCTACCTCCACAACAGAGTGAGTGCTTAACAGATCAATTCTCACACAAAAAGTAAATTAATTTCTGGAAAATGCAGAGCTGCCAAAAGGATGTGTGAGATCCAATGAAGTCAGACATACCTTGGAGAAAAGAAAACTTCTAGGTAAAGAATGAATGTCAGTGATTTGCCAGTGACTCTAAATGTGTTAACTACCCAGCCTACTGACATGTACTTGATTTCTGGAAACCACAGAATAGAAGAAGAGAGAAAATGCCTGCAAGTCATTCTCTGACATCTAAACACACACACACATACACACACACACACACACATACACACACACACCCACAAACACACACACACACACACACACAGTGGTCCACACCTACACACGGATACACACAAACATAAAAACAAGTGTTCTTGAAAGGAAACATAAGCACTGAGATCGAGTCTTTATATGTGCATTATACGTCAAGGACAATAGAAAGTTGACTCTGTGTTTATATAGATACTTTTAAATTAATTAAAATCGTCGGTACCATTCATCACCATCCCTGGCTATAACTTATTTTAAGGTTACTTACTGCTTAGCTCTTTCCCAACTGGGAGGGCCCTGTAGCCCTCAGAGGGCAGGCAGACATTGTCACATCAGAATCCCGGTGATGTATCTCCTGGGCTCACCCCAGCAGTACTTGCAATGACCCTTTTATTCTCAGTTATGAGTCACAGATTGGAGATCAAGATGAGGCCCTAGATTGGGGAATCATGAAAAGGAGCGAGTCACCTGCAGGCATGTTGGAAAGATGTTAGTATCATTCACCTTGGACTTCAACCATTCCTCTTACATCAGATTTCACCTGTTGTTTCAGGAAGGGTGTTGGAATGAACGTCCCTTGCTATGTTTGTCTTCCCTTTCGTGGTTTGACTAGGATGTGTCTTGCTCTGTGTATTTTTAGTTTATCCTGGTTGATTTTGTTGGGATTCTTTGATATTGGAAAACTTTACTTAGTTTTTCCTCAAAGGTCAGACAGGTTTGGTCATTTGTCTGCCCCTTTCTTTCTGGCTGGACTTATAGAATTCCTGAGTTTGCAGCTGATGGTGGCCCACAAGTCTAACATTTTATTTCTTTGGCTCCTTTCTGTTGTTTGGACTACATAATCTCAATGGAGCTGCTTTTGAGTTCATAGATTCATTCCCCATCATCTTAAAACTACTGCTAATCTCCTCAACTTAGTTTTTCATTATCAACACCAGAACTTTTTTGTCAACATAGTGAAATTTTTGCTATAGCCCAGAAAATGAACAAACCTGTTACTTCCCAGAGGTATATATCCTTTGCGGGATAGTGAGTTAAGAGCACCCAAAATTTATTTTCTTATCAAAATCTTATCTGTGTGGAGCACTTTTGGAGTTAACTTTGACTGGCTTCTTGCTTATGATCAATGGCCTTAGTCACACATAGATACTGTATACCATAAACTCACCATGTAAGGATTTGTGGCCATTGTCATTCTTCTTTGAATTGGTCATGCTTTGTGCTACTTGCCTTTAAAAGACACTGAGAAAATACACTTGCTTGCTGACAGGGTAGTAACCATCAGCCCTCCCATAACTGTCTCTTGCATCTTCTTTCTGCCTTTCCTATAATCATCTTAATTCCCTGTCATGGTTTCCATATTGACTGACCGACTGGCTCCAGCACTTATCTATCATCTTCAAGGCAACACAATTAGATCACAGGTGCGTAGCAGTTTTACAGGGACAGGTTGCAGAGAGAACAAACTAGAAAGGATGAGCATAGTAACCAACTCCTTGTTTTACCCCTCTCTACCCCACCACAGTTTTATTCTGTTTCTATGTATGTACTGTGGTTTCTTCTGAGATTCTACATAGCAGAGAGACCAGATACTGGTGGTTATATTTCCATGTGTGGCTTATTTCATTTAGTATAATGTTCTCCATACTGATTAAGGAAGCAAATGGCATGATCTTCTGAAAGTGTAATTTATTCCTTTGCTTAAGTCAATTTCCCTCTCTATTTCCCTGTATTTTAAGATGCTTAAGTATAATTCAATTAAACTCTTTTCTGAGAAGGACAAGCCAAAAATCGTAGCTCTTGGGAGACTAAGTAGGGAGATCACAAGTTGAAGGCCAGTTTGAGGTGTCAAGTGAGCACAAAGTTTCAGTTACTAAGACAGGATGTATCTAAAAAAGAAAATTTCCCCTACTATCCTCTGTACTTTCATTTTTTTGTACCTTTGCTCATACTATTTATAAGCCGCTTTCTTAATTTTCAAGTATGTGAAACATTTTCCAATTATATTGAAGTTAGAGTCCCCATGACCTAGTAATGCAACCTGTAATACCTGGGCTGTTGGGGGATACTTTTAGACTCAATGAAGATTAAGGATGTACTTGTGATTCTTCCACCCTGAGAGCCTGTAGCTGACTTGAAAATTTGTTGTCATCAAATACCTGAGCTTAGTCACAGCACTGTAACGCCTACACATGCAAAAGGCATGCGTGTGTGTTTATGTGTGTGTGTGTGTGTGTGTGTGTGTGTGTGTGTGTGTGTGTGTGTGTGTGCTGTTTTCACTTGAGGGCAACTAAAGTTGCTGACAGAGAAGAAGCCTCTGGGGAACCAAGACTATCAAGGCACCTTTTTGCAGATGCTAGATCCTTGCTAATGCTCTTGGTACATCAACAGCTGTTCTTGAATCCTGGAGAGTCACAGAGAAGTCTGGATGTCCCTGGAGTATTACAACAATCATTACATTAATGGAACTGATGATTTTTCATACATGTGCAGAAAGAGTTCCTGTTATTACTCTTTCCTTCTCTAAATCTTGTTTTGTACCCAACTTCAGCGTATTTAGATACCTTGCTACATACAATTAAAGGAAAAGTATATGGCAAATATGTCAGTAAGAGTCATTAGAATGCAGATGTTTCAACATCTGTGTCCATCAGCACATGTGCTTCTCACCCAGATGGAGTCCCGGAAGAGGCATGTGTAGACTCACTTCATTTTCAGTGGAGACTAGCTGTCACAGGCCTTAGGAAATTGCTGCAACCTGGTTAATTTTTGGCTCTGAGTTCCCTTGGCACCAAAGCAAGATACTAAGATGATCTATAGAGGACAATATATTTCCCCTCTAGAGAAACATGAGTTGGCTATGAAAGAAAAGGTTTACATATGTTAGTGCGTATAGGGGCCCCGGAGTGATGTGGTCATCACCTTCAGTACACGGATTGCCCTCCTCCAGTGGCCGGTGAGTGGTTATGGTGAAGCCCAGGCAAAGGCTCTACAGCTGTGCTGTTTTGCTTAATCCAGAGCTGACATTCGTACTGTCTGTCCTTCAAGTGACCCCCTGGCTGAGGGCCAAGATATTCCTAGGAAAGCTTAAGAGGCTCATGGATGTGTTTTCATTCTCACATGATTTGCAGCACACACATACACATACACACATGGCCACAAAGAGACAAACAGGGAAGGAGACGATGAGAGAGAGAGAGAGAGAGAGAGAGAGAGAGAGAGAGAGAGAGAGAGAGAGAGAGAGAGAATTTACTAAAGCCTTGCATGCACAGACTTCTGCAGTGGTTTTGACAAAGACAGGCATGTTGCAAAACGCAGGCTATAGAAACTAAAAGAAAGTTTCATAGTTCTGGAGTCATAGATGAAACCTGAGATTAAGGTGAGGTGTGGGGCAGTGAATTATCTCACACTGCAGTCCATGTTGGTTGGAAACTCACTAAGTAGCCTCAAGATCTGAAATAAATGCGATCCTCAGGCCTTTGTCTACTGCAGGGCTGGCATCACATATGTGAGCACTAACATTGTTTCTGTCTTTGGGTTTTAGTGCTGAGAACAGACACCATGACCAATGCAAGTCTTATAAAGGACAGCATTTAACCTGGGCTGGTTTACAAGCTCAGAGATTGAGTCCATTACCATAAAGGTAGGAACATGGCAGCATCCAGGCAGGCATGGTGCAGGAGAGGCTGAGAGTTCTACATCTTCATCTGAAGGCTGTTAGCAGAATACTGCCTTCCAGGCAGATAGGGTGAGGTTCTTAAAGCCCACACCCTGAATGACACACCTACTCCAACAAGGCCACACCTACTCTAACTGGGCCACACCTTCTAATAGTGCCACAGACTGAGCCAAGTAAATACAAATCATCACAGCTGACAATCCTTGTTGTTGAACATTCTTTAGCTCTAGTGAAACACAAATAGAATTAGGGGAACTGCCAGGGCTTAGATCAGGATAACCTAGGTGCAGAGGAATTTAACCCAGCAACATGGCTGCTCTGGCAAGGTATCATATCCAAAGACCTTCTAGGCCTATGTGATTTGGCTGGAATGCAGAAACTCTGCATTGTAGTATGACCTGGCTTTCCATATAGACACTTTCTAATACACACCTTTAATCCCTAACAATGAAGGAAAGATTCATTTGTAGAAGGAAGCAGCCATTTTTGAAAGCAGCCATGTTTGAGAGGCAAAGTGACCAATCAGAGAAATGTTTGACAGAATGAGTCAGAGATACTATACATCCAACTCTGGTAGAACAGCAGAGAAAAGAGAGGGTAATTAAGAGAAGCACAAGGATAGAAATGGAGGTGTGAACTTCGTGCGTAGCAGTTTTACTGGGACAGGTTGCAGAGAGAAGAAGCTAGAAAGGATGAGCATATTAAACAGTTAAGTCTCAAGGCTGAACCATTCCAGGCCTAGGTTCTCAGATGGAGGCTGGAAGCTGAAGCTTTCAAGGTTTGGATTTGTAGAGGATTAGATTGTATGAAATCTAGAAATATCCAGGCCTTGTCCTAGGGAGAGTTAGAACAGAAAAAGCAACCCTCAGCCCAACAATGGATTCAAAAAGCTTGGGTAAATCTCTCATCACTTCATCTAATGAAATAAAAGTGACATTTACATCTAGACCTGAGTCAAAAGAATTTCATTCCATGTGGTACCTGTGAGGATCCAGAAGGGAATACCCAAATAGAGTTACCTGAGTTGCTGCTGGTTGGGAGCAAGACCCACAGAAAGTTACAGATGTAGCTGTGGCAGCACTTTGCCTGGCTAGTAGGCTAGAGAGATGCAAACCACTGAAGCTTGCTAGTCAGCATAGCTAGCCAAGTAGTTGAACCTCTAGTCACTGAGAGACCCTGTCTCGAACATACGATCATAGAAAAATACAGGCACTACTGTGGGCGTTGTCATGAACACACTTAAAACAAAAGCCAGATTGAAAGAGTGCCACTATCGTTTCCGGATTGCTTTTGGGTCATAGGTAGTGTGAGATATCCTATGTCTTCGGTGCAAGAGCATGAATGCATAGACATAATTTCTAAGGTAACTTTATTGGTGAAAGTAGAAAACCTCATAAGATAGGACAACTGGCAGATAATTTTGAACATTAAAGTATTTGAAAGGACATACTAGAGGTCACTGATGACAAGAGTGTAGAGGACAGGTGACCTTCAGAGAGCTTCTCAGAGGCACACCTCAGAGTCCAGAGATCATGCTGAGGTGAGTTTAGTTGCCAAGAGAGGAAAGGGATGTGATCCCACCCACCATTGGGTGTTCATTTGGAAGTAACCTGATATGATACGATACAGTCATGTCATCTAGGCGGATAATTCGGGAGAGGATCAACCTGAAAGAATCTAGCAAGTCTGAGCATGGAGGTGGCTTCTTCAGGTGACAGCTCATTCTCCATCACTGTCCTCTGAGGAGGAGGAGACCCAAAGGTCCTCATAGAGGACACTCACTTTGACCTGGGATCCTGCTGCCTCTCCTTCCCCAGGGAAGGCAGGGCTCTCTGAAGGAGGTGTTTGCTTCTCAAGGGGAAGTGGTGGGGGATCTGTCAGGAACCTGGAGCTCCAGCAGTTACTGCCCTCTCTGGTAAAGATCATTCTCAGGCTTTGGCTTCCAACATGGTCAACCGATGACTGGTGGGACGCAATACAGGGTCTGGTTGGGACCAGAGCAGCCCTGCTATGGAGCTGTTGTTGGTCAGTGCTGGGCACCTGGGCTGCTAGTTTCTTGCTCGTTTCAGCTGCACCTTTTAGTCCAATTCTGATGACAATGGGAGGAGACGGACTGTCCAGGGTGTCCTTGGAACCAGTTCTTTCATGGCTCTTCTCTGTTACATTGGTAGATTTAATTTTTTGTTTCTTCGGGGGATTCTGGCTAGGCTCTGTTGGGCACTGGAAAGTTTTCTTGCCTGGGGCCTGGAAGCTGAGTTTGGGGTTCTGTGTATCCTGGTGGATGACAGGATGCTGGCTGGGCTGCATTTTCCTACTGGGACCCTGGGGTTTTGACTCTTTATGGAACAGTTCACCGATTGCATTACTTTGGGGGACAACATTGGGGTGTAGGTGTGAAACACCCTCTAGCTTTTGCTCCAGGAGCTCTTCTGAGGATGTGCTTCTTCCATCCTGCCTGAACACTGACTTGGCAGTACCAGGGACAGCCACGTTCTGACCTTTCTTCTGCCTGGAATGTGAGTTCCAGGAGCTGTCAAAGGTTTGGAGGGCAGGCTTTCCAGGGCACATCTGATTCCCAAGAGATGTTTTGACTGGTGGCACAGACATCTTTCTGATCCCAGGAATGCTTGGCATCTGTGACTGCTGTAGAAAAGACAGACATATGGAGAGAACATTAGGGCACTGTCAGCATGGAGGGCAGTGAAGGCTTTCAAAACAACACCAGGAGCTCATGGGATTTAAGGTGGTAGTTTGTAGCAGTTCAGTCTGATGTGAAATCATCAGGCTGTGGTAACCCATATCAGCTATCCAAAACTTGCAGCATGGTGGGTTGTGAAATGGAAGGGAGTTTCAGCCTCCCTACAAAGTTTAAGTGAACCTTATTCTGATAATCCAAATGTATCTGTTTGTGTGTGTGTGTCTGTTCATGTATCTATGCATGTGTGAGTGTGTTTGTGTGTATTTATGCATGTGTGTGTGTGTGTGTGTGTGGTCTGACAAGAGGCACATGAAGGGAAGTATTGATGTATGGATGGTCAGAGAGACAGCTAGGAAGATGGCCATGATCCTTCTGTGGTCATAGAAGAATAGTTAGATTCAAATTACTATGTAATTTACAGCATAGTTTTGAAAATTCTAATTATCTCACTTGGGATATGAAATAGGGTAAGAGGCATTGGCTTGCCTTGAATTTGTCTCTCCCAATGGTCTTTGAGGTGACCTGTTGTGGGAAAGCTCCTCTCTGGCCCCTGTGACCTCACTGCCTCCATGGCTAGCCTCATGCAGCGACCATCCATCTCCAGTTTTTCTTGCTGTGGTTTCTGCTCACATTCCTAGCCATCCACCCCTTGGGTTCAGTGGTCATAAATCCCAGTAATCAGATAAAATCAAAACTCTAGAGGTTTGTAATTTATCAGTCAGATTTATCTTAGTAAATTCTCAACCCACAAAACACCCACACAACAAACTCAAAACTCAATTGACATAAACACAAGTGACACACCTAGATGGGGCAGACACCCCCTAATTATAATTTAATCATCTATCTGAGAAATCCCCAGTACTTATGACTCCCAGGACTGTGTGCTTCTGGCTCCTCTCCCTCTATTGTAGGTTCCATCTTGTCCCTTCCTCTCCTTAAACAGGTCACCAGAAAGCTCGGAGAGCAGATTCTGTTTGCAACCCGACCGAAGAAGGAAGGAGGACCTGGAGACATAAACCCAGGGACAAGTGAGAAGGAACCTGTCATCCTCCAGGTGAGCTGGACCATAAGGAGACCTACAGCAGAGGCTCACTCATTTATCCAAACCCAAGTCCATCTGAACTATGACAATGAACAAATGAATTGTTGCTGCCAGAGAGGATTTGTGAAATCTGGCATGTACAGAGGACATGTAGTGAGCAAAGAGATCGTGCAGAAGGAAATGTGCCAAGTGGCAGAACAGAGGAAGGGACTTTCAGGAACAGGGTATCTACTTTACTTACAGCCAAGTTGAGCTGCTGGTCCTCCCTTTGTGGCTCCATGGGAAAATACTGGAAGGGAGCCTTCTTCTGCTGCTTATCATACCTGTGGGAAAGATGATGGTGTGGGGACATGTCAGCTTTAGTCTCAAATAGTCACTCACTCCCTTACTCACTCACTCACTCACTCATTCACTCACTCACTCACTCACTCACTCACTCCACTCTCAGTTGCCAGCAGACTATTTACTAATGCTCTGGCCCTTCCAGTATCTCCATAAACTCTTTTACCTGGAGCCTTCTCTACTGCCAGCCCTGTTCCCATCACTCACCTCTGTCTGGTGACTTGACTGAGTTTCTGTAGACACTGGGGCCTGCAAGGATCCTTGTTCTCTTTCTTCTTCCTGGCTCCCAGAGGCTGTGGGGCTAGGAGCACATGGCCTTGCTTCATGGGGCACACTCTGCTTCTTGCAGTGTGGCCAAAGGCCTCACAGTTTCTGCATTTCACCTGTGAGGAGCAAAGGAGATATCAGCGAGTCACAAAGAGATCCAGGGACCCCTCCACCCTCAATCCCCCCCCCCCAAGGCTAAAAGGCCCTTTAAGGCTCGCTCTCCAAGGACAATATTCACTAGAGAATGGGTGGAAACTCCACCTGGTTGTCTCTTTGAATCTGGAAGAGACATGCATAATTAGGAGATGTATGGGTGAAGGCAGAGAGCCCTGTATCTGCCAACAGACCAATTCTGCCAAAGAGGAGCTGAGCCTTCTTCCAGTCTCTCCCTAGGTCCGCATGCAGTTCCTTTGTCTGGTTCTCTGATACCTCTGATATAGTCAGGACCAAGAGCAGTGTGACAAAAGTAACAGGGCCCCAGACCTTAGTAGACCCCCAGATATTTGCATAACTATCCCCAAGATGGAAGTACCCTTCAGGCCATAGAACTCATCATCCCATAGGCACTACCAGCTGGCACCATGAAAACGAGACCTATAGAGACCATCATCAGAGGTTAGGCATGACCCCCAATTGAGGGGTGGGGCCACCCACCCATCTCCAAAATTTTAACCCAGAATTGCTCCTGTTCTAAAGGAAATACAGGGACAAAGCGTGGAGCAGAGATTGAAGGAAAGGCCATCCAGAGATTGCCCCACCTGGGGATCCATCCCATATGCAGCCACAAAACCCAGACACTATTGCTGATGCCAAGAAGTTTTTACTGACAGGAGTCTGATATAGCTGTCTCCTGAGAAGTTCTGTCAGAACCTGGCCAGTACAGATGCAAATGTTTGCAGTCCACCATCGGACTGATTTAGGAGGAGTTAGGGGAAGGACTGAAGGAGCTGATGTGCTTTGCAACCCCATAGGAAGAACAACAATATCAAACAACCAGACCCCCCAGAGCTCCCAGGGACCAAATCACAAACCAAAGAGGACACATGGGGGAACCCATGGCTCTAGCTGCAAATATAACAGAGGATGGCCTTGTCAGGCATCAATGGGAGTGGAGTCCCTTGGTTCTGTGGAGGCTCAATGCCCCAGTGAAGGGGAATGCCAGGGCGGCGAGGCAAGGAGTGCATGGGTGGGAGGGGAGCATCCTCATAGAAGCAGGTGAAGGGGGATGGGATAGGGAACATGTGGAGGGGAATTGGGGAAAGGGGATAACATTTGAAATGTAAATAAATAAAATATCTAGTAATAATAATAATAATAATAATAATAATAATAATAATAATAATAAACCAAATTTTGGTATCTAATCCATCCAATCCCATCATTCTGGTAAAGTCTCTATTACCCTTGTATTACTAAAGCATTACCTTGCCTTTCAACCTCCTCTTTCCTGCTTCTGTCCTATTGTTCTTGTAACTGAAATACATCAACCTAGAAGTTGATATCCATGCACGAAACTAACCAGGAGAAAGGCTCAGTGGTGCACTGGGATTCAGGGGACCCACCTACCCAGCGCACTGTACCAGCTGGCTACTCAGGGCTTTCTTCTTTTTTTATTATCTTAGTAACATTTTTTTAATTTTATTTTCTATATTCTTTATTTACACTCCAAATGATTTCCCCTTCCCAGTTCCCTCTTCCCCGAAAGTCCCACAATCCCTCTTCCCTCCCCAAGTTCCCCATTTGCCTAAGAATGTCATGAATTCATTGTTTTTAATTGCTGAGTAGTATTCCATTGTGTAAATATACATGGAAAATATCTCTGATAAAATTGAAGAAATATATAGAAAAACACGTTAAGATTGAGTGTTTCCTGAAAAAATTATACAGACAAAATGGTAGGCATAACAATATTTCTTAGTTGATTGAAACTGAAATTATAAATATTTACTGATAAAACTGACGATTTACCTGGAAAATATCTGATAAAATTGAAGAAATATATAAAAAACGCATTAAGGTTGACTATTTCATGGAAAAATTATACAGATAAAATGGTAGGCATAAAGATATTCCAATGTTATTTGAAAGTGTAGTTTTTCATGTAGATTTTTGGTTTTGTCGGGGGTTGGGGGTGGGGAGGTGTTTGTAGTTTCACTTGCAATCAATTTAGGAATGTTTTTGTGCCTACCATTTTGTCGGTATAATTGTCCATGATAATCTTCAATTTTAACGTTTTTCTGTATTTTTCTTCAATTTTGTCAGAAGTATTTTCCATGTGGATCTTCAGTTTTATCAGACGATGTCTATAATTTTACTCTCAATCAACTTAGGAAGATTTTTATACCTTCCATTTTATCTGTATAATTTTCCACGTAATAGTCAGTTTTAACATGTTTCTCTATATATTTCTTGAATTTTTTTCAGGAATATTTTCCTTGTAGATCTTTATTTTTATCAGAAAGTGTTTACAAATTTACACAGGACTTTCTATTGGCTTAAGCCCATATCCCAGCATTCTTCTCTGGTGGATCCCGCACAACACAAAGATTTGGTGGTGTAGCCCTGTCTCACCTAGGTCCAGGGCTGACTGACACATAGAAGCCTCCACTTACCATATGATACTCCTCTTTCAGTGATGGAAGAGTCTGTTCCCATGATCCTCTCCCCTCGCTCTGGGCTGTTTGAGTTGGAATGGTTGGAAGGCCCTGGGTCTTCATTTGTGACTCCATTTTGTGGACCTGATGGCTTTTATTTCCTGAAACAGAAGTTAAAAAAGAGTTTCAAGCAATTGAATCAAGTTTCATGACATGATAGGAATACGGGGCCTAGCAGCGGCCATCAAAAAAAAAAACCTGTTTCTGTTTTTCCACCTCCCAAGAATATTCCATCAGAAACTTAGAGACATGAAGTTGTAACATTCAGGGAATGTTTCCCTTCAAGAATCCACCACTGCTGCCAAACCCTTAATGAGAAAGTACTATCACATGGGAAATTCATCCCCATTTCAGATTCACTTCAGAACACTCCTGTTTCTAACCACTCACCTCAAGCAGAATTTGATAAAAGATTTGCACCTCAGAGCCTGCCCTCCGTCTGTGATCTGTCCAGAGGCTTCTCTTAGTTGTGGAGTCTCGATCTGCGTCCCACTTTCAGGAGGCTGTCTAGACCACGACTGGAAAGAAACTGCTGTGCAGGCTTCTTATAAGTTCCTCTGAAGGTCATGATCTCTGTGATGCAATCCAATCAACGTAGCCGTTGAAGAACACTTGATCTCTTTTCTCCACTCCAGATACTATTACCCCGCCCTTCCCTGTGCCCCACCTTGTTCCACATCCCATACTTCCTCCTCGCTACTCTGACTCCACGCGGATGTTCCCGCTCACCACTCCACCTGAACTCTAAACTCCCTGGAGTCTGCAGTCTCTTTTTTTTTTCTCGTTTTTTTTCTTTTCATTTTTTTTATTTTCTAAGTTTTTTTTTTATTTACATTCCAAATCATTTCCCCTTTCCCGTTTCCTCCCTCCCTGAAAGTCCCATAAGCCCCCTTCCCTCCCTCTTTTCTCCATTCAACCCCCTCTCGTTTCTCTGTCCTGGCGTTCCCCTACATCCAGTCTTTCCAGGACCAGGGGTCTCTCGTTCCATCTTCTTAGAAATCTAGTGTTATGCGAATTGTGTCTAGGGTATTCCGAGATTCTGGGTTAATATCCCCTTATCAGTGACTGCCTACCATGTGTGTTCTTTTCTGATTGGGTTACCTCACTAAGGATGATATTTTCAAGATCTGACCATTTGCCTAGGAATTTCGTGAATTCATTGTTTTTAATTGCAGAGTAGTATTCCAATGTGTAGATATACCACATCTTCTGAATCCATTCCTCCGTTGAGGGAAATCTGGGTTCTTTCCAGCTTCTGGCTATTATAAATAAGGCTGCTATGAACATAGTGGAGCATGTGTCCTTATTGCATGCAGGTAAAGCCTCTGGGTATATGCCCAGGAGTGGTATAGCCGGATCCTCCGGGAGTGTCATGCCCAGTTTTTTGAGGAACCACCAGACTGCTTTCCAGAGTGGTTGTACCAGCTTGCAATTCCACCAGCAGTGGAGGAGTGTTCCTCTTTCTCCACATCCTCGCCAACAACTGCTGTCTCCTGTGTTTTTGATCTTAGCCATCCTGACTGGTGTGAGATGGAATCTCAGGGTTGTTTTGATTTGCATTTCCCTAATGACTAAGGATGATGAACATCTCTTTAGGTTTAGATTAATTGAGATCACTGGTTTTCCTACAGGGTCGCACTTCTCTTCAGCTTCTTTCTACCTTTCCCTAGTTCAACCACAGGCAGCAGTGGTGGATTCTTGAAGGAAAACATGCCCTGAATGTTACCATTCAGCAGCTTTTGACCATTGGTTGGGTGCAAATATCTGCATCTGACTCTTTCAGATGCTTGTTGGGTCTTCAGGAGTGTGGTCATGCCAGGTCCCTTTTTGTGAGTGCTCTGGAAAGGCAAAAAACCCAGAATAGCAAAAACAATTCTTAACAATAAAAGAACGGCTGGGAGAATCACCATCCCTGACCTCAAACTGTATAACAGCAATAGTGATAAAATCTGCATGCTATTGTTACAGAGACAAACACGTTAATCAATGGAATAGAACTGAATACCCAGAAATAAAACCACACATTTATGAACACCTGATCTTTGACAAAGATGCCAAAAATATACAATGGAAATAAGAAAGCATCTTCAATAAATGGTGCTGGTCTAACTGGCTGTATGTAGAAAAATGAAAATAGCCCCATCATTGTCACCTTGCACAAAGCTCAAGTCTAAGTGGATCAAGAACCTCAACATAAAACTCTAGACCTTGAACTATATACACTGGATTTAATAGAAGATAAGTTTGGAAAGAGCCTTGAACTCATGGGAACAGGGGAAATTTCCTAATTAGAACTTCAATGGCTCATGCTTTAAGATCAAGAATTGATAAATGGGAGCTTTAAAACTGTAACGTTGTGTAAGGCAAAGGACATAGTCAATAAGACCAATCTGCAACCTACAGATTGGGAAAAAATCTTCACTTACCCCACATCTGATAGAGGGGTAATATCCAGAACACTTGATCTTAAGGCATCAATGCAGAGGCTTTAGTCTTGATTTAATACTTTAAGGCAGCGAATAGGGAGTGGAAGAAGATGGCCAAATAGGGTAAATGCTTTTGAGTGGTTTGTTTTATGCAGATGTATCATGAGAGGCCACAGCAGGAATGTCATAGCCTTGACTTCCATTGTATTCTAAGAATTCCAAATTCAAGTCCCTAAGTCTCAGACTGAACATGCTTGGGAGGGGGAAATGCAGATGCAGGTTCATTTGTGATGGGCAGCAGAAGACCACTAATCCCTGTATGTCATGAAACTTACTTTCATTGGTTAAAACCCTTGTTTTCTTCCACTTCAGGCAATCAAAGTCAAAACAGCCTCATAGATGGAGTCATACATTTTAAGGCCTGGGGCCATTGAGTTCCAACACCTCAGAGAAAGCCAAGAGGCTCATAGGAGCAGACTATTCCCTCAATGAAGGAGGAGAACACTAGGGTATGCAGAGACCTGTTGTGTCAGCCATTCCTGAGGCTCGGTGAGACAATGGACTGGGCTTTATCACAAAATCTTTGTTTTGTGTGAGATCCACCAAAGAATGCTGGGATAAGTGTGCCCATAGATTAGCTAGCTGACAGAATCTGTCCAGGGCTTGCTCTACTAGGATAGCTGTGCTCTGAGTGTACAATGTTACTTTGGCTTTTGTTGATTGTCTTCTTATGCTGGTTTTCAACCATCTGATTAGCTGTTAACATTCAGTTGTAGCAGGTGTTGGGAAGGCAGGTATATACCAGTGTTGGACCAGACAATGGAACTTAAGGGTACACACCTTTAATCCCTGGAGATAAAGCCAAGCAGATCTCTGGATTCAAGGCCAGGCTGAGATAGAATAAATCCTAGGAGAAGAAAAGTTTAAATCAAGGCATGGTGATACACACCTTGAACCCCATTGGAAGTTTCCTAGAAGTTGTTTGTGCTCCTAAGGACAAGGCCAGCTGGGGATAGTTTTGGGGTTGGAGAGGAGCATAGAAGGATTTTTTTCTTGTGTAACAGGCCTGGTGTATTGGATGGCAAGGTGGTGGAACAATGGAGTTCTGGGAGATAGCCAGCTGCTTAGGACAGTTTGGTGTACCCCTGGGGACTTGTCAGGAAGAGGAATTCATAGCTATTTTAAAACATGCATTAAGTGTAAAATCATGTGCTTTCTTCTCAATGATAACTTGCCATGGTTTATACACAAAAGGACCCATATTACTTGTATGTGTGTGTACATGTAAGCACATACGGGTGTTTGTGTATGTGTGTCAGAGCACATGTGACATTCACATGGTGGCCAGAAGAGATTGTCAACTGTCATTCCTCAGACCTTATCCTCTTTCCTTCGAGACAGAAACTCTCAGCAGTTTGTCTCTGGCTGCATCTGCTAGCCTGAGCTATCACTGAGCTCCAGGGATCCATTTGTCTCTGCTTTCCCAGATCTGGGGTCACAAGCATGGGGCTGTGAATAGTTGGCTTTTAAATGTGTGTTCTGGGGCTTGCACTCAGGTTCAAGTCTTTACATGGAGTGAATTACTTTTTTATGGAGGTACCTTTCCAGCCTCAGAAATATACTCAACTATTACCTTCTGACAGAGCTATGTTTGATTTTAGCTTTACAATTATATTCTACAAGAATTATGTGTAGTTTCAATTTCTCTTTTGTAATACCAGTTATTATTTTAATAGATAAACTTAGTTAAGGGGTGTTTTTCCAAACATTTCCACTGTTCACATCTTGCTCAAAAGAGCTTTTACCCGCCGAGGTCCTAGCACTCTGCCATTTATCCCATGTGTGTAACTCGCCCATTAGGATATATCTGTCCAGAAAGCAAAGGTCAGAAGCTTGGGATGGGCAGTAGTGACTTTGAAACCTTTATTAAGAAAGGGAGAAGACATGCTATGTCGAAAAGCCATCTTGCAAAGGAAGGGTTATTGAGGGACATGGGCATTAGAGGGCGCGATTGTCTATATTCTGTTCTTGAATTCTTATCACTAAGAATCTTGTATTAGTCAGAATCCACTTTTCATACATTTTCTTTCCTCTTAGTAATTTTTATTCATTGGACTCTATGTTCTCTCTTGTGATTTCCCACTTTTCAGTACTATATTTGGGGGCAAACGCCTAATCTCACTGCTACAGAGAGTTACTGTTTTGGTGGCTCCCTTTTTTATTGCTCATGTCATAAAAAAATATACTATGTATTAGTTTGTATATTCTCTGCCCAGCCCCAATTAAATGTTGTCCTTATAAGAGCTGCTGTGGTCGTTGTGTCTGTTCACAATGGTAAAACACAAACTAAGACAGAAGTTGGAACCAGGAGTAGGGTATTGCTGTGATACGCCTGACCATGCTTTTGTTTAGAAGAATGTGGATTTTGGGACTTTGGATTTGGAAAGCCCTCGAATGTTTTAAATGGAGATTAATGGGATATCCTAGTAGGAATATGAAAGCCTTTGCTGCTGAGAGTGATTTGACTTGTGCAGACCTGGCCCAAGAGGTTTCAGTGGAAAACTTCAGAATGTGGCCTAGAGACTGTTTTTGTGGTATTTTGTGAAAAAGGTGGCTGCCTTGGGCCCTTGTCTGAAGAGTCTAAGATAAAGAGATTTATATTAATTGTACTGAAAAAAGGAAGTTTCAAAAAATCCCAGCAGACATATTGTTCTCTGCTTACGTCTTATGAGGAGTGTTTCAAACAACTAAGCATAGCAATCTTAGAAAGGAAAAATACAAAATATGTGGTTTGAGCATTAAAGAGGAACGAGGGAGTGAAATGGAGCTGAAGCCTGTGTTCAACGATATTAAATTAAATGAAGTGATTGGTGACCCTGGAGTAGCTAAGTTTAGATCCAGGCGTGGTGGTACTCACCTTTAATCCAGGAGACAGGTATGCAGATCTCTGAGTTCAAGGTCAGTCTACAGGGCAAGATCCAGGCCAGCCAGGCTTAGGCAGTGAAGGAGTTGGAAACCTAAAGTTGGTGACGATGTAATAGAACATGGATGGCCGTGTTCCAGCTCCCCAAGCGCAGAACTCAGCAGCTTCAGTCAAGTGGCTCTGGCTTTAGAGTGAAAAAGGGAAGGCACTACTGGGACAGTTGATGCTGGTTAGCTGGACCTAAAAAATGAGTGTTGATTAAGAAGAGACCAGTGGGGCTGGTGAGATGGCTCAGCAGTTAAAAGCACTGAATGCTCTTCCGAAGATCCTGAGTTCAAATCCCAAAAACCACGTGGTGGCTCACAACCATCTGTAATGAGATATAACATCCTCTTCTGGTGTGTCTGAAGGCAACTACAGTGTACTTACATATAACAATAAACAATTAAAAAAAGAGAAGAGACCAGCATCACTGAGGTGAAATCTTTTGGGAAGTGTTTTCTTTTTTTTTTTTTTTTTAATCATTAAATAATTCCACTTATGTTATCCTACAAAAATAGTTAGGAATACGCTTGGAGTAAGGAAGTGATTTATATAATGAAAATTTTTTTTTAATTTAATTTAATTTTATTTTTTTAATTTACATTCCAAATCACTTCCCCTTTCCCGTTTCCTCCCTCCCCGAAAGTCCCATAAGCCCCCTTCCCTCCCTCTTTTCTCCGTTCAACCCCCTCTCATTACTCTGTCCTGGCGTTCCCCTACATCCAGTCTTTCCAGGACCAGGGGTCTCTCCTTCCATCTTTTTAGAAATCTATTGATATGCTGATTGTGTCTAGGGTATTCTGAGATTCTGGGTCAATATCCCCTTATCAGTGACTTCATACCATGTGTGATCTTTTGTGATTGGGTTACCTCACTAAGGATGATATTTGATGGAAAAATCTGCCATGCTCATGGATTGGCAGGATTAATATAGTAAAAATGAGCATCTTACCAAAAGTAATACACAGATTCAATGCAATCCCCATCAAAATCCCAACTCAATTCTTCATAGAGTTAGAAAGAGCAATTCAAAAATTCATCTGGAATAACAGAAAACCCAGAATAGCTAAAACTATTCTCAAGAGTAAAAGAACCTCTGGGGGAATCAGTATCCCGGACCTCAAGCTGTACTACAGAGCAATAGTGTTAAAAACTGCATGGTATTGGTACAGTAACAGACATATAGATCAATGGAACAGAATTGAAGACCCAGAAATGAATCCACACTCCTATGGTCACTTGATCTTTGACAAAGGAGCTAAAACCATCCAGTGGAAAAAAGATAGCCTTTTCAACAAATGGTGCTGGCTCAGCTGGAGGTCAACATGCAGAAGAATGCAAATTGACCCATCCTTATCTCCTTGCACTAAGCTCAATTCTAAGTGGATCAAAGATCTCCACATAAAACCAGACACACTGAAACTAATAGAAGGGAAACTAGGGAAGAACCTTGAACATATGGGCACAGGGGAGAATTTCCTGAACAGAACTCCAATAGCTTATACTCTAAGATCAAGAATAGACAAATGGGACCTCATTAAATTACAAAGTTTTTGCAAGGCAAAAGACACCGTCAAAAAGACAAAGCGGCAACCAACTAACTGGGAAATGATCTTTACCAACCTTACATCCGACAGAGGGCTAATATCCAAGATATACAAAGAACTCAAGAAGTTAAACTCCAGAGAGGCAAGTAACCCTATTAAAAAATGGGGTACAGAGCTCCACAAAGAGTTCTCACCTGAAGAATATCTAATGGCTGAGAAGCACCTAAAGAGATGTTCATCATCCTTAGTCATTAGGGAAATGCAAATCAAAACAACCCTGAGATTCCATCTCACACCAGTCAGGATGGCTAAGATCAAAAACACAGGAGACAGCAGGTGTTGGCGAGGATGTGGAGAAAGAGGAACACTCCTCCACTGCTGGTGGAATTGCAGGCTGGTACAACCACTCTGGAAAGCAGTCTGGCGGCTCCTCAGACAACTGGGCATGACACTTCCGGAGGATCCGGCTATACCACTCCTGGGCATATACCCAGAGACTTTACCTGCATGCAATAAGGACACATGCTCCACTATATTCATAGCAGCCTTATTTATAATAGCCAGAAGCTGGAAAGAACCCAGATGTCCCTCAACGGAGGAATGGATTCAGAAGATGTGGTATATTTACACAATGGAATACTACTCTGCAATTAAAAACAATGAATTCACGAAATTCCTAGGCAAATGGGAAGTGTTTTCTGAGAGTACAGAGAACCTGTGTTCCAAATTTTTACCTCGTGCTGCAGCTGGACTTGGTAATATGCATGAGTCACCCAAGGTGGTACTGGTTTTGAAGACAGGAAGAACAGCTGGGGCCTGGCACCGTGAGAGGCCATGGAAGGCCATTGGTGAAAGTGTAGCCTCAGTCTCAGTTGATGGCACAGGACTGAATGGGTCATGTAAAGAAGTTTAGGCTTGGCACTCTGAAGAGAACCTGTGAGAGGCTATTGGTGAAGCCTAGTTGCAGTGGAAGATCCCAGTGTATTGGTGATGCCAATACCATGAGATGATCACCAAGACAGTAGGAGCTGAGTGGATCAATCTGAGCTTAGAGTGCTACAGATGGCTGAGCTGGAGAAGTGATTCCAGCCCTTTGGAGGAGCTCAGAAGATCATGTGTGGGGCCCAGACATTAGAACAAGAAGCTGTATTATTGAGGCTGCCTGGAGTCCCCCAAGATGTTCGAGATGCCAAAGTCATAGGATATTTCCTGAGGAAAGCTGCTAACAGGGAGTGGAACCAGCCTAGGAAAAGAAGTTTGTTTCATTCAACAAAGATGAAAATGGAGCTGAAGTTCTGAAAACTGCTTTGACATCGAACTTGGAGATGTAGTAGAGTTGGGTGTTTGCCCAGCTGCTTTCCTGTCTTGATTTGGGGATTACAGTTAAGTGATTGGATGGATCAGAAGAGACCTTGAACTTTGGACCCTTAACATTGTTTATACTGCTATAGACTATGGGAACTTTGGAAGTTGGACTAAATGTACTTCTTTATTGTGCTATGTTTACATATGACCCCCCCACATAGACTCATGTGTTTGAACAAAACTATGGGGGTCAGGGAGTGGAATGTGATGGTGTATATATGCTTGGCCCTGGGAGTGGCACTATTAAAAGGTGTGACCCTGTTGGAGTAGGTATTGGCTTGTTGGAGTCGGTGTGTCACTGTGGGTGTTGGCTTTAAGACCCTCATCCTAGCTGCCTGGAAGGGAGTATTCTCCTAACAGCCTTCAGATGAAGATGTAGAACTCTCAACTTGTCCTGCACCATGCCTGTATGGATGCTGTCATATTCCTGCCTTGATGATAATGGACTGAACCTCTAATCCTGTAAGCCAGCCCCAATTAAGTGTCCTTATAAGAGTTGCTTTGATCATGATATCTGTTCACAGTAGTAAACTGTCTAGTTGTCTCTCTTACTATCCATACATCAATATTTCCCTTCATGTACCTCTTGTCAGAACACACACACACAAACAAACACACACACACACACACAGATACATGCACAGACACACAAACAAACAATCCATAGACTGTGACAGAAAGAGAGCCTACAGACTTTGTTTACAGGACAGCCCCACAGTAGGTCAGACCCAGGGAGGCCATTTTCCACTATACTAGACACTGAATAGACCTGACTTCACAAAGTCCAAAACTGAAGAAGCGGCAGGGAGGGACAGTCCAGAGAAATTTCTTCTGAGATCCTGCTCATAGCTGGGGGTGCTGAGAATTCAGTGTTTCTCTCTCTGCAGAACAGTGGTGTTGTCTCGGCAGGTCCCAATCTTTTCTTTGAGGGTAAGGCAGTCAGATTCACATCGGCCATTCATCTTTTTACAGAGGAACCTTCTGTATAATGTGCCCCTGTCTAGGGGGAGAGAGCAACTGTTTGTTATCTAGTAATCTTTTACTAGTTCAAAAAGTGAATACTTCGTTACTTAATGAGAGAGAGAGACAGAGAGACAGAAACAGGGAGTTAGAGACAGAGTCAGAGAAATACACACACACACACACACACACACACACACACACACGAGAGAGAGAGAGAGAGAGAGAGAGAGAGGGCGAATTCAGTGGACTCCTGTAAGTCATTTGCAATCGGTGCCCTTAGCAATCATCTGGAAAGGTCACACATAATATAATCTGTTCCAAGCAGCTAACTCAAACAGAAAGAGTGTCTCACCCAAGGAAGGCAGCAATCCACTTCCCAACTCCAAGAAACAAAACTTCCCAACAAGATTTTGTCTTTTTCTTTTCTTTTCTTTTCTTTTTTTTTAAATTTTTTATTTTTTATTTTTTTATATTTTTATTTATATTTATATTTTTTATTACTTATATTTTTATTTATATTTATATTTTTTATTTTTTTATTTTTACTTTCTCACCAGAGACTATGAAAGCCAGAAGATCTACATGGGAAGATATCATGCAGACTCTAAGAGAACACAAATGCCAGCCTAGACTACTATACCCAGCAAAACTCTCAATCACCATAGATGGAGA
The DNA here is from genome assembly GCA_036184795.1 of Tokudaia tokunoshimensis. NCBI lineage: Eukaryota > Metazoa > Chordata > Mammalia > Rodentia > Muridae > Tokudaia > Tokudaia tokunoshimensis. The sequence continues at coordinate 49,371,566 of BTHU01000019.1, forward strand.
GACCAAGATATTCCAGGACAAAACCAAATTTACACAATATCTTTCCACCCAGCCCTGCAAAGGATAATAGGTGGAAACCACCAATACAAGGAGAGAAACTACACCCTGTAAAAAACGAGATAGTAACCTTCTTGCATCAAACCCAAAAGTAGATAACCACTCAAACATAAAGATAGAGGCAAGAATAGCAGGTGGCAATAATCACTATTCCTTAATCTCTCTTAATATCAATGGTCTCAATTCACCAATAAAAAGACATAGACTATCAGAGTGGATATGTAAACAGGACCCAGCATTTTGCTGCGGGCACACACCTCAGTGTCAAAGACAAACACTACCTCAGAGTAAAAGTCTGGAAAACAATCTTACAAGCAAATGGTCTCAGGAAATGAGCCACAGTAGCCATCCTAATATCAGAAAAAAATTGACTTTCAACCTAAATTCATCAAAAAAGACACAGAAGGAAACTACATACTGATCAAAGGAAAAATCCACCAAGAAGAACTCACAATTCTGAATAGCTATGCTCCAAACGCAAGGGCACCCTCATTCGTAAAAGAAACTTTACTAAAGCTCGAAGCACACATCGCACCTCACACAATAATAGTGGGTGACTTCAACACCCCGTTCTCTGAAATGGATCGTTCAGGAAAGCAGAAACTAAACAGGGACACAGTGAATCTAATTGAAGCCTTGGACCAAATGGAACTAACAGATATATATATATATATAACATTTCATCCTAAAGCAAAAGAATACACCTTCTTCTCAGCACCTCATGGTACCTTCTCCAAAATCGACTATATAATTGGTCACAAAACAGACCTCAACAGATATGAGAAGATTGAACTAATCCCATGCCTCCTATATAGATCACTATGGAATAAGAGTGGTCTTCAATGGCAACAAAAACAACAGAAAGCCCACATACACATGGAAGCTGAACAATGTTCTACTCAATGATAATTTGGTCAAGGAGGAAATAAATAAAGAAATCAAAGACTTTTTAAAATTTAATGAAAATGAAGAACATACCCTAATATATGGGACACAATGAAAGTGGTGCTAAGAGGAAAATTCATAGCCCTGAGTGCCGCCAAAAAGAAATGGGAGAGAGCTTACACTAGCAGCTTAATGGCACACCTGAAAGCCCTGGAACAGAAAGAAGAAAATACACCCAAGTGGAGTAGAAGACAGGAAATCATCAAACTCAGGGCTGAAATCAATCAAGTAGAAACAAATAAAACCATACAAAGAATCAACAAAACTAGGAGTTGGTTCTTTGAGAAAATCAACAAGATAGATAAGCCCTTAGCCAGACTAGCCAGAGGGCACAGAGACAGTAGCCAAATTAACAAAATCAGAAACGAAAACAGAGAGATAACAACAGAAACTGAGCTGGGCGGTAGTGGCACACGCCCTTAATCCCAGCACTTGGGAGGCAGAGGCAGGAGGATTTCTGAGTTCGAGGCCAGCCTGGTCTACAAAGTGAGTTCCAGGACAACCAGGGCTACACAGAGAAATCCTGTCTCGAAAAACCAAAAAAAAAACAAAACAAAACAAAACAAAAACAACAGAAACTGAGGAAATTCAAAAATCATCAGATCCTACTACAAAAGCCTGTATTCAACACAACTAGAAAATCTGAAGGAAATGGATAATTTCCTAGACAGATACCAAATACCAAAATTAAATCAGGATCAAATAGACCATCTAAACTGTCCTATAACCCCTGAAGAAATAGAAGTCGTCATTGGAAGTCTTCCAACCAAAAAAAGCACAGGTCCAGATGGTTTTAGTGCAGAATTCTAGCAGACCTTCAAAGGAGACCTAACACCAATACTCTTCAAACTATTCCACAAAATAGAAACAGAAGGAACACTACCCAACTCGTTCTATGAAGCCACAATTACGCTAATACCAAAATCACACAAAGATCCTACAAAGAAAGAGAATCTCAGGACAATTTCTCTTATGAATATGTCTGCAAAAATACTCGATAAAATTCTTGCCCACTAAATCCAAGAACACATCAAAACGATCATTCACCACGATCAAGTAGACTTCATTCCAGGGATGCAGGGGTGGTTCAATATAAGGAAGTCCATCAATGTTATCCACTACATAAACAATCTCAAAGAAAAAAAACCACATGGTCATTTCATTAGATGCTGAGAATGCATTTGACAAAATCCAGCATCCTTTCATGTTAAAGGACTTGGAAAGATCAGGAATTCCAGGCCCATATTTAAACAAAATAAAAGCAATTTACAGCAAACCGGTAGCCAACATCAAACTAAATGGAGAGAAACATGAAGCAATCCCACTAAAATTAGGGACTAGACAAGGCTGCCCTTTCTCTCCATATCTTTTCAATATAGTACTTGAAGTTCTAGCTAGAGCAATTAGACAACAAAAGGAGGTCAAAGGGATACAAATGGGAGAGGAAGAATTCAGAAATTGACAAATGGAACCTCATAAAATTACAAAGTTTCTGTAAGGCAAAAGACACTGTCAAAAGGACAAAGCGGCAAGCAACTAACTGGGAAATTGTCTTTACCAACCCTACATCTGACAGAGGGCTTATATCCAATATATACAAAGAACTCAAGAAGTTAGACTCCAGAGAGCCAAGTAACGAGGATGTGGAGAAAGAGGAACACTCCTCCACTGCTGGTGGAATTGCAGGCTGGTACAACCACTCTGGAAAGCAGTCTGGCGGCTCCTCAGAAAACTGGGCATGACACTTCCGGAGGATCCGGCTATACCACTCCTGGGCATATACCCAGAGACTTTACCTGCATGCAATAAGGACACATGCTCCACTATATTCATAGCAGCCTTATTTATAATAGCCAGAAGCTGGAAAGAACCCAGATGTCCCTCAACGGAGGAATGGATTCAGAAGATGTGGTATATTTACACAATGGAATACTACTCTGCAATTAAAAACAATGAATTCACGAAATTCCTAGGCAAATGGTCAGAACTTGAAAATATCATCCTTAGTGAGGTAACCCAATCACAAAAGATCACACATGGTATGAAGTCACTGATAAGGGGATATTGACCCAGAATCTCAGAATACCCTAGACACAATCAGCATATCAATAGATTTCTAAAAAGATGGAAGGAGAGACCCCTGGTCCTGGAAAGACTGGATGTAGGGGGACGCCAGGACAGAGTAATGAGAGGGGGTTGAACGGAGAAAAGAGGGAGGGAAGGGGGCTTATGGGACTTTCGGGGAGGGAGGAAACGGGAAAGGGGAAGTGATTTGGAATGTAAATTAAAAAAATAAAATTAAATTAAAAAAAAAAAAAAAAAAAAAAAAAAAAAAAAAGAATACAGGTATGTGACACCAAACCAGGCCCAAAAGTATTTTATTTCTCTAGATTTAAGAATTTAAGAACATTTCAAAAATGCCATGTCAATAATGTTTTCTTGCTAGAGGGCACATTAAGCTTTATTGGTATTAAATATTAAATTAAATAATTAGTATTAGGTATCTTTACAAATCTATAGGTACTACCAAAGTATAAATAAATAATAATGGCTGGTAAAAAAAAAAAAAAAAAAAAAAAAAAAAAAAATGGGGTACAGAGCTAAACAAAGAGTTCTCACCTGAAGAATATCTAATGGCTGAAAAGCACCTAAAGAGATGTCCAACATCCTTAGTCATTAGGGAAATGCAAATCAAAACAACCCTGAGATTCCATCTCACACCAGTCAGAATGGCTAAGATCAAAAACATACGAGACAGCAGTTGTTGGCAAGGATGTGGAGAAAGAGGAACACTCCTCCACTGCTGGTGGGATTGCAAGGTAGTACAACCACTCTGGAAAGCAGTCTGGCGGTTCCTGGGCATGACACTCCCGGAGGATCCTGCTATACCACTCCTGGGCATATATCCAGAGGCTCTCTCTGCATGCAATAAGGACACATGCTCCACTATGTTCATAGCAGCCTTATTTATAATAGCCAGAAGCTGAACCCAGATGTCCCTCAACGGAGGAATGGATTCAGAAGATGTGGTATATTTACACAATGGAATACTACTCTGCAATTAAAAACAATGAATTCACAAAATTCCTAGGCAAATGGTCAGAACTTGAAAATATCGTCCTTAGTGAGGTAAACCAATCACAAAAGAACACACATGGTATGCAAGCACCGATAAGGGGATATTAACCCCAAATCTTGGAATACCCTAGACACAATTGGCATATCAATAGATTTCCAAAATATGGAAGGAGAGACCCCTGGTCCTGGAAAGACTGGATGCAGGGGAACGCCAGGACAGAGAATTGAGAGGGGTTTGAATAGGGAAAAGAGGAAGGGAAGGGGGCTTATGGGACTTTCAGGGAGGGAGGAAACGGGAAAGGGGAAATGATTTGGAAAGTAAATAAAAAAACTTAGAAAATCAAAAAAAAGCTCTGCTTAATTTTTACAACTGAATGAATACAGCTGGGGACAATTTCTCACAAGTGGTAAGGACACACTGTTAGGGTCTCTTGTCTCTCTCGAGTTTCTGGTGTTGACATATGTCTTAGTCAGGTTCTCTACTCTTGTACAAACATCGTGACCAAGAAGCAAGTTGGGGAGGAAAGGGTTTATTCAGCTTACACGTCCACACTGCTCTGCATCACTAAAGGAAGTCAGGTCTGGAACTCAAGCAGGTCAGGAAGCAGGAGCTGATGCAGAGGTCATGGAGGGATGTTCCTTACTGACTTGGTTCCTCTGGCTTGCTCAGCCTGCTCTCTTATAGAATCCAAGAATACCAGCCCAGGGATGGTACCACTCACAAGGGGCCCTCTCCCCTTGATCACTAATTGAGAAAATGACCCACAGTTGGATCTCATGTAGGCACTTCCCCAACTGAAGTTCCTTTCTTTGTGATAACTCCAGCCTGTGTCAAGTTGTCACACAAAACCAGGCAGTACAACATATATACCCAAGATTGTTAAACACTTGGGAATTATGAAGGAAGACCAGGAAAGCTGAATACAGGGAGTATATAGCAAGGGTATTTGAGGGGAGGTAGCCAGATTGTTGTAGGCTGTAGGATTAAAGCACTCTGAATCTCAAGTGCAAACAAATCAAGATGGTGGCATTTTCAATTAGATTATTCTCCATTATATATGAGGTCCCAAAAAAGTTTAAAATGAACCCATAGCAAGCTATTTGAACCAACTACCAAGATTGGAAAATGTTTTTTTTTTTGCCATTTTAGAGCAGTGACTTTATCATGTGCTGTCATATGTTGAGATTTGAAGACCAGGGAAAGGATCTAAAGGAATGAAGCAGTCCAAATCCCTGGGGAGACTGACTGGAGAAGTGGCCCAGGCACACTAGTGCTAGCTGACCTGAGTCAGTGTAACCTGTGTTACACTGCTAGGTGACCTGAGTCAGTGTTCCTCAGCTTGGAACAACATTTCCAGAGCCTGTTTGTCCCCAGACTTATAGATCACAGAGCTGAAGGGTGAAGTTTCCCTGAAGCTGGCTTGCTTTCCAAGGATAGGTTAAGTTGGCAACACTGCCTTTCCAGCGACTTTCCTCTTATGTGGGTAAAGTTGAATGAGAAGAGCAAGGCCAGCAAGAATTAAGGAATAGAGTTTCATGTCTCCAGGCAGCAGTGGAGGGGAGCTGGAGGAGGAACAGCAATGGAGTCCGGTTCCTTGCTTAAGGAGAGGAGAGAAAGACCCATTCTAGTGCTCAGACACAGCCTTGAAGGAGAACTATTTTCCGTGCTCCATTGAGTGGCATGTGGTCCAGCTAGTCGACCTTTTGTCTAAGTCTTTTATTGGAAGGAAGGCAGAAAAGCACCCTACGTTGTTGCCTAGAATATTGTATTTCCTTTCCTCTTAGGCATCCCTTGTTTCCCCTTCATGTTCCATCTGAAGGATCCCCAACTCCACTAAATCTACAACCATCCACCCCTTTCTTCCTATATTAAATTTTTCTGTATAGCATTCTCGTTTACAAGCTTTATCTACCAGTTCTTAGTTAACTGATAGCGAGCATAGTGTCTTTTGTGGGATAAGTTAGCTATCCCAATAGATACTAAATGTCATAGAAGAAACCAGGTCAATTTTGATTTCTTTTCTTCCAGTGGGTTAAGCATCAGTGTTAGGGCGGGGCAGTGGTGGAGCAAGCTTTTAATCCTGGCACTTGGGAGGCAGAGGCAGGCGGATTTCTGAGTTCGAGACTAGCCTGGTCTACAAAGTGAGTCCAGGACATCCAGGGCTACACACAGAAACTCTGTCTCAAAAAAAAGAAAAACAAAGCAAACAAACATAAAAAAGCATCAGTGTTGTTTAGGTTTCTAGTGATAATCTGTCTGCTCAGGGTAATTCATGACTAAACAAACCATTAGATGCAGACTGTCATTAAATCTTTCAAGTCTACACATATATAAGAATTTTGAAGATGGTATACTTCTTAATTTTTTTCCCATAATCAGTTGTGGTGCAAAAGCTATGTGTATTTTTACTGCAACGATTTGCCATAAGTAGGTCTTACTTTCTTCCTAAAGCCAAAAGAGCTTGTGTAGGATTTTGTGCATGAGAATTATCTGGAAGAATATGCCAGAGGGAAAAAATCTACCTCCACAACAGAGTGAGTGCTTAACATATCAATTCTCACACAAAAAGTAAATTAATTTCTGGAAAATGCAGAGCTGCCAAAAGGATGTGTGAGATCCAATGAAGTCAGACATACCTTGGAGAAAAGAAAACTTCTAGGTAAAGAATGAATGTCAGTGATTTGCCAGTGACTCTAAATGTGTTAACTACCCAGCCTACTGACATGTACTTGATTTCTGGAAACCACAGAATAGAAGAAGAGAGAAAATGCCTGCAAGTCATTCTCTGACATCTAAACACACACACACATACACACACACACACACATACACACACACACACACAAACACACACACACACACACACAGTGGTCCACACCGACACACGGATACACACAAACATAAAAACAAGTGTTCTTGAAAGGAAACATAAGCACTGAGATCGAGTCTTTATATGTGCATTATACGTCAAGGACAATAGAACGTTGACTCTGTGTTTATATAGATACTTTTAAATTAATTAAAATCGTCGGTACCATTCATCACCATCCCTGGCTATAACTTATTTTAAGGTTACTTACTGCTTAGCTCTTTCCCAACTGGGAGGGCCCTGTAGCCCTCAGAGGGCAGGCAGACATTGTCACATCAGAATCCCGGTGATGTATCTCCTGGGCTCACCCCAGCAGTACTTGCAATGACCCTTTTATTCTCAGTTATGAGTCACAGATTGGAGATCAAGATGAGGCCCTAGATTGGGGAATCATGAAAAGGAGCGAGTCACCTGCAGGCATGTTGGAAAGATGTTAGTATCATTCACCTTGGACTTCAACCATTCCTCTTACATCAGATTTCACCTGTTGTTTCAGGAAGGGTGTTGGAATGAACGTCCCTTGCTATGTTTGTCTTCCCTTTCGTGGTTTGACTAGGATGTGTCTTGCTCTGTGTATTTTTAGTTTATCCTGGTTGATTTTGTTGGGATTCTTTGATATTGGAAAACTTTACTTAGTTTTTCCTCAAAGGTCAGACAGGTTTGGTCATTTGTCTGCCCCTTTCTTTCTGGCTGGACTTATAGAATTCCTGAGTTTGCAGCTGATGGTGGCCCACAAGTCTAACATTTTATTTCTTTGGCTCCTTTCTGTTGTTTGGACTACATAATCTCAATGGAGCTGCTTTTGAGTTCATAGATTCATTCCCCATCATCTTAAAACTACTGCTAATCTCCTCAACTTAGTTTTTCATTATCAACACCAGAACTTTTTTGTCAACATAGTGAAATTTTTGCTATAGCCCAGAAAATGAACAAACCTGTTACTTCCCAGAGGTATATATCCTTTGCGGGATAGTGAGTTAAGAGCACCCAAAATTTATTTTCTTATCAAAATCTTATCTGTGTGGAGCACTTTTGGAGTTAACTTTGACTGGCTTCTTGCTTATGATCAATGGCCTTAGTCACACATAGATACTGTATACCATAAACTCACCATGTAAGGATTTGTGGCCATTGTCATTCTTCTTTGAATTGGTCATGCTTTGTGCTACTTGCCTTTAAAAGACACTGAGAAAATACACTTGCTTGCTGACAGGGTAGTAACCATCAGCCCTCCCATAACTGTCTCTTGCATCTTCTTCTGCCTTTCCTATAATCATCTTAATTCCCTGTCATGGTTTCCATATTGACTGACCGACTGGCTCCAGCACTTATCTATCATCTTCAAGGCAACACAATTAGATCACAGGTGCGTAGCAGTTTTACAGGGACAGGTTGCAGAGAGAACAAACTAGAAAGGATGAGCATAGTAACCAACTCCTTGTTTTACCCCTCTCTACCCCACCACAGTTTTATTCTGTTTCTATGTATGTACTGTGGTTTCTTCTGAGATTCTACATAGCAGAGAGACCAGATACTGGTGGTTCTATTTCCATGTGTGGCTTATTTCATTTAGTATAATGTTCTCCATACTGATTAAGGAAGCAAATGGCATGATCTTCTGAAAGTGTAATTTATTCCTTTGCTTAAGTCAATTTCCCTCTCTATTTCCCTGTATTTTAAGATGCTTAAGTATAATTCAATTAAACTCTTTTCTGAGAAGGACAAGCCAAAAATCGTAGCTCTTGGGAGACTAAGTAGGGAGATCACAAGTTGAAGGCCAGTTTGAGGTGTCAAGTGAGCTCAAAGTTTCAGTTACTAAGACAGGATGTATCTAAAAAAGAAAATTTCCCCTACTATCCTCTGTACTTTCATTTTTTTGTAACTTTGCTCATACTATTTATAAGTCCTTTTCTTAATTTTCAAGTATGTGAAACATTTTCCAATTATATTGAAGTTAGAGTCCCCATGACCTAATAATGCAACCTGTAATACCTGGGCTGTTGGGGGATACTTTTAGACTCAATGAAGATTAAGGATGTACTTGTGATTCTTCCACCCTGAGAGCCTGTAGCTGACTTGAAAATTTGTTGTCATCAAATACCTGAGCTTAGTCACAGCACTGTAACGCCTACACATGCAAAAGGCATGCGTGTGTGTATATGTGTGTGTGTGTGTGTGTGTGTGTGTGTGTGTGTGTGCTGTTTTCACTTGAGGGCATCTAAAGTTGCTGACAGAGAAGAAGCCTCTGGGGAACCAAGACTATCAAGGCACCTTTTTGCAGATGCTAGATCCTTGCTAATGCTCTTGGTACATCAACAGCTGTTCTTGAATCCTGGAGAGTCACAGAGAAGTCTGGATGTCCCTGGAGTATTACAACAATCATTACATTAATGGAACTGATGATTTTTCATACATGTACAGAAAGAGTTCCTGTTATTACTCTTTCCTTCTCTAAATCTTGTTTTGTACCCAACTTCAGCGTATTTAGATACCTTGCTACATACAATTAAAGGAAAAGTATATGGCAAATATGTCAGTAAGAGTCATTAGAATGCAGATGTTTAAACATCTGTGTCCATCAGCACATGTGCTTCTCACCCAGATGGAGTCCCGGAAGAAGCATGTGTAGACTCACTTCATTTTCAGTGGAGACTAGCTGTCACAGGCCTTAGGAAATTGCTGCAACCTGGTTAATTTTTGGCTCTGAGTTCCCTTGGCACCAAAGCAAGATACTAAGATGATCTATAGAGGACAATATATTTCCCCTCTAGAGAAACATGAGTTGGCTATGAAAGAAAAGGTTTACATATGTTAGTGCGTATAGGGGCCCCGGAGTGATGTGGTCATCACCTTCAGTACACGGATTGCCCTCCTCCAGTGGCCGGTGAGTGGTTATGGTGAAGCCCAGGCAAAGGCTCTACAGCTGTGCTGTTTTGCTTAATCCAGAGCTGACATTCATACTGTCTGTCCTTCAAGTGACCCCCTGGCTGAGGACCAAGATATTCCTAGGAAAGCCTAAGAGGCTCATGGATGTGTTTTCATTCTCACATGATTTGCAGCACACACATACACATACACACATGGCCACAAAGAGACAAACAGGGGAGGAGACGATGAGAGAGAGAGAGAGAGAGAGAGAGAGAGAGAGAGAATTTACTAAAGCCTTGCATGCACAGACTTCTGCAGTGGTTTTGACAAAGACAGGCATGTTGCAAAACGCAGGCTATAGAAACTAAAAGAAAGTTTCATAGTTCTGGAGTCATAGATGAAACCTGAGATTAAGGTGAGGTGTGGGGCAGTGAATTATCTCACACTGCAGTCCATGTTGGTTGGAAACTCACTAAGTAGCCTCAAGATCTGAAATAAATGCGATCCTCAGGCCTTTTCTATTGCAGGGCTGGCATCACATATGTGAGCACTAACATTGTTTCTGTCTTTGGGTTTTAGTGCTGAGAACAGACACCATGACCAATGCAAGTCTTATAAAGGACAGCATTTAACCTGGGCTGGTTTACAAGCTCAGAGATTGAGTCCATTATCATAAAGGTAGGAACATGGCAGCATCCAGGCAGGCATGGTGCAGGAGAGGCTGAGAGTTCTACATCTTCATCTGAAGGCTGTTAGCAGAATACTGCCTTCCAGGCAGATAGGGTGAGGTTCTTAAAGCCCACACCCTGAATGACACACCTACTCCAACAAGGCCAAACCTACTCTAACTGGGCCACACCTTCTAATAGTGCCACAGACTGAGCCAAGTAAATACAAATCATCACAGCTGACAATCCTTGTTGTTGAACATTCTTCAGCTCTAGTGAAAGACAAATAGAATTAGGGGAACTGCCAGGGCTTAGATCAGGATAACCTAGGTGCAGAGGAATTTAACCCAGCAACATGGCTGCTCTGGCAAGGTATCATATCCAAAGACCTTCTAGGCCTATGTGATTTGGCTGGAATGCAGAAACTCTGCATTGTAGTATGACCTGGCTTTCCATATAGACACTTTCTAATACACACCTTTAATCCCTAACAATGAAGGAAAGATTCATTTGTAGAAGGAAGCAGCCATTTTTGAAAGCAGCCATGTTTGAGAGGCAAAGTGACCAATCAGAGAAATGTTTGACAGAATGAGTCAGAGATACTATACATCCAACTCTGGTAGAACAGCACAGAAAAGAGAGGGTAATTAAGAGAAGCACAAGGATAGAAATGGAGGTGTGAACTTCGTGTGTAGCAGTTTTAATGGGACAGGTTGCAGAGAGAAGAAGCTAGAAAGGATGAGCATATTAAACAGTTAAGTCTCAAGGCTGAACCATTCCAGGCCTAGGTTCTCAGATGGAGGCTGGAAGCTGAAGTTTTCAAGGTTTGGATTTGTAGAGGATTAGATTGTATGAAATCTAGAAGTATCCAGGCCTTGTCCTAGGGAGAGTTAGAACAGAAAAAGCAACCCTCAGCCCAACAATGGATTCAAAAAGCTTGAGTAAATCTCTCATCACTTCATCTAATGAAATAAAAGTGACATTTACATCTAGACCTGAGTCAAAAGAATTTCATTCCATGTGGTACCTGTGAGGATCCAGAAGGGAATACCCAAATAGAGTTACCTGAGTTGCTGCTGGTTGGGAGCAAGAGCCACAGAAAGTTACAGATGTAGCTGTGGCAGCACTTTGCCTGGCTAGTAGGCTAGAGAGATGCAAACCACTGAAGCTTGCTAGTCAGCATAGCTAGCCAAGTTGTTGAACCTCTAGTCACTGAGAGACCCTGTCTCGAACATACGATCATAGAAAAATACAGGCACTGCTGTGGGCGTTGTCATGAACACACTTAAAACAAAAGCCAGATTGAAAAAGTGCCACTATCGTTTCCGGATTGCTTTTGGGTCATAGGTAGTGTGAGATATCCTATGTCTTCGGTGCAAGAACATGAATGCATAGACATAATTTCTAAGGTAACTTTATTGGTGAAAGTAGAAAACCTCATAAGATAGGACAACTGGCAGATAATTTTGAACATTAAAGTATTTGAAAGGACATACTAGAGGTCACTGATGACAAGAGTGTAGAGGACAGGTGACCTTCAGAGAGCTTCTCAGAGGCACACCTCAGAGTCCAGAGATCATGCTGAGGTGAGTTTAGTTGCCAAGAGAGGAAAGGGATGTGATCCCACCCACCATTGGGTGTTCATTTGGAAGTAACCTGATATGATACGATACAGTCATGTCATCTAGGCGGATAATTCGGGAGAGGATCAACCTGAAAGAATCTAGCAAGTCTGAGCATGGAGGTGGCTTCTTCAGGTGACAGCTCATTCTCCATCACTGTCCTCTGAGGAGGAGGAGACCCAAAGGTCCTCATAGAGGACACTCACTTTGACCTGGGATCCTGCTGCCTCTCCTTCCCCAGGGAAGGCAGGGCTCTCTGAAGGAGGTGTTTGCTTCTCAAGGGGAAGTGGTGGGGGATCTGTCAGGAACCTGGAGCTCCAGCAGTTACTGCCCTCTCTGGTAAAGATCATTCTCAGGCTTTGGCTTCCAACATGGTCAACCGATGACTGGTGGGACGCAATACAGGGTCTGGTTGGGACCAGAGCAGCCCTGCTATGGAGCTGTTGTTGGTCAGTGCTGGGCACCTGGGCTGCTAGTTTCTTGCTCGTTTCAGCTGCACCTTTTAGTCCAATTCTGATGACAATGGGAGGAGACGGACTGTCCAGGGTGTCCTTGGAACCAGTTCTTTCATGGCTCTTCTCTGTTACATTGGTAGATTTAATTTTTTGTTTCTTCGGGGGATTCTGGCTAGGCTCTGTTGGGCACTGGAAAGTTTTCTTGCCTGGGGCCCGGAAGCTGAGTTTGGGGTTCTGTGTATACTGGTGGATGACAGGATGCTGGCTGGGCTGCATTTTCCTACTGGGACCCTGGGTTTTTGACTCTTTATGGAACAGTTCACCGATTGCATTACTTTGGGGGACAACATTGGGGTGTAGGTGTGAAACACCCTCTAGCTTTTGCTCCAGGAGCTCTTCTGAGGATGTGCTTCTTCCATCCTGCCTGAACACTGACTTGGCAGTACCAGGGACAGCCACGTTCTGACCTTTCTTCTGCCTGGAATGTGAGTTCCAGGAGCTGTCAAAGGTTTGGAGGGCAGGCTTTCCAGGGCACATCTGATTCCCAAGAGATGTTTTGACTGGTGGCACAGACATCTTTCTGATCCCAGGAATGCTTGGCATCTGTGACTGCTGTAGAAAAGACAGACATATGGAGAGAACATTAGGGCACTGTCAGCATGGAGGGCAGTGAAGGCTTTCAAAACAACACCAGGAGCTCATGGGATTTAAGGTGGTAGTTTGTAGCAGCTCAGTCTGATGTGAAATCATCAGGCTGTGGTAACCCATATCAGCTATCCAAAACTTGCAGCATGGTGGGTTGTGAAATGGAAGGGAGTTTCAGCCTCCCTACAAAGTTTAAGTGAACCTTATTCTGATAATCCAAATGTATCTCTTTGTGTGTGTGTGTCTGTTCATGTATCTATGCATGTGTGAGTGTGTGTGTGTGTATTTATGCGTGTGTGTGTGTGTGTGTGTGTGTGGTCTGACAAGAGGCACATGAAGGGAAGTATTGATGTATGGATGGTCAGAGAGACAGCTAGGAAGATGGCCATGATCCTTCTGTGGTCATAGAAGAATAGTTAGATTCAAATTACTATGTAATTTACAGCATAGTTTTGAAAATTCTAATTATCTCACTTGGGATATGAAATAGGGTAAGAGGCATTGGCTTGCCTTGAATTTGTCTCTCCCAATGGTCTTTGAGGTGACCTGTTGTGGGAAAGCTCCTCTCTGGCCCCTGTGACCTCACTGCCTCCATGGCTAGCCTCATGCAGCGACCATCCATCTCCAGTTTTTCTTGCTGTGGTTTCTGCTCACATTCCTAGCCATCCACCCCTTGGGTTCAGTGGTCATAAATCCCAGTAATCAGATAAAATCAAAACTCTAGAGTTTTGTAATTTATAGGTCAGATTTTTCTTAGTAAATTCTCAACCCATAAAACACCCACACAACAAACTCAAAACTCAATTGACATAAACACAAGTGACACACCTAGATGGGGCAGACACCCCCTAATTATAATTTAATCATCTATCTGAGAAATCCCCAGTACTTATGACTCCCAGGACTGTGTGCTTCTGGCTCCTCTTCCTCTATTGTAGGTTCCATCTTGTCCCTTCCTCTCCTTAAACAGGTCACCAGAAAGCTCGGAGAGCAGATTCTGTTTGCAACCCGACCGAAGTAGGAAGGAGGACCTGGAGACATAAACCCAGGGACAAGTGAGAAGGAACCTGTCATCCTCCAGGTGAGCTGGACCATAAGGAGACCTACAGCAGAGGCTCACTCATTTATCCAAACCCAAGTCCATCTGAACTATGACAATGAACAAATGAATTGTTGCTGCCAGAGAGGATTTGTGAAATCTGGCGTGTACAGAGGACATGTAGTGAGCAAAGAGATCGTGCAGAAGGAAATGTGCCAAGTGGCAGAACAGAGGAAGGGACTTTCAGGAACAGGGTATCTACTTTACTTACAGCCAAGTTGAGCTGCTGGTCCTCCCTTTGTGGCTCCATTGGAAAATTCTGGAAGGGAGCCTTCTTCTGCTGCTTATCATACCTGTGGGAAAGATGATGGTGTGGGGACATGTCAACTTTAGTCTCAAATAGTCACACACTCACTCACTCACTCACTCACTCACTCACTCCACTCTCAGTTGCCAGCAGACTATTTACTAATGCTCTGGCCCTTCCAGTATCTCTGTTTTACCTGGAGCCTTCTCTACTGCCAGCCCTGTTCCCATCACTCACCTCTGTCTGGTGACTTGACTGAGTTTCTGTAGACCCTGGGGCCTGCAAGGATCCTTGTTCTCTTTCTTCTTCCTGGCTCCCAGAGGCTGTGGGGCTAGGAGCACATGGCCTTGCTTCATGGGGCACACTCTGCTTCTTGCAGTGTGGCCAAAGGCCTCACAGTTTCTGCATTTCACCTGTGAGGAGCAAAGGAGATATCAGCGAGTCACAAAGAGATCCAGGGACCCCTCCACCCTCAATCCCCTCCCCAAGGCTAAAAGGCCCTTTAAGGCTCGCTCTCCAAGGACAATATTCACTAGAGAATGGGTGGAAACTCCACCTGGTTGTCTCTTTGAACCTGGAAGAGACATGCATAATTAGGAGATGTATGGGTGAAGGCAGAGAGCCCTGTATCTGCCAACAGACCAATTCTGCCAAAGAGGAGCTGAGCCTTCTTCCAGTCTCTCCCTAGGTCTGCATGCAGTTCCTTTGTCTGGTTCTCTGATACCTCTGATATAGTCAGGACCAAGAGCAGTGTGACAAAAGTAACAGGGCCGCCGACCTTAGTAGACCCCCAGATATTTGCATAACAATCCCCAAGATGGAAGTACCCTTCAGGCCATAGAACTCATCATCCCATAGGCACTACCAGCTGCTCGCCCATTTGTCCAGAAAGCAAAGGCCGGAAGCTTGGGATGGGCAGTAGTGACTTTGAAACCTTTATTAAGAAAGGGAGAAGACATGCTATGTCGAAAAGCCATCTTGCAAAGGAAGGGTTATTGAGGGACATGGGCATTAGAGGGCGCGATTGCCTATATTCTGATCTTGAATTCTTATCACTAAGAATCTTGTATTATTCAGAATCCCCTTTTCATACATTTTCTTTCCTCTTAGTAATTTTTATTCATTGGACTCTATGTTGTCTCTTGTGATTTCCCACTTTTCATTACTATATTTGGATGCAAACCCCAAATCTCACTGCTACAGAGAGATACTGTTTTGGTGGCTCCCTTTTTTATTGCTCATGTCATAAAAAAATATTCTATGTATTAGTTTGTATATTCTCTGCCCAGCCCCAGTTAAATGTTGTCCTTATAAGAGCTGCCGTGGTCGTTGTGTCTGTTCACAATGGTAAAACACAAACTAAGACAGAAGTTGGAACCAGGAGTAGGGTATTGCTGTGATACGCCTGACCATGCTTTTGTTTAGAAGAATGTGGATTTTGGGACTTTGGATTTGGAAAGCCCTCGAATGTTTTAAATGGAGATTAATGGGATATCCTAGTAGGAATATGAAAGACTTTGCTGCTGAGAGTGATTTGACTTGTGCAGACCTGGCCCAAGAGGTTTCAGTGGAAAACTTCAGAATGTGGCCTAGAGACTGTTTTTGTGGTATTTTGTGAAAAAGGTGGCTGCTTTGGGCCCTTGTCTGAAGAGTCTAAGATAAAGAGATTTATATTAATTGTACTGAAAAAAGGAAGTTTCAAAAAATCCCAGCAGACATATTGTTCTCTGCTTACGTCTTATGAGGAGTGTTTCAAACAACTAAGCATAGCAATCTTAGAAAGGAAAAATACAAAATATGTGGTTTGAGCATTAAAGAGGAACGAGGGAGTGAAATGGAGTTGAAGCCTGTGTTCAACGATGTTAAATTAAATGAAGTGATTGGTGACCCTGGAGCAGCTAAGTTTAGATCCAGGCGTGGTGGTACTCACCTTTAATCCAGGAGACAGGTATGCAGATCTCTGAGTTCAAGGTCAGTCTACAGGGCAAGATCCAGGCCAGCCAGGCTTAGGCAGTGAAGGAGTTGGAAACCTAAAGTTGGTGACGATGTAATAGAACATGGATGGCCATGTTCCAGCTCCCCAAGCGCAGAACTCAGCAGCTTCGGTCAAGTAGCTCTGGCTTTAGAGTGAAAAAGGGAAGGCACTACTGGGACAGTTGATGCTGGTTAGCTGGACCTAAAAAATGAGTGTTGATTAAGAAGAGACCAGTGGGGCTGGTGAGATGGCTCAGCAGTTAAAAGCACTGAATGCTCTTCCGAAGATCCTGAGTTCAAATCCCAAAAACCACGTGGTGGCTCACAACCATCTGTAATGAGATATAACATCCTCTTCTGGTGTGTCTGAAGACAACTACAGTGTACTTACATATAACAATAAACAATTAAAAAAAGAAAAGAGACCAGCATCACTGAGGTGAAATCTTTTGGGAAGTGTTTTCTGAGAGTACAGAGAACCTGTGTTCCAAATTTTTACCTTGTGCTGCAGCTGGATTTGGTAATATGCATGAGTCACCCAAGGTGGTACTGGTTTTGAAGACAGGAAGAACAGCTGGGGCCTGGCACCGTGAGAGGCCATGGAAGGCCATTGGTGAAAGTGTAGCCTCAGTCTCAGTTGATGGCACAGGACTGAATGGGTCATGTAAAGAAGTTTAGGCTTGGCACTCTGAAGAGAACCTGTGAGAAGCTATTGGTGAAGCCTAGTTGCAGTGGAAGATCCCAGTGTATTGGTGATGCCAATACCATGAGATGATCACTAAAACAGTAGGAGCTGAGTGGATCAATCTGAGCTTAGAGTGCTACAGATGGCAGAGCTGGAGAAGTGATGCCAGCCCTTTGGAGGAGCTCAGAAGATCATGTGTGGGTCCCAGACATTAGAACAAGAAGCTGTATTATTGAGGCTGCCTGGAAGTCCCCCAAGATGTTCGAGATGCCAAAGTCATAGGATATTTCCTGAGGAAAGCTGCTAACAGGGAGTGGAACCAGCCTAGGAAAAGAAGTTTGTTTCATTCAACAAAGATGAAAATGGAGCTGAAGTTCTGAAAACTGCTTTGACATCGAACTTGGAGATGTAGTAGAGTTGGGTGTTTGCCCAGCTGCTTTCCTGTCTTGATTTGGGGATTACAGTTAAGTGATTGGATGGATCAGAAGAGACATTGAACTTTGGACTCTTAACATTGTTTATACTGCTATAGACTATGGAAACTTTGGAAGTTGGACTAAATATACTTCTTTATTATGCTATGTTTACATATGACCCCCATAGACTCATGTGTTTGCACAAAACTATGGGGGTCAGGGAGTGGAATGTAATGGTTTCTATATGCTTGGCCCTGGGAATGGCACTATTAGAAGGTATGACCCTGTTGGAGTAGGTATTGGCTTGTTGGAGTCAGTGTGTCACTGTGGGTTTGGGCTTTAAGACCCTCATCCTAGCTGCCTGGAATGGAGTATTCTTTTAACAGCCTTCAGATGAAGATGTAGGACTCTCAGCTTCTCCTGCACCATGCCTGGTTGCATGCTGCCATGTTCCTGCCTTGATGATACTGGACTGATCCTCTGATCCTGTAAGCTACTCCCAATTAAGTGTCCTTTAAGAGTTGCCTTAATGATGATATCTGTTCACAGCAGTAAGACCCTAACTAAGACACTCCATAATACTTTTAGTAAGTATCATTGAATATTTTTTCTTTGACAAGGAGGACTAACTTTTAAAGAGTTATTGCAGTTGGGGCGTGGAGAGATGGATCAGTGGTTTAGAGCACTGACTCTTCTTCCAGAGGGCCTGAGTTGAATTCCCAGCAACCACAAGGTAGCTCACAACCATCTGCAATGGGATCTGATGCCCTCTTGTGCGATGTCTGAAGAGAGCAACTGCATACTCACATATATAAAAGAAATAAATAAATCTTTAAAAGAAAGTGTTATAGCAGTCAGAGGAACTCTGGATTACTGCCTCAAAGAAATCAAAAGAATTATGTATTACAAAATGGAAGTACTAATAGAAAGAGTATAAATTATAAAATGGAATGAAATAAACATTTGGGGCTAATTAATTTGAATATCTGAAATGCAAAATATCATAGAGGATTATAACATCAAAATGTAGCCACAAAACATGAAGAAAATATTCAAATAATATGAAGTTGAGTTCTGTAAATCATATATGTTCCTTGAATACTGAGCCTCTGATCATTAACTCCATGTCTGATACTACCAAATTTAATGTTTTACAAAGCCATCTAGACGTCTGTTTAAGATCTAGGCCAAACAGGATTGAGTTTAGCTATGTATAGTATATAAAATGGCATTGAACTTACTAGCCATCAACAGTGACATCACACACACACACACACACACACACACACACACACACACACCACAGATACAAAGTCTTTTGCTTCTTGGTTTCTTGGCCATAGCATCATCCTAGTTGATGTTTCCAAAGTCCCTAGTTAACATTTCATCCTTACCAGACATGAGGCTGTAAGAGGTGGGAAGATCCATCATCTTTATCATCTACCGGAAGTGTCTTCAGTCAAGATTCTAGCCTTTAGATTCTACTATGACTGTCGGGCACCGTTGCACACAGGTCACTGGACATAATGCCCTATGGGATGTGGGCTGAGAAAGGAGCTTGGTAATGAGTGTATAATTCCCCAGTGCTGGACAATCTCTGGGTCTGGTAGACACCAGGATCTAGCCCTTCCCTCCTGGAGACCTGTCAGGGTGGAGGTTGTGACAGGTATCAGTCACAGATAACCTTCTTATTGTTATAGACCAGAATTACATTTAAAAATCAAATGGAGATTAGCAGTAAAATACATATTGCTTAAAGTGGATTAAATTATTAAGATGCTATAACCTGATGATGTTTAAAGGTATTTAAGAAACATTTCAATATAAACTGACAACATGGAAGACTTCTTGACTCATGTCTTAAGCTAGCTCATAAATATTATAGATCTTTATTTGCAAGCCCTGGCTCCCTGTAGTAACAACTTGTGAACAGTCATCAGAGACGACCAGCACAGATTATCTTGTGTGGGTTGCAGGGAGAAGGACAAGGAACCAACATTAAGGTAGTAAGATGTCATTTTGGCACTGACACCTGACTGACTCTGTGAGATTGCACTTCACCAGGATAGTAGGCAGTCATAAACTTCTCTGTAAAATGAAAAAACTGAGAAGAATTATTAATAGGATTCCTTCTCATATTGATAGTGAATAATTTCAGTGTCTGCAGACAGCATGCTTCACGATCAGTTGCTAAAATCCTATAAACTATATTGTTTATTGAATCTCTTTCTTAGAGTCCATATTCATTCCCAAAAATCACTTTCAAGTTAATTTACAACATATTTATGAGTGTATTACATAGAAGCTCATTATAGTTGCTAAACTTTCAGTGTTAGAGATATAAATACAAGCCAGCAAATCATTTATCTCAAATTCACACATGTGTATTGTGAAGACACAGGTTAAACTTATGGGCATACTATGTGTGTGTGTGTAGTGGCGGGGGGAAGCAGTTGTGTGTGTGCATGTGTGTGTACTTGTGTGTGTGCTTGCACGTGCTTGTCATATGGATAAAACAGATTCATGGTTATACTGTCGCTTCCATAATTAAGATATACAATAGTTCTGTTACCTCCAAGAGTTATCTAAGCCTGTTGGAAGCCAGCCACTCCCCATCCTGGGCAGGAGGGAAATTCAGGGCTCAGAAACATTGGCAAATAAATGCTATGCCATCCAGGGAGGCTCTGAGCCACAGGGCTGAGTGGAGACCTCAAGGTAGCATATGTAATAAGATGGGTAAATGCAGGCGATGCAGTTCCAGCAGGAAAAAACTAGGAAACATGGGCAGAGACAGTGAATGAATGGGGAACAGAGGAGACACCATTGGCGAGATGTAGCGAGAATGGAAAAGGGGCTGTGTGGGGCATGGAGGGGTAGACCACATTTTAGGCCATCTCAGAGAAGACCAGGAAGACAAATGCAGGCCCTAGACTGTAGTCAGCATCTGGTGCCTTTGTGAAGAGAACAGGGGCTTCTTTATAAAGACAAATTCTATTGGTTTGGAGATGGTAGAGTTTTCCACAAGCTGTGGAGAAGACAGTTTGACACCTGGGAAAATGTGCATCGAGTTTCTAATTGTTTGAAATTGAAAGAAAAGTTAAAGGGATAAATGAGAAGGGTAAATGTGCCGACAGATGTTCCACTAGGTTCATCTCAAACAGAATTTCCACCATTAGGGCAAAGATTCCATGATCTCTTCTGGCCTAGTTTTGAGAAGAAATGTAAAACCACAGAGACAAGTACTGACACCAGAATAATTCTTGAGAACATGCTTTCTTTCTTACATTAAAATTCATTTACGCATTGGTATTCATCCATACAGTGTGTGTCTTCGTGAGTTTCCCTGTTCCCTGTACATGCAGGTGCTAAAGGGGGCTGGAGGAAGTCATCAGGATCTTTGAAACTAGAGCCACCAACAGTTGTGTGCTGCCTAGTCTGGGTGCTGGGAATGGAAACTGAGTCCTTGCGAGAGCAGTAGCACTCTTAAATGCTGAGCCATCACCCCACCCAGCTCTTAGCTCTTATTTTAAAACCTTTTTCAACAGCATGTCTTCTTTTAGCAAATGGTTTTATTTGGCTCTTTTATTTTAATCTTTGTAGGATGCAAGCCTAATGGAAGTCCTGCGGCCTGAGCTGAGGGAGCGTCTGTTCACATCCAGGAGGACAGGGAAAGCTCCACGATAAACTTGGCCTGTAAAATACACTGGACTTGCAGTTCTGGTGACTTAGATCAAAGGGCTGCCTGAGTGTGCCACTTCTCTGCAGGAGGGCACTTGGGGGAGTGTCTGCTTGTTTTCTTTGCAGCTGATTGTCCTCTCCTTCCACTTTTGCTGCCAAGAACTGCCACACCTTTATCCATAGCCTTTGTTCTTCCATCTTTGCCCAGAGCACTATTTCATGGACATGCTAAGAACACAAGACATAAAAGCCAGACATCTAAATTATAAGTGCAGTAAGTCATAGATTGCACGTAGCCTCATCTGTAGTTAGGTGCTGAGTTCATGACTTCTGAAGATTTGCTGTCTGCGTAGGCTATGATTTAATTCTCACTGTTCGAGGCCAGCATGAGACACGTTTACTCTACAGCCCACCTGAATTTTGATATGAGCTCTGTTCTCTATGGAACTCCATGCTTTAGGCCATCCAGTGTATGGAGGTCAGCCTAAATAATTTCTCACAATGTGTGGCGGGGCTATTGCTGAAACTCTCTGTGTGTAGAAGATAACCCATTTACTGTGAGGGTCAAGTTCCTTCTATTTACAGGTATCAGAAATTTGAGGAAAAGACCTGTTGTCACATATCTGCTTAAAGCCAGAGAGAACTAGGGAAGGCAGCTTGTCTGAGTCACGGGTCAACTCTTCCATTGTACCTATATTTATGGGTTTCCTTCCTTTTGTCAGCAAATGGAACAATCCATAGACTGTGACAGAAAGAGAGCGTACAGATTTTGTTTACAGGACAGTGTCAGCCCCACAGAAGGTTAGAACCAGGGAGGCCATTTTCCACTATAGTAGACACTTAATAGACCTGACTTCACAAAGTCCAAAACTGAAGAAGAGGCAGTGAGGGACAGTCCAGAGAAGTTTCTTCTGAGGTCCTGCTCATAGCTGGTGGTGCTGATATTCAGTGTTTCTCTCTCTGCTGCACAGTGGTGTTAAGTTGGCTCAGTAGGTCCCAATCTTTTCTTCGAAGGTAAGGCAGTCAGTTTCACAGCGGCCATTACTCTTTTTACAGAGGAACCTTCTGTACAAGGTGCCCCTGGCTAGGGGGAGAGAGCAACTGTTGGTTATCTAGCAATCTTTTACTAGTTAAAAACGTGAATACATCGTTATTTAATGAGAGAGAGAGACAGAGAGATAGAAACAGGGAGGCAGAGACAGAGTCAGAGAAATTCACACACACACACACACACACACACACACGAGAGAGAGAGAGAGAGAGAGAGAGAGAGAGAGAGAGAGAGAGAGAGAATACAGCGGACTTCTGGTAAGTCATTTGCAATCGGTGCCCTTAGCAATCATCTGGAAAAGTCACACATAATATAATCTGTTCCAAGCAGCTAACTCATACAGAAAGAGTGTCTCTCCCTAGGAAGACAGCATTCCACTTCCCAACTTCAAGAAACAAAACTTCCCAAAAAGATTTTGTCTTTTTTTTCTTTTCTCTTTCTTTCTTTGTTTCTTTCTTTGTTTCTTTCTTTCTTTTTCTTTCTTTCTTTCTCTCTCTCTCTGTCTCTCTGTCTCTGTCTGTCTCTTTCTCTCTCTCTCTCTCTCTCTCTCTCTCTCTCTCTCTCCTCCCTTCCTTCCTTCTTTCATTCTTTCTTTTTTGTTTTTTTGAGATAGGGTTTTTCTGTATAGCCCTGGCTGTCCTAGAATTCACTCTGTAGACCAGGCTGGCCTTGAATTTAGAAATCCCCCTGCCTCTTCCTCCCACGTGCTGGCATTAAAGGCATGCGCCACCACTGCCCAGC
Source organism: Tokudaia tokunoshimensis (assembly GCA_036184795.1). Lineage (NCBI taxonomy): Eukaryota > Metazoa > Chordata > Mammalia > Rodentia > Muridae > Tokudaia > Tokudaia tokunoshimensis. The sequence continues at coordinate 49,394,665 of BTHU01000019.1, forward strand.
CCTTCTTTCAATTTCTAATAGTATCTGATATAGATCAAAATGTAAAGACAATACAGTTAATACTATAGTCAGGTCAACAATAAACGATGCTCGATAGCTATGATCTTAATGTTTCAGATACAAAGTCAATCAACAATGCTCTCCTTATTGGCCCTTGCAGAAAAGAAATGTAAGCCCAGAGTTCGTGAGCCTAACTGGGAACCTCGTCTGCCAGGAGCGCTCAGCAGGGACTGTTCCTGGGGGAGATCACCACGGCTGCTCCCTGAACGCTCCTTACGTCCTGTGCTGCCCCTTAGCAGGGTTCACGTAAACCGGCTTCTTAGGAGGCCTTTCTGCATCTCCAAGTTAGAGTGAGGTCTGTCCTGCTCCTGCTTCTCCATACTTGGCAGTCTGGCTTTTGGGAAAATGGTTTGTATTAAAGCTCTATGTATACATTCTTTCCTCACTCACTTACTAATCTATACTTCTCCATATTTTGAATGGTTTTACTCTTTCAGGAAATCTATTATATATTAACAGTTAAACTATGGTAGTACATTTCTTGAAAATTAAGGACAAAGTTCTGCTTTAATTAAAAAACTCTGCTTATTTTGTACAGCTGAATGAATAGAGCTGGGGACAATTTCTCAAGTGGTAAGGACACACGGTCAGGGTCTCTTGTCTCTCTCGAGTTTCTGGTGTTGACTTATGTCTTAATCAGGGTTTTTATTCCTGCACAAACATCACGACCAAGAAGCAAGTTGGGGAGGAAAGGGTTTATTCAGCTTACATTTCCACACTGCTGTGCATCACCAAAGGAAGTCAGGACTGGAACTCAAGCAGGTCAGGAAGCAGGAGCTGATGCAGAGGTCATGGAGGGATGTTCCTTACTGACTTGCTTCCTCTGGCTTGCGCAGCCTGCTCTCTTATAGAATCCAAGAATACCAGCCCAGGGATGGTACCACCCACAAGGGGCCCTCCTGCCTTGATGACTAATTGAGAAAATGCCCCACAGCTGGATCTCATGGAGGCATTTCCCCAACTGAAGCTCCTTTCTTGTGATAACTCCAGCCCGTGTCAAGCTGACACACAAAACCAGCCAGTACAGCATACATACCCAAGATTGTTAGACACTTGGGAATTATGAAGGAAGACCCGGAAAGCTGAATAAAGGGAGTATATAGCAAGGGTACTTGAGGGGAGGTAGCCAGATTGTTGTAGGGTGTAGGATTAAAGCACTCTGAATCTCAAGTGCAAATAAATCAGGATGGTGGCTGTTTTAATTAGATTATTCTCCATTATATATGAGGTCCCAAAAAAATGTTTAAAATGAACCCATAGCAAGTTATTTGAACCAACTACCAAGATGTGGAAAATGTTGATGTTTTTTTGCCACTCTAGAGTAGTGACTTTATCATGTGCTGTCATACGTTGAGATTTGAAGACCAGGGAAAGGATCTAAAGGAATGAAGCAGTCCAAATACCTAGGGAGACTGACTGGAGAAGTGGCCCAGGTACTCTAGTGCTAGCTGACCTGAGTCAGTATAACCTGTGTTACACTGCTAGCTGAACCTGAGTCAGTGTTCCTCAGCTTGGAACAACGTTTCCAGGGCCTGTTTGTCCCCAGACTTATAGATCACAGAGCTGAAGAGTGAAGTTCCCCTGAAGCTGGCTTGCTTTCCAAGGACAGGTTAAGTTGGCAACACTGCCTTTCCAGCGACTTTCCTCTTATGTGGGTAAAGTTGAATGAGAAGAGCAAGGCCAGCAAGAATTAAGGAAAAGAGTCTCATGTCTCCAGGCAGCAGTGGAGGGGAGCTGGAGGAGGAACAGCAATGGAGCCCGGTTCCTATCTTAAGGAGAAGAGAGAAAGACCCATTCTAGTGCTCAGACACAGCCTTGAAGGAGAACTATTTTCCATGCTCCATTGAGTGGCATGTGGTCCAGCTGGTCGACATTTTGTCTAAGTCTTTAATTGGAAGGAAGGCAGAGAAAGCACCCTAACTTGTTACCTAGAATATTGTATTTCCTTTCCTCTTAGGCATCCCTTATTTTCCCTTCATGTTCCATCTGAAGGATCCCCAATTCCACTGAATCTACAACCATCCACCCCTTTCTTCCTATAGTAAATTTTTCTGCATAGCATTCTCGTTTACAAGCTGTATGTACCAGTTCTTAGTTAATTGATTGATAGCAGGCATAGTGTCTTTTGTGGGATAAGTTAGCTATCCCAATAGATACTAAATGTCATAGAAGAAACCAGGTCAATTTTGATTTCTTTTCTTCCAGTGGGTTAAGCATCAGTGTTAGGGCAGGGCAGTGGTGGCGCACGCCTTTAATCCCAGCACTTCAGAGGCAGAGGCAGGCGGATTTCTGAGTTCGAGGCCAGTCTGGTCTCCAGAGTGAGTTCTAGGACAGCCAGCGCTACACAGAGAAACCCTGTCTCGAAAAAAACAAAAAACAAAAAACAACAACAACCAAAAAAAAAGCATCATTGTTGTTTAGGTTTCTAGTGATAATCTGTCTGCTCAGGGTAATTCATGACTAAACAAACCATTAGATGCAGACTGTCATTAAATCTTTCAAGTCTACACATATATAAGGATTTTGAAGATGGTATACTTCTAAATTTTTTACCATAATCTATTTTGGTGCAAAAGCTATGTGTATTTTTACTGCAATGATTTGCTATCAGTAGGTCTTATTTTCTTCCTAAAGCCAAAAGACCTTGTGTAGGATTTTGTGCAGGAGAATTATCTGGAAGAATATTCCAGAGGAAAAAATCTACCTCCACAACAGAGTGAGTGCTTAACAGATCAATTTTCACACTAAAAGTAAATTAATTTCTGGAAAATGCAGATCTTCCAAAAGGATGTGTGAGATCCAATGAAGTCAGTCATACTTTGGAGAAAAGAAAATTTCTAGGTATGACTGAAAGTCAATGAGTTGCCAGTGACTCTTAATGTGTTAGAATCTTGGCCCTCAGTGTGAGATATGATGGACCCTTTAAAATGCAGGGCTTAGAATCCTGCTGTGGTGACCCAATCCTTTCCCAGTACTCAGGAAGTGGAGGCAGAGAGTTTTAGGCCAGCTTGGGCTATATAGTGAGTATCAAGCCCAATCCAGTCTCAGACTGACCCTGTCTCAGCAAATCAAAAGTAAATCCTAAAAACTATGTGTAGATTAGTGTAAGTTAATTAGGTCACTGGGACACTGTCCTTAGGGGGAGTAGCATTGTTCTCATGGGGACTCGATATCCCAGAGAGGTTACAATAACAATGCCCCCTCCCTGTTCTGCGGCTTCTCGTCTTCCATGCTGTCTTTGCCTCTTATCCATGCCCTCCAGGATGCTGATGGTGAACTTCACTAAGCTTTGACACGACCTGAAAGACCCTCTCTGAAGCTGAACACAGATGACACCTGATCATGGACATAAGCCTGTCAGTGGAATAACTTTTTAAAAATAAAGTGCCTAGACTCAGTTGTTGTGTGTTAGCAAAAGAAAAAGAGGCAAATACATTCACCTACACCTACCCTCAGGTGACCCTGTTCAACACTTTATCAGAGGCAGAAAACAGGGTGCTTAGAGCTCACATCATCTCCTTAGGTCCTGAAACTGGAGGCTCTTATCTTCGTTTGTGTTCCTTCTGGATCCAGGGTCTCCTCCTGACCTCAGCTGTCACTTTCCTGAGCAAGACTGGTGCCTTTAGTGACAACAAGTACTCTACTTTGGAAAATCTGGAGAGGTGTCCTGAGATGAGGTCCCATCCCACTGAAGGACCCAGGGTGCAAAAGCGCAGACATACCTGAGAGCATTTCTGTGAGAGTTGCCTAGGGAAACTCCAGGCTCAGTTGTGCCAGCTCTCAGAGTTTGTTGCAGCTACAGCCCAAGAGGGCCTCGTGATGTCTCGAGTTGGCAGGAGAATTTGGAGGTCTATGCCATCCTAGTTCTGTTGGTTTGCAGAATGCAAGACCTGTGGGGATGTGGAGACTTTCAGGAAGGTTTCCAGAGAATGTGGCCTTTATAGCAAGGTCAAATTCCTTGCAAAGAGTCCTGGAACAGGCTTTGCACAAAGTACTGGAAGTGAAGTATACACTTTGTCCAAGACCCTAGGGTGTTAGAGATACCAAGGATGTTGGATCTCTGCTAAGGAAAGCCAAATGGGCCAGTGTATAAGAAGCCATACTTGCTGCAGGGCTATAGTATAGAGACAGGGCTAGTCAGATACCCTGGAGTTCACATGTCACCCCATACCCCAGATGCCTGGCATGGAGCAGAAGGCTTTAGTGTTTGCTCAGTTGGATCTTGGTCTAGGTTTGGGCCACCATTCCTTGTTATCCTCACGATGCTTCTTGGAATGGAAATGTTTTCTGGGTGACATTGTATATATAAAGCATGCCATTTGGATTTTTTATGTTTACATATGTTCACGGCTGAGATTTTGTTGAATCTCAGAAAAGACTGGACGTTAGAATCTTGATGTTTTAATATTTCCTTCACGTGCTTTAGGGTTCTCTCTAAGGTGCAATTTTTTAAATATTATATCTCCTCTTTTGGATTGATACTTCAGTCATAAAACAGTCTTGTCTGTCATAACAGTCTTTTTGTTTTTGTCAGTTTTTTTTTACAAGCTGTTTGTCTACAACTTGTTTTCAATGTTTCTTTGAATGCAAAGTTTTCATACTATACAACTTAATCTTTTAGAACCACATTCTGTTAATGTCTTTTTTGGGGATGGTTGATTTTCCCTTAATGTAATAATCAGCCAAGTAGATCTTATGTCAGTTTTGGCATTTATATATACATAGATATACATATTAGCTATAAGCAATTGCCTTTGAATTGTTATTAATGTTGCAATTCCTACCCAATTCTTTGATGGTAACACCAACTTACTTTCAATAGTAAATTGGAGCCACAGCCTCAGTTCTTCAGCTCATTTTTGATGTAAAAGTAAATTGGGGAGTTCTGAAGTGAGGGTTTCTCTTGCTGGTCTTGAAGGATGAGATTGCTCTTAACAAAGGCAGCTGTGATCTGGGGATGCTAAGTGGTCTGTCCTTGCTAGGACTGCTGAGGTTGGCCCCTGACTGTGTGCCTTTGGAAGACCTCTTGCCTCTGATGGCATTGCATCTCGAGTGGATGCTTTATTGTCTGTCTTGTGAAACACTGAGCAGAGGAACCACCTACACCAGATCCAGACTTCTGGCCTGAGATAGTTTGAGATAGCATGTGCTGTGTTACGCTGCTACCTTCACAGTGTGTTCTTATACAGCAGCACAAACAGCAATCCCATTTTAAGGTCTGTGTATTTTGTAGAGAAGAATTTGTATCTTCTCACAAGGCTGCTGTGCTCTCCAAAGCAGTGAGCAATTTCCCAAGTGGTTGAAAGTCTTTGTATTTGTCTCTTTATGAATTCATCTCACTCCCAGAACTTTATGCTGAAACCTCTTTGTGCTACATTCTTTCCTAACACACCACATCCTTAGCTCTTTTCCCTAAGGATGCCTTTGCCTCAATGAACCCTTGCGATACTTTTGTGACCCATAGAAGACACACATCTTGTTGCCCTCTATCCAGTGTCCCAGGCTCTGCCTGTCAGAAGCTGCACCTGCCATGGGAGAGCCAGGTGAGAGCTGAGAGAAAAGCAGTAGCTTTAATATGGGAAATGAAGCCTCTGGTGGAGAAACATCCCTGTTTCTGTTGCTATCTGCCATTTTCCTAGCAGAGTGTATTGAGTAAACTTAGCCGGAAGTCAGGAAACCTGGTGGATCAGGATAGGACAGTGCTGATGTTTCATAGACTGGAAAGAGTAAGAGAAGATCCTAGGTACTAGGTAACTCTGGACAGAACACTGCTCAGGTTCATGAGTCCCATGGCTGTTGGTTTTGACTTTCACTTTTTGAAGCTACAAATTTTATTTCGCAAGGTGACAGTTACAGTTTTTCATCTGCAGATATCCTATGCAAATGGACATTTGAATTAATCTCTAATCATTTCCTTTTGTAGGCAAGATGGAGAATGCAGTCTCAGTAGCACAGGCGTTAACAGAGTAAATGAGATTTGTTTTAAAAAGCACATCATGGTTGTTATAATCTGTGGATAATAATACATTACCTCATCAAGAATCAAGTGAATGAATTTTTCTTGTATTCTATAGAACTACAAAGCTGTCACCGCAGGGGAGCATGGCATGGTCATTTGTCTGTTGATCCCATAATAATTAGTATGTTAGAGAGAGACACAGAAAGAGGCAGTGATGCACACACTGCCCCTTGTCTCCCAGATTTTGCTGTACCACAGACAGCAGTACAAATCAAATACCTGGATCAAATACAAATAAGAATGACAGTCACACTCTCAGGTGACCCTGAGCCCCATGAGAAAATCCTGGAAAGAGCATTTATAAGTTATGAGTGTTCTGGAGATGTGCAGTCGTGTCTGCATGTGTAGAAGGCATTTATTGCTGTTTTGATTTTGGTCATCTTAAAATTATAATGAAACACAGAAACAGACTGAGGTGAGATGGGCCTGAACAGCGCTGACTGTGGCCCCGTGAAGCCACAGATGTTTGCTCCTTGACCATCCATTCAGCACAGCTTCCAAGGCCCAAATGCCTTTGGTCCTTGTGTCAGATCCTCTCCCGACAGCAGAAGTTCGGCTTGCATCTGCCCGCAATCTTCTCACTATCCATGCATGTCCTCCTGCATTTCCCCCGGCCAAGCCTGCATGTCTCACACACAGCAAAGTCCCCTGTGCCAGGAAAGAGCAGCTGAGAGATTTGCTTGAACTTTGTGTGGATGGGACGAATATCTAAGGCCCCCTGACAGGCAGGGTTTGTGTGTATGACCAGGAGTGTTTCCTAGAATCAGTCAGAGGTGTTGGGGACAGCTCAGTTGGCAAAGTGTTTCTGGGTAAGCACGGGACCCTGATTCTGGTCCTCCACGCCCAGGTAAAAAGCCAGGCACTTGTGTCCACTTAGAGTCCTCAGCTGGGCACCAGGGACAGCTGAATCTCAGTGGTCAGCCTAACTGAACTTGTGGTAGATTCTGTCTCAGAAAACAAGGTTGATGGCTTCTGAGGAATGACATTTAAGTTTGACCTATGGGCTACACACTCACACATAACACACACACACACACACACACACACAGAGAGAGAGAGAGAGAGAGAGAGAGAGAGAGAGAGAGAGAGAGAGAGAGAGAGAGAGAGAGAGAGAAAAGAGCTCTACTCCATAGCATCTGTTTACCACAGTGTGGAGCTGAAAAGAGTTAAAAACTATAGGTAACCATCACCCGTGTTCCCCAGGTGTTTATTGTCATATGTGACAGAGCAACATCTGTTCTTCAGAACTATTAAAATGCATGGCTGTACTGTTGAAAATTTACCAGATAGCCTTTGGTTTCAAACCCTTGAAGCCAGAATGAAGAATTTAATTTCAATACTTGTTTGGGCCTAGTACCAGCTGCTTAATTTACCTAGCCCCCCCCTTTACCTGATGGACATATTAGAAATACCTGTGCACATATTTAATTTGCTGAGTGGTGAAATATAATAACTATGTGATAATGTTTGTGCTATATGATATTTACTTGTAAGGGTGCTTTAATAATTAAGTGGCATAATCCATGTGCATTTGTTAAGGGTTGGAGAAATTAGTACTCCATGAGTTCCATAGTTTTCACTCTATTCAATTACTTATTTATTATTATTACCATTATATCAGTGTGTGTGTGTGTGTGTGTGTGTGTGTGTGAGAGAGAGAGAGAGAGAGAGAGAGAGAGAGAGAGAGAGAGTGGTGTATCATGTGGTACACATGCTCATGTGTGTGCAGGTTCATGCCCCCATGTATGTGCACAAAAAACGTCAAGAAAAAGGCTTTGAACATCCTCTTCTGTCACTCTCAGCTTTGCAGCAGGGTTTCTCTTTGAACCTTAGCTCATTTTCCTAGCTGTTCGGGTTCCTAGTGAACCACCTATCTCTGCTCCTGAACCTCCTAGCTCTACCCCCATAGTGCTGGGGTTACAAGGTCAAGAAAAACTGTGTGTGTGCTGGAGTCCAGACTTGGGTCCTCATAGTTACACTGCAAGCACTCTTAAGCTGTGAGTCACTTCTCCAACCCTCCAAGAATATTTAAATATTTATTTTAATTGTGTTTTCATTGTGCTATCTTCCAATGTAAGAAAACCACTGGTGCATACCCAAAGCTTGTGACTGTTATAAACAGTACTTCACTAATGAGGGTGCTGCCTCACCCACCATCTGCACCATTTTATGTGAGTCTCCTCATCCAGCAGATGCCCTCATGCAGACCTTGTTCAAGTTAGGTCATAAGGGAAGGGAAGCCAGGATCTCTGGGTAATGCTAATTGATGGGGATGAGGTTGAACCTAAGCACCATAAATTAGTAGGAAAGTCACTGAAAAATACAAATATGACCATGAGTCATATTCTAAAGAGTACTAGAAGACAGAGCCAATGGACCAGAACTTAGTCCTTTTATAACAACCTCCCTTCCTTGGCTTCATCAGTCAAAGATAGCTAACTGGGCCTGAGTCCCCAAGAGAGAAGGAGAAAGTACAGGTGAAGGATTATAATTTACCCCATGGAAATGACTGGGAATACTCAAGTCCTGCCCAGCATCCTAAATTTAAAACAAAATGCATTTTAGGACAGAATGTTAAACAAGAAGTGTCACTGTGTCACACTTCTTCTACATGTTCCATGGTTCTTAAGGGACTACCTATGTCATGGCCACTGTCTTATTGGATTTTCAAGACTGGCACTCCTGAAAGCCACAAAGACCAATATACAAACCAATAAAATAAAAATAAACCTCTGTTCATTTGGCTCTTAGGAAATATTAGCGCAGATCTAAGAAGTCTCTGGGGAGAGACTTACTCTCAGTTTTAGGGTGGTATATGGAAGAATCATTGGGTTTCATGATCTGCCCCACCCCTCAAACCCATCAAAATCCCATCCACTTTGATTTGCCTGATGGCAGTTCAATTACAAAGAAGAACAAAGCAAAACCAAAATAGAACACCTCTCTGCTCAGAGCCATGTTTGAGGGGAGATTCTTCAACACACAGGATCAAGGTTTCTTTGAGAGGACACGAAAGCATTTATATTGGAATATAATGGGCTATGTTCTAGGTCGGTGAAGTGAATCAATAAAGAAAGCACGATTACATGCTCTATTTGTCAGGATCAAGAGCTGGTGCAGTGAGTTATAACCCTGAGCCTGCAAAGCCCTACTTCCCCACGCCTAACCAGCTCGTAGAATGGAGTGGACATTGTCCAAGACTTGGATAACCCAGGGCCATGCACACTTCTACTGCAGGAATTGAGGGGAGAGGATCCTCATAGGTCTCCATGACTTCTCAAGGATCAATGCACATGTTCTTTGCAGCATGTCCTGGGGATCCAGTATGATTTCCACTCAGTAGTACTTTGAATGCTCATCATGCCTACAGAGCTCTGGTGAGGACTGCAATGCAATCCACAGATGTGCACACTGACCCTCCTCATTCTCGGTACTGTATTTGTAAATTGTTCAGTAGAACATGAGGAGTAACAGACCTTTTGCTAAGGTAGCTTTGAATGCTGTGCCTGTTAGACATCTCATCACAGACCAGAATTGTAATCACAACATCCTTTAATAATCAAATCTGTGGGCATCAAAAGGAATATTCATGACAACCCCCAAAACTGTGTCCTGCTTATTGCCACCTTGATGCTTATAGGCACATGATGTTCTGGCTTTCAGTCTTGGAGACAAAGGCAGTCCTGGTGTCACAGGCTTGTAACCCAGGTACTCCAGAAACTGAGGCAAAAGCATCACAAGCTAAAAGCCTGCTTGGGCTACACTGTGAGTTAAGTGAGTTCAAAGCCAGCCTGTGTAACTTGGTGATACTTTAATCTAAAATAAGTGAAAAGGGGCTGGGATGTAGCTTAGTAGAAAAGTGTTTGCCTGGCATACACACAGCCTACATTCAATTTTCTGTATCCTCTTTTCTCTAACACACATGAAAAATGTAGATTATGTAGTTAGACAGATACCTACCAAGTAGACCACCTTGGATAGGTTAGCACTTTTTGAAACCTTAGCCTCTTTATCGTTAAAATCGGGTTGTATTGAGAATATCAGCCTCATTGGGCATTTGAGTGAATTGCACATGACATAGGAGTGTTTAGCAGAATGTCTGATTATCATCATCATCATTACATTTATAGTTCTATATAACTGAACAACCACTCTGCTAAGTATCATAGCAATCTCAGTCCTAATGACATATGCTATACTCGTAGATCAGAGCATCCCTCGACCCTCACCAGAGAAGCTTCCTCGTGCATTGTGTGGTGATTTACACAGAACTCCACAACTGGCCAATGTGCAGAGTGAGAGACTGTGGAGCTCTCAGCCCTTTGTGGGATATTTTCATTACATATATTTTCATTATATATTCATGGGATATTTTCATTACACTCCTCCACTCAAAGCTCAGGGATCTATGTGAAGGAGGAGCTGGAAAGAGTGTCAGAGCTTGGAGCAGTAGGCAACTACAAGGTGTCTGCTCCAGTACTCCAAGGCTGGTGCACACCTGAACTCATAGAGACCGACAGTGTGCACGAGACCTGCACAATATAAGCTAGACAAATAGCAAAGGGGAAGTGGGCACACAGTTCACGCCTAGATAAGAAGCTGCTTATTTGTAATTGATAGCTGCTGGGAGAGGGAAAACAGGTTTCCATCACTGGAGTGATACTGGGTATATCAACCACACTCCAGGACAGGCCTTATGCTCAGGGTAGTTGGCCAACCCAAGTCATACAACATGAAGTTTGGTGGGTAGTGGGGAGGCTCTGGGAGGAGTTATGGGAGGGTAAAGAATGTGGTCAAAGTATACTGTGTGAGGGGCTGGAGAGATGGCTCAGTGGTTAAGAACATTTACTGTTCTTCCAGAGGTTCTGAGTTCAGTTCCCAGTAACCACATGGTGGCTCACAACCATCTGTAGAGGGGTCCTATGCCCTCTTCTGGTATGTCTGAAGACAGCTATAATGTACTCATATAAATAAAATAAACAAATCTTTAAAAAAATATACTGTGTGAAATTCTCAAAAAACAGATAAAAACATATACAACATAAAACAAACAAACAAAAAAATATAAAGCAAAAAACCCTCTGAGATTAAGTAACATGGAAATGGGCTGCATGAGGCAAAGTCCAGAATTTAAAGGCAGATGATGGCTTACATGTTTAAGTCAAATTCTTTCCCCAGTGTAGACAGCTCACAAAGGTGGGAGTCCACCTGACCGCAGTGCACCATTTCTTCACGGAAACATGGGGTATTGTACACTTACACTCCTACTGTCCCCGTGATCTGAAGCCACTAGGGATGGAACATAGTCAGGGTTAGCAATGAAAAGGTCTGGACTCCAGACTCTTCTAGCACAACCCCGCACCCACTCACCCATCTCTCCTGCCTCTGAACTACATTCATGCCCATTTTCCTTCTTGGGAACTTTCCAGAACCACAGAAAACAGCAACCCACTGTAGGTTGGGTGACACCTACTGAGGCGGGTGTGCTCCATGTAGAGGGCATGGGGTCACCTATTCTGATAGGCTTCACCGATCAAGGCCCTGTTTGCTCTGGAGAAGCATATAAAGGTGGGTGGGTCTTGGTGCCCTTTTCCACGGACATTGTGCTGACCCTCACAGCCCTTCAGGTCATGAAGACATTCTTATTTCTCATTGCTGTTCTCTTCTTTCTGGACCCAGGTAAAGAAAATGGACATCTTTACATGGAGGGTGATCTGTGGTGATGGCCCAGACACAAGGTCTATCCTGAAAATGCCCACGTGTGATCAACCCTAAGATTTAGGATACCTTTGGTCTGTTGGACTTGAAAGAGAACAGTTGTTTCAGAAGGTAACTTCCCTATGACTTGTCAACAATGAATCATGTATTGACACATTGTCTTTTTTACTCATGATAACTTGTCACAGGTTTGGATAAGGTAAAGGGCATCATCAGGAAAGATGCTTTTGATGCCTGGTTTTATGGTCATTGGCAAAAATAATGAACTAAAGTTAAAGGAAGAACTAAAATGAAGAACTCCATAGATTTTTTAAAAAATGTGTTTTAAGTTTAGAATAAAATAGACAACAAAGAGATATAAAATGAGAGATATGGAAGAAGAAAGTGAAAGGGTTACATATCCATCTCCATCATGGCCCCAGGCAAAAGCACACACTGGAGACAGTCATTTGTTAATTGCATATCTAAAGATGGATGCTGTGTTGTAGAGTCCTGATAATAAACACATTTACTTCTCCAAAGCCAGTGGCTTAGAGGAAAATTCTGTTGCACATTTAATTTAGAGATATTCAGAGTCATTTTTCTTTTTGGCTTGAAATAAGTACCATGCGCATATTGTATGTGCATGAAGATTGGGACTCAGATGAGTGAAGCTTCTTTTCAGGGACGTACAGGTAAGACAGGATTGGTACTGTGTTGCACAGTGTGACCTCCATGGGACATCCTTTCCATATGAGAGCTCACTGTACTTTCTCATGCTTCTGGCAAGTTTCAAAAGACGTAGCTGCATCTCCTCCAAAAATAAGGAACAAGCCTAGACCTTTGCCAATTCCATGGAGCTGAACAAGGGGACTCATGGGAGTTCAAGTCAATCTAACTTCATTCCAGGTACCGGTGCTGTATCAGCTCATGTATGCTTAGAACAATTTCACATTAGTTGTGTGTACCCCTGATGTGTTTTGTAACACATCTATGTGAGTGGATTCTGCATCATGATACGGAGATCTAGACCTTCAGTAGATAAATGATAAGTCATGCTTCCTGTTGGCACTGATGTGAACATTGAAGGCTGAGGAGAGATATTAAGACTGCTCATAATATTATACAGTATAAAATTATCTGTTGTACCAAATGCACCACACATGCAGAGACTCCATTTGCACTCATTAGAAATCTACAGGCAAAGATCCTTGATCCAAAAGCTGCTGGTTTATCATTGTGGACTGGATTTGCTAAAAGTTGTCTTGGTAGAGTAAGGTCTTGAACCTCTAGTCTGACACAGCCTTACTGTGTTAGGAGAGCAGAGAAAATGTTGAACACTGCAGAGAAAGCCAGGGTTTAAAGGGCTTTGAAACCATGAGCGCCTTATATTTGTGAGTCTATATTCAGCCAGTAGACAATGGCTGGAATGTGAGAGTTGTCACACCCTGGGATTTGGGATTTGCATTTATTTGAGTTAGCAACCTTCTGTATTCACATCAAATGGAATCTATGTACTTTCCATCCCTCCATGGCATGTACTTAAATCACTAACTCCTGAGATGTTGATCCCGGTAATATGGATTGTCTGCCTTTAGCATGAGCAGCAGTCTGCTCTCCTGAGGGCTAATGCAAGCACTGCAGTTTCATGCAAATAACAAATAAAGGTCACAGGGAGCTGGCCTCAACTATGCCCCCTTCCCTAAAGTGTCTGACTTTACAGTGGAATTTCAGTGGAGTGTGGTAGAGAAGTCAGATGTCTTTCCACATTTGGGTCTGTGATGGCCCATCAGAAACCGTGGACAAGGATGTTCTTTGTCTTCCATCTACCTGGGTTGTCACTGTGGATTGGATATACTCCAGGCCTCTTCATTTTGTGTCTTCTCCATTAAGCTTTTGTCCATTGTATGCAATTTCACTTTTAATACCAGTCTTGAGCCATCTCCCCAGACTTAGATCTTGCTCTCAACTCTTCCTGAGTAGCAATCTTTGAAAGTATGTAAGGGAAGTTCCAGGGTGTGAAAGTGTTTATGAGATGAGTTGGTAATCTTCTTTCTAGTACATCTGTATCAAGAATGTTAGCTTTGGTCTTTCAAAGTCCTAATCAAAACTGCTTAGGTGTTCGCTAATTCTTTCACCTCGTGTGACAAAAGATGGGGTTACCACACAGAAAGTGTTTCTGCAAGCAATTCATCTACTGGAGTCTAAAGGAACTAAGACACAGCTGTAAAGTGATTGTTGCTGATGTTAGACAACAATCACAGATAGTAATTAGCCACTTGTGAAACAGAATTAACCTTTCTTCTCTTGTGTAGCCAAGAATGCCTTTTTCAACGAGAAATGCAGCAGGATCAATGGGAGATGCACAGAATCTTGTCTGAAGAATGAAGAACTCGTTGCTCTCTGCCAGAAGAATCTAAAGTGCTGTGTGACAGTCCAGCCCTGTGGATGGAGCAAGGACCACGAGTCGGATGAAGACTCGGGCTAGATGAAGACTTGGTGATGAATTAGCTTTGTCTTTGTGCTGTGGCACCTGCTGGAAGCAGATGCTTCAGTGGAAATAAATGGCTGGTTTTCTTCAGCTTGTCAGCTTCTCTCAGAAGGCCAAGAGTAGCCACCTAAACTCCATGATCCCTCTGTACTTGCTTTTCTTCTATAGATCTGAGAGGCAATTATCCCAAAGTTACATGATATGTATTTCTAAGACAAGGGTACTAGAATAGCTTAGCCTTGACCAACTGGCTCTAACCAAAGGGAGGAAGAAAGGAATTTGTTAAATGGTGAAATGAGCCTATAGAAAGCTTCCATGTACTCATAAAAAGTGAATCTTAAAAAACAAACAAACAAACAAACAAACAAAAAACCCAATCTGCTAGCAAGATGCTCTCATGGGCACAATAGTGGCACAGCTCTTTTGAAAGGAACTGCCTTCTGATTGAATGCCAGGCCCACACCATGGGAAGGAATAAAAACCTAGTACAAGAAACCTAGGTAAAACCTATGAATGGGGAGTTAATGAACCTAGGGAGGAACTTACTCCCTAGGTTCTGCTAAATGGATGTGGTACCAAACTACACTTAAATATTTATGCTTATGTGGTACACCAATGCTGTTCTCAACTTGGGTCAGTGAATCATCTGTGTACAGTGGTTAGTGTTTAATAAAGAGCCTCATGAGTAGTCAAACTGCAGAGAATATATGACTTATCCTAAGCAGGAACATTAGTATCACTCATTGCAAGTCCCAGGAAATATCACAGAAAAGGAAGTGGAAAGAATGTAAGAGGTGGAGAATGGGGAGGGTCTTAGAAATGCTGTCTTCTCTACATGACACACCAATTACACCATGAACACACAGCTGCAGCTACCTGCACACACATCCACAAACAGTAGGACATGAAAATAAGAAGGACTCCTTTTGGGAAGAAGAAGTGTGCAAGAGTGGAAGGCAATGAGAGGAGTCGATACATTTACTCTCTCAATGTATATGCTCACACATGTGCACACTGTCAACACTTGTGTTAGAAAGAAACCCAGGCAATACAACAGCCAAGAAACAGAGAGGATACACAGAGGTGAGAAACAGCCCCCTTCGCCAATGCTGGTTCACAGGTGGTGTGGAGGGGATGAAACCACAGCCACAGGCTTGGGCCTTTGTTCACTCTGGGTAAACAAACTGAGGGCCTCTGAGCCAAGAGCCCAGGCTGTGAAGCTCTCTGGGGTCAGCAGGGGTTCTGGTGTGGGAAGATATGACGCTTCTGCCTTAGTCCACACTGGCTCAGCGCTCAGTCCCCATGCAGTCTTATGTAGAACATTGGGGAAGACTAGAGCCAGATAACCTCTACTCCTCCAGGCTGGAAAATTCCATGACTAGAGTCCCGGGAAGAAGTGTCTCTAGTTTCTTGTCAATTTAAAAACCAGTCTCTTTCTCTCCTCTCCCTCTTCCTCCGCTTTCTCTCTTTCTCTCCTCCTTCCCTCCTCCTCCCCTACCCTACCTCCCCCTTTCTTATTACATTTTCTTATTGTTTTAAACTTTAATTTGATTGTAAGAGACTTAAATGTTGTTCCTCCTCCTGCTTTTATCTGGAGCATTTATTTGCATCTGTCTGTCATGAGATGCTTTTTTCTCGTTCTTCTTGAATGATTTTCTGTGGTTATCAGTAGTTAGTCTTTGGCCTTGGGTAGCTCTGGTTTTTGTAGCTACTTTGTTTGATGTTATTGCAGTTTGTCTTCACTTCTCTGAGAGATACTAGGGATAAAGTAATTAAATCCTCTAGAAAAGACTATTCATTAGCATGATCCCCATAGAGCAGCCAGGGTTGATCCCCAACAATACATAAATCACAACTTTGAACAAAAGAAATAGCAAAAGGAAGGAAATGTGATTCTGCTAAAAACTCACAATTCTGAAATGGTTAAACTCAAACATCCAGGGGATGAAATGACAAAGAATTCAAATCTGGTTTTAAAAAAACGAACTATAGGGCTGAAGAGATGGCTCAGCATTTGAGAGCATCAGCTACTCTCTCAGAGGTCCTGAGTTCAACTCCTAGTAACAACCTGATGGCTCACTACCATCTGCAATGAATCTGATGCTCTCTTCTTTCCTGCTGGTATATATGCAGATAGAGCACTCATGCACATATGATAAATAAATAAATCTAAAAGATAAATAAATAAAAAATGATCATTAAACTCACTTCAGATTCAAATAAACAGGAAACTGAAGAAAAAACAGGCAATTTATAACCTGGAGTTGGAGAGCAACTACTTGGATGAGAAATTCATCAGAGACGTAGAGATTCTGAAAAAGCAACAGAACGACAACAAAGTAGAAATCATAGGAACAAAAGCTCAGTGAATCAAACGAAAAGCTCAGAACAGAACATCACCAATAGACTAGGGTCAGGTAATGAAAGGATACCAGTGATTGAAGGCAAGGTTGAAGAATTCCTACATTTAGGTAACGAAAAAAAATCATGACTATGAAATTCAGTACCCATGGAAAATCAGTAAGAGATTGCACGCATGAATCTGTGGTGAAGAGGAGAGAAAGCAAACTACTGGCTAAAAGCCCAGAAAATTTCGTCAATAAAATTATAGAAGGTGATCTCCTAAATTTAGGGAAAGAAATGACATATTAGCATAGGAGACTTTTAGAATTCAAGTAATCATGGCCAGAAATGAACAAGTCCATATCACCTTGTAGTTAGAATGCCAGGGATATAGAAAAAGAGAATATTGACCATTGTGAGAGAGAAGGGCTGGATTCTTACAAATGCAGAAACGAGAAGCAATAAGAGCAGGAACAGTAGGTGAGAGAGAATGGGAAATGACCTAGTTCAAGCCCTGAAACCCCAGAACTGCCCCCAAAGACTGCCAGAGCCTACTGTAAAAGTCAAGGGAGATATGAAGACCTGCCACGATACACATGTATCAAAGCTGGCACTACAGGAGACACACACATGGAATATGTCCCCAGACAGGAAAGAGAAACACAAACACATGAGCTCAGAAAACAAATTATCCAACTCTCATGAAAGAACAGATTAAGAATTGAGACAAAGAAAAAGATCAGACAGGGTTATATATATATATATATTTTCGAGACAGGGTTTCTCTGTGTAGCCCTGGCTGTCCTGGAACTCACTCTGTAGACCAGGCTGGCCTCGAACTCAGAAATCCGCCTGCCTCTGCCTCCCAAATGCTGGGATTAAAGGCGTGCGCCACCACTACCCGGCCAGACAGGGTTATATTAACTCAGTAGTCAGCAGATATCTAATATAGATACATTAGTAAAAACCTATCAAATGTAACCCTGTGTGTAAACAGTGTTAGTTCCCAGGTTAAAAGAGAGAGAGACTGACTGGACTATAAAGAAATATATGACAGTTTGCTATCTAAAAGACTAATGTGACAGAGAAGATTTTAGACAAAATGAGAAGGCATAAGGAGACTCACTATACATTAATAATGGGAACAATCTAGGTATACAGTCTTGAAGATACAACCACCGTCAATATATGCATGGAACTTTAATTCACCCAATGCCATAGAATGAGTACTGTGAATTCACAGGGCAGACAGGTCCAACACAGTGACAGTGGGTGATTTCAACACTGAATTTCACCAACAGATGAACCATCCAGACAAGAAAATTAAAATAGAAACTGCAAGGTTAAACTGTGCCATGGATCAAGTCACGTACGGACTGACTCATCCAGAAACTTCAGAACGGACTCTTCTCAGCAGCCCCCAGAAACTCTGTCCAAACAGATGATATTTAGAACATAAAACAAGTTGTCACAAATACAAAAACTGAAAACTAACTTTCCTGTGTCTTGGTAATTGAAATAC
The DNA here is from genome assembly GCA_036184795.1 of Tokudaia tokunoshimensis. Taxonomy (NCBI): domain Eukaryota; kingdom Metazoa; phylum Chordata; class Mammalia; order Rodentia; family Muridae; genus Tokudaia; species Tokudaia tokunoshimensis. The sequence continues at coordinate 49,412,797 of BTHU01000019.1, forward strand.
AACTAGAAAGAAATAGCAAGAAAACTACAGAAACTATAGAAACATGTGGCTGTTGAGCAATTTATTCTACACTTGTATACTCTTGATTTTGTTTTCTTTGTTGCACTAGCTATCACATTCATCTGTGGATATTGTGTATGTATCTTCCTGTGGGTGCGCAGACACACACACACACACACACACACACACACATACACACACTAAAGGCACTGATGTTTTATCAAACATATACTTAAAAACAACACCTTTCCTCCAACCCAACAGTCCCTTCCACAATGGCAGGAGATGAGAGTCGGTACTACTGCCCACTACAGCATGAACTAGAATTCTTTGTTTCCAGGGTTTGTTCCCTTCCACAGTCAAACAGATTCAGCTTCAGCCCATTACCAACATGATTTCAAGACTGTTCACCATAGTGCTTCTGATTCCCACTGATTCCCCCGTGTCTATGGTGAAAAGCACACCAGACAACTTCCACCTGACACACATTTGCTGAATGCACTGGGCTGGCCCACGGACCGCTCCCTCTTGGTTCACAAGCACACTATGGAAGAGGGCTGCAGCACAACTGCTGATGTGTGCCCATCCTTCTCTGGGGGGGCGGGGTCTCTCTTCACCAATCCTGAGGCCGTCCTGACCTGGTCCCATGTCCCCAATCTATTCATAAGTATGAACTTGTATCATGGATTTAAGACACAGGCTCAATGTTCTCTCTCCCTCTTATCCTCTTTCCTACCTTAAAGGTACCTTAGAGATCAATTCTATTTCCTGTCTAGCTCTTGCTCATTGCAGTCTCCAACCAGGTGATTTGGTGATGAGTCCGTCACTGCCTAAGGGGGAGTGGCTATAAACAGCTGCTCTGAGGACATGCACGTGCTCCCTCCAGCTAAGGTGCACAGTGCTGCTGTCTGATCTGTGATCCAGGGTGCGGAGAGTTTGTTCAAGGATGTCGACTTTCAAGGCCAGGCATTTATACTTTCTCTGAGACACTCCATTAATTTTTCCAAAGATAAAATGATCAGAAATAGTGCCCAAGGGCAAATGCAGGCATCTAACTGTTGCGTGTCTTGCCTGTGGACAGGGGTGGGAGTCAAATCCCAGTGCCTCTGTTCTCTGGAAAGACAATTTCAATGACTTCTCAGGTTTGGTCACTCTTGGTCCCCACACCATGGTCACTTGGGACAACCCCCAAGCATAGGCTTAGTGTCGGCCATTGCTATTCTTACCTCACATGCTCTCTGTTCCCAAACTGCACTGACATGTGACATGCTGGCATTCAGGACCTTCAAAGGCCACACCACTGTTCTTTGTCATGATGCATTTTTTTACTTCTTTATTTTTTGATTCAGAGGTTTATACAGAATAGTGGGCATTAATCCTATTTTCCTGATCCACTTTCCTCTATAAGATACTCCTCAGTAAAATTTATGGTTAGCCATTAGATGTCAGTTTAAGTGAAACAGAATGGAAAGATCCTTTCCTAGAATCATGAAAGGTTGGATTTTAAATACCTCTCAGGGATCGTCAGCATCTTAGAGATCTTTAGTGTCTTAGAGATCATCAGCATCTTAGACATCATCTAGTCTGGCTTTTGTTTTAGGTGAAGATATGAGTAAGTGATAGGGGGTTTCCATGGAGTAACACTCCCTGCCCTAAACACTTAGCTCACAACTGTAAAGTTCTCCTGTAAATATTCCCTTACCCTGTGTCTGGGTGTGTGCTCGCCAAGCAATGCTGGCCTGGAATGGCTTCAGTATCCTGAAGACACACTGTCTATAAGTCCTTCTCTTCTCTGTGCTGGGGGAGACCCTTTACCTGCTTCTCTTCTCTCTAGCAACTGAAGCACTATTGTGTGCTGTTCTCAGCTACGTCTCTTACTTCCTCCAGATAAGAAGGGACTCTCAGCTACAAATCCACACAGCTGAAGATGATGGAATTTGGGAAACACCTGAAGAAAACACACCCTTAGAGATTAAGCAAGCTACTTCAATCGTAGCATACCTCATTGTCTTTATCGAATAACTGACAGAATATTGGTCACCATAGTCCACCTACCTATCTCCTGTAATGAAGCTTAGATTTAAGGAACCAAAAAAAGACAGGGGTCAGGGAAACCCGTGTAGATGTTGCTCTGGATTCCTGGCCAGCATTGGCAAACCCTAGGAACCTGTTTAGGTGTTGGTTGCTCTTAGGCTTTGGGCGATGAGACTCATTATCTGTTCTGCGCTGAAGTGTGGATCCGGGTGTAGTTGATCTATGGAAATGAGATGCTCTTTCCCATCTGCGTCCTTCTGAGCAGCTTTTCCCTGTACCCTAAGTGTTACTCTCTCTGACCTATCATGTCATAATATCAAAATTTAGAGGAACACATTGTGTCGATTGGAAAAATGACAGCTTGTTGATAACAAAAGTGGTAGGCCCTGGTTGAACCCACTGAGGAAATTCTGAGGTTAGAGTCAGATGCTAGCAACTCTGGCTCCTGTACTAACAAGTGGTCCTGGAAGCATCGCTAATTCCTGCTCTAGAACTCCCTAGTACACTGAACAGAAATAACTCTCTTGGAGTTAGTGCTTTGAATCCGCTCAGGCATTTGGACACTTGGTTCCCAGTTGGAGCCTTTTGAAGAGCTCTAGGGAGAGCGTCCTTGCTGGAGGAAGTCCATGTGGAAGCTGGCTTTGAGAACTCCTAGCCTTGCCTTTCTTCTAGTTTGCTCTTTCTGCTTGTACGTGAGGACAAGGATGTGATCCCTTAGCTTCCTGCTCCTGCTGCCACGCCTGCTCCTTGATGCTCTGCTCCCCGCTGTCTATCATGGACTCTCATCCCTCTGGACCAGTAAACAAGGAGAGCTTTCCTCCTCAACCTCCCTGTGGTGCTCTGTTCCAGCAACAGAAACATCATCAACACAGAACTATTCACCAAATCCAGCTGAGCCAAGAACAAACCAGCAGTGTTAACTCCATGTGGTCTTCCCTCCCTTGCCACCCAGCAGAGTTCCCAGGCTTTGAGGAGGAAGAGTGTGTCCTGTCATACAGAAGGGATAACAAACAGTCTTAGAGCTCATGGAATGGAGCCCATTGGTTAGTACAACCATGATGGGTGTTCTTTGGAGAAGCAGAGCCCTGAGGACTGTGTGTCCTGAGGACTTCATGCTGTTGTGGTTCTTTGTTCTGCTTGTTGCCTTCACAACCCTTTTAATCTAAGAATTGTGTGAAAACTCGAAGGAGGATTCCAGTCCCTCCCTGGGCTGTATCCCTGGCACTCACAGTAATGATGCTTGATCTCTTTTAGACACTGCTGCTGGAGCAGACTAATGATTCAATCACCACCCTAGGAAAGAACTTAGAAATATAGATTGTCAGCTATGACCACATTTGGGAAAACATGTTAGTGAAGCTAGGTTAAGATGTTTTTGTTAATAGCATTGTTAGGGTGCAATATGAAGTTCAGATAGGCGCACTCTTATTAGTTGAGCTAGGGACTTCTTGAGGTCAGGGAACAAGAACAATAGCAGCTTCACCAGCACTAGCTGGCATGCCTCTTTCGCTAAAGCTGGGCTGTTGGTCAAGTGATGATCGATTTCTTGTACCCATGTTTGCCCTCAGTTTCCTGACATGGTTTAATAAAATTTTCTGATGAAGAGATGTTTATTCTGAGTATTTAAAAATTACTCAGTTTTTTAATATAAAAGTTTATATTCTTTTAAGTTTTGTATGATTGTTTTTAAAGATAAACAATAAAATAACTGATAATTGTTGAAATTGTAGCCTGCCAGTGAGAGAAACTGGCTGAGAAAATTATCTTACTTGCTCACACTTTGTTAATCTATAACAAGTTGCTTAGTTACAAATGTATGTGGGTTCTTAGGAATAATTTGTTTTCTTTACCTGTTTTCAAAAACTAAAGTTGTTGGAGTCTGCTTGTTAGAATTTTCTCCATCCACCTAATGTGTATATATACATATATGTAAATGTGTATGTGTATATATGTGTATGTATGTATTTATATGTATGTTTGTGTGTGAGTAAATGTGTATATGTGTCTTTATGTATATGTGTCTATATGTCTATATGTATATGTATATATGTGCCTATATGTCTGTAAGTCTCTATGTCTCTACGTCTCTCTATACATATACATATACATATACATATATGTAAGGTTAGTTGGAGTTTTGCTCCAGCCACCCAATGTGTGAATGTGTGTATGTATGTATGTATATAGGTATTTATTGGAGTTTGTCTTGCTTTATTCATTCACTGTGTGCATTTGTGTGTTTCCCTCCTTTTCATTTTTCCTTCTTGCCAGCCCCCAAAGAGTTCAAAGAGTTCAGAGTCTCTTGCTGGTCACAGGGAGTACTAGCCCCAGGGAATCTACCTTTTTTCCCTCAGAGAAGACTGAGTGATCAGTTGCCAACTCTAAGGATCTCAGCCAAACCAGAGAGTAGTTGCCAACTCTACACCCCATCTCAGTTTACCCTGGAAGTCAAAGCTGATCTTTGACAAGAGTGAGAGTGTCTTAGTCAAGGTTTCTATTCCTGCACAAATATCATGACCAAGAAGCAAGTTGGGGAGGAAAGGGTTTATTCAGCTTACACTTTCCACATTGCTGTTCATCACCAAAGGAAGTCAGAACTGGAACTCAAGCAGGTCAGGAAACAGGAGTTTATGCAGAGGCCATGGAGGGATGTTTCTTACTGGCTTGCTTCCCCTGGCTTGCTCAGCTTGCTTTCTTATAGAACCCAAGACCACCAGCCCAGGGATGGTACCACCCACAAGGTGCTAGGTCCTCCCCTCTTGATCACTAATTGAGAAAATGCCCCACAGCTGGATCTCATGGAGGCATTTCCCCAACTGAAGCTCCTTTCTCTGTGATAACTCCAGCCTGTGTCAAGTTGACACACAAAACCAGCCAGTACAATTGACCCCTTGTCAACTTGATACACAAACACATCACTATTAAGCCTCAATCCTTACTTTCTTATTCATCTCCCAAGATCTAAATAACTTTAAAAGTCTCAGAGTCTTTACATATTAAAAGTTCAATCCCTTTAAAATGTCCAATATCTTTTAAAATTCAAAGTCTTTTAAAAATTCAGTCTCTTTATCCGTGGGTTCCACTAAAATACTTTCTTCCTTCAAGAGGGAAAAATATCAGTGCACAGTCACAATCAAAAGCAAAAATCAAACTCCAACCGTCCAATGTCTGGGATCCAACTCATGCTATTCTGGGCTCCTCCAAGGGCTTGAGTCACTTCTCCAGCTCTGCCCTTTGTAGCACACACTTTGTCTTCTAGGCTCCAGCTGCCTATACTCCACTGCTGCTGCTGTTCTTGGTGGTCATCGCATGACACTGGCAACTCCAAAACAGTGCTATCTTCTGCTGTAACTAGTCTTCACCAATAGCCTCTCATTGGCTCTTTTCATGGTGCCAAGCCTCAACTCCTTTGCATGACCCCTTCAGTAACAATAATAGATCTCGCCTTCCTCAAGCTGTTTTTTGACAGTTACTTGGTTACAGCCACAGACATACCACAAACACTCCTCCCATTGTTAAACCCTGAAAACCTTGAATGTGAGTATTAGCCTAGCTTGGGCTCAGAAGTTTATCTTGGGTGAGACTCAGGTGAGTGAAGCCAGTATTCACATGGGTTTTTTTTTTTTTACTCTTCAGTTTTGTTTGCAAGGTGCTAACATAGGCACAAGGACTTCATGGGCTTTATTTGCATTGCATATTCTCTAGGAAAAAACAAGTGAGGCTCTGGGTTTTCCAATGAGCTAAAACCAAAGACAGAGAGAGCTGGAAATTGAGGAGTTGGGAGGGAGTGGAGCTGCTTCATCAGCAGGTTAAGGGAATGTGTTCACTATTGAGATGTGACAAAGGCCAACGGAGTTTATTGTGACAAGAAATTACTTCAAAAGAACCAAACCCACAGGGAGGAATGGCACTATTCCCGTGAGAAGTATATCCACGTCTTGTGACTCCCAAATCATACTCTTTAAAAATCAGCACACATAGGGTAATATTACTGGGATGTCTGCTCTGCTCTGTTCTGAAGGCAAATAAAGGGGCAGTGGATCTGGGTGAGAGGGAAGATGCAGAGACAGGCCAGGGGAGGAGAGAAGGGAGGGAGGTTGCTGTTGAAATGCATTGTATGAGAGAATAAAAAATACTAAATTAAACAAATCAGCATACGAGTTGTATATATTTTTGTCAGTACAGGGTACTAATTTGAGTCAGGTATATGATGGCTTGTGTGCTAGTTAGGGTGGCTAGCGCTTCTTTCCCTTTCAACATTAACTTTTTGAGAGGTTGGGAACCTTAGAGCATTTCTCATCTAGTTCTTCATAGAACACACAATTGAGTTTTGCGAAGCTCAGTCACGCTACAGTACCGTCCAGCAGCAGGACTCATTCCATGCATCTGGCTAGTATTTGGGTTCTGTTATCCCACCTGCCTCTGTCGCCTTCCTCTTCCCAGCCTCCCTTAGCCTCCCTTCCTGTCTTCTGTCTTCTGTTCTCTGACCTTGAAATCCTACATCTTTCTAAATGAATTACCTTCCTTCCCCTTTCACCTTGCCTCGCCCTCTGAGCTATCTTTGGTCCTGTGAATGCACGGGTCTCTGTTCCTTGTGCCTTCTCTGGACACTGTCCCTTCTATTTGTTTTGTCCAATTCCGATGTCTTAAGTCTTGTTTTATCTTATTATATTTTATGATTATCCTTTAGAATCCTGCTTAATTATTTTTTAAAGATTTATTTATTTTATGTATGTGCATATACTGTCACTGTCTTTAGACACACCAGAAGAGGGCATTGGATCCCGTGAGAGATGGTTGTGAACCACCATATGGTGCTGGGAATTGAACTCCAGACAGCAGTCAGTGCTCTTAACCACTGAGCCATCTCTCCAGTGCCCCTCTTGCTCTTTTTTTTTCAATTTAAATTTATTTTTACTTATTCACTTTACATCCCACTCACTGGCCTTCCCAGTCTCTGTCTCCCACAATCCTTCTCCTCCCCATTCTCGTCTGATACCTGGAACACTGGCAATTCAAGTCTCTGCGAGGATAGGCACTCCTCTCCCACTGACGCCACACAAGGCAGTGTGGAAGAGCATATCCCACATACAGGCAATGTGATAGCCCCCGTTCTGGTTGTTCAGGATACACATGAAGAACAAGATGCACATCTGCTACATATGTGCAGGGAGGGCCTAGGTCCAGCCATGTATGTTCTTTGGTTGGTGGCTCAGGGAGTCCCAAGGGACCAGGTTAGTTGACTCTGTTGGTCTTCCTGTGGAGTTTCTACCCCCTTCAGGGAGAGCATTCCTTCCTTCTATTCTTCCATTAAGAGTCCAAGCTCCATCCACTGTTTGGCTGTGGGTGTCTGCATCTGTCTGAGTCAGCTGCTGGGTGGAGCCTCTCAGAGAACAACAAGCTCCTCTCTATATGATTCAGGGCTCTGATGGAGGTGGAGGAGAGGTGACAGGAGGGTGGATGTGCCTCTGGGAGAGCAGGCTGCTCAGGGCAGCTTCTCCTGCTTGTATTTTAATGAGAGACATAAAGTGAGTAAATCTAGATGGAGGGAAGGTGAGGAGAAACAAGAAGGAGTAGAAAGAGGGAAATCATAGTCAGGATCTATTACATGAGGAAGAAAAGTCTTTTCAATAAAAGAGGGGAAAAGGAAAAGAAGAGAAAAGAAAAGAAGCAGTCAGTAAGAAATTGAATGCAGTTTTCAGGTTTAAAATTCTGTGAAAATTTCATTAGAACCGGCAGCTTCAATAGACTTATTAAGATCTACAAAAATGTGAGGTTTTTAGTCATTCAAAGGAGTTTTTTATTTATTAGAATTCTTATAAGAAGGTTTATCCCATCCTGTGCATCATTTGAGCAGAGTTTTAGGAAGGCTAAAACCATTGCAGATCAACTGATATAGGAAAAAACTGGTACATTCTGTGACTCCTTGCATGCATGAAAAATGAGGCAATCAAAACAGTCTTTGCTACTGTGTGTCCACAAGCACATCAACCTTTGTCTAATTCTGCAATCCATCTTGTTTATTGCTATCCTAAGGATTTCCTGTTGTCTCACCTCCTGTTTCAAAGGACTTAGTTCACTGAGGGAAGGGAGAAAGGAAATGCAGTTGTCACACGACAAATATAGGCAGACTCAGTGAGGCTGGAGGCATATGTTCTTTTTGACAGTATGATGTGCCACAATATTACAATGCCATTTTGTTAATATAGGAACTTGGGAGACTTTGAAGGAACAGAGTGCTGTCTGGACTTGTGTTCATGGATTAGAATTTGAAATTATGAACACTACAAAATATTTCATATATATTGCCATCCCCCGAATCATAGCCTTACTTTTTTTTCAATGCAAAAGCAAGAGGCTTATTTTTCAGTGCATTGGGGGTCAACTCTCAATCAGTCCTTCTAGGCAAGGGACGAGAAGGTGACCCCGAATGGCTATTACAAGCAGTTTTTATGCATTTTAGGGTCACACAGGTTATTTCAGCACAGGTTACAGTTCAAATTTATTGGCTAAGAATATTGACCTTTAAATCTATTGGCTAGCAAGCATGACACACATTTGAACTCTACCTAGGACTTTCCAGAGGGTAAGGTGACTATCAGTCAGTACATTCTGAGAATATTTTACTCAAGAATGATCCTGTGGGTGGAGAATGGAACTTGGCCTAGCCTTGACCTGAGGTGTGTAGGTGTAAGGCAAAAGCCCCTAGGACCCTTTATCACCCCCCTTTTCTTGTACAAGCTCCAATCTTGGAGCTTCATTCAGGGGCCTCTGGTAATTAACTCATATTCTTCAGGTCCTGTCCTCAGAGTCTCATACTGTTGGCGCAGGACCATCAGCTGCACTGCTCCTAGTCTCTTTTATGAAGATAGCCTTACTTTAGAAATGACCCCTGACTTATTCTTGGCATAATCCTATGATACTCATTTGGACATTCCTTTTTACAGAGGCTGAATCAAATTACCAAATTGTCAACTGCAAGAAAAGTGAAGGATACTGTCAAGAATACTGTAATTTTTATGGAAACACAAGTAGGCTACTGTTCAAAAAAGAAAGAAGTCTGTTGCTTACATCCATTCTGATGTTGCTGATCATTGAAGCTGAAGTGGCCTGTATACCTGTAAGGTCTCCTAATCTATCGTGTCCTTCCAGGTGTGGGCACACGAGAGAAGAGCCTAAACAGAGACAGTCATCTCTATTCATGTCCAGCAACATAAGCATTTTATTATGGCAAAACTAAACAACAAAGGCTGTGTACGCACTAGCTTACAAAAGGCTTGCTAGCTTCAGACACATCTCTGGAGTCAAACCATTCATGCTGGAAGATGCAGCAATAATAAACCTTCATAGGAAAGCATTCAAACAACGTGTTCACTCATTTAAGGAACAATTTGAGTTACTTCTCTTTGTCGAGGATACTGAGAAATGTGACAAGAAAATAAGTAAGATACACATGGAAAAAATATCTGAATGGACAGAAAAAGTGAACTGGAATCTTTTCTTTAATATGGCTATATCTTAGACAGTAGTGGTAGAGTATTAAGAAGTAGTAGCTTCTTGGGAAAGCTGAGAAGGGTATGTAGGATGACCAGAAATGTGTTAAGTTGGGAGAGGGGGCAGAAATTTCAAAGCATAGGCTACAATTTGCACAAAGGTATAGGGATATGGAAGGATCATTAACCCATTAAATGGGTAGAGTTCAATCACAGTTGCAAGGGAGGTAAATTCACAGAAGCAGGAGTTGTGCGTGTGGGAATGGGTACAGTGTCATTGAGGCTAACAGAGTGCAAAACCTTGGAGTGCTAAAGAAGAGGGAGTTGTATCAGGTGCTCTAGCATGCGAACAGCCTGTCTGTGCTCATTCTAAGAACAGACTTAAGAATGTACTAGAGGTGAGAAGCAGAAGGACTGGGGAAGAAGTGATTGCAGCCTTTCAAGTTGAAGACAATCAATTATGACTGAGGTTGAGAAAACAGTTGAGAGGAAGTCACCAGTCAGGGGATGTAAAGAAGTGGAGTTCTCGGAACTGGTGACCATGGAGAAGGAGAGACTACAGGGTAGAGGTGGGTTATGTCAACCAAAACGACCCACATTGTACAAGAGAAGGTGCAGACATTGTCTGGACATGTTGACTTCTAAGGTGTTCACATAGAGATGAATGAGTGTGTGTGAATCCAGGAGAGAAGAGGAAATGAGATCCCTAAGTTGTAGTCATTTGTTGGTAGGTGCTAAAGCCTGTAGTTAGAGATGGCTTTCTGGGAAATAGAAATCTATAATTTCAATATGGCTTTCTGGGGGTTGTTGGGAGCTACTAAATGACCTACCCAAAACAACACAATTCCAAATAACGTGGAGAGAGGTGACTTTGTGGGATGGACAGTGGAAGTCATGCCAGTCAACAGGAAGTGATCCTGGAAAACAGCCATGGATAGCTCATCTGTCCTTCCTCCTTTTTGGAGCTGCCACACCATGGTAAGGGCTGGGATACCTGGCCTCTAGACTGAAGCTTGATTTCCATTATCAATGAAGCTGCAGATGTTTAATTGTAGGAGGTCAGTGTTTCTTAAGTGAAGAGAACAAAAATTTACTCAAGAAAGAGTTTTGTTTGTGGGATAAAAGTTAAAATAGCAACCAAGACTAACCTTGAAGGTAGAATGCAGGAATGCATGTCTGTATGAGATGACTCAAAGAGGAAATAAAGACAAGAGGGAAAGGGGAGGTTTTCCAGCCTTCCCTGTGAGAAAAGCAGTGTACATGTTTCATTATTTGTCTTAAATCTAACATTGTTTCTCTTCTTCGTTCACTCAATTGCTCAACAAATATCTAGTACCCACAATCTTTTCTTCAATTGCAATTTTAGGTTCACACATATCATTAAAACTCACTATGTTCCTGTATTTTATATTCTAACTAGCACGACTAACCATGAGGAAGATATGCAAGTAAAACATATGCCCTGCCAGAAAACAGTAAATATAATGAGAAGAGAATGATGGAAACAGAATGTTGACCTTTAGAGAGAGGGTGACATAAAGTCTTACTGAGAAGGTAGGAACTGGATGAAATCCTAAAGGATAGCAGGGTATGGTGGCCAGGGGGACCAAGGGGAGGGACCAGCAAAAAGCAATGCATTGAGGACAAGCCTTGTTGGGTATGGTTGAAGAGTGTTGGGAGGAGGCCCCTGTGGTCAGAGCAAAAGGAAGGCTGATCTAGGGGCATTGCTAAATGACCTTTCAGGCTGGGTGGAGAGGCTGTACCATAGCCAAGTGCATTGCGAAGAGGGCCATTGTCTTTGTGCTGGATTGGAGACTTTGACAGACTAGATAGCAAAGGGATCCTTCTTTATATGGTAGTATCCCATTGTTCAGTTCATCTTTCCAAATAAGAAACATCCACCTATTGTCCTGTAATTAGCTCTCTTTTCCTCTTGACCTATGATGGATAAGATATGGAGTGTACTACAGTGAATTTGGACATCATGTATTACAGATGCAATATGCTTTATTTTTTTTAGGTCTGTAAGTACAGTTTTCCAATATTATACATCATTTCATTATGCAGTACAAGTTCAACAGAACATGCTTAAGGAAATTCTGTGCAGATTCATCTAGAAGTTCCCTTTCATATACCTTTTCAAAATGGTATTCAGGAGATCTTTACACATAATATATAATGTTATTCCTTTTTGAATGATTGCATAAATTTTGTTTCTTGGATGAACCTAATCTCATTCTGTCATTAACATATAAGATGCTAACATTTTTGACATTAAGGACATGATAAGCTATTAGATTATCTTTAATAAGTATAAAAGCTAATAAAATTAGCACTGTTAGGTCATAGACTATATGATTGTCATTACACAATGAATTTTCTATTCATTCTCCTAATCAACAGTGTATTAACATAGAAAATACTCCACATTCTTAATAATTCCTAATATCATTAAATTTTTACTCTGGGTAAAACGTAGCAATTAACCTCTTTAATAGCATAGAGTACTGTGCTATTTCCTTTTCCTTAGTGTACTTATTTAAAGAGTATTGATAGTGAGTTTTGGTATGTAAATTCCTAGTGACTGTCTATACATCAAGCAGACTAACATTCTATCTCATATAGTTGACTTTTGCAAATGTAAGAATGTCTTGGCTCTTCCAGGTTAGCAAATATTGGGTATATAATATAATCCTCACATTCTTCAGGTTAGTCTTGGGTCCTGTATAACTCTGCCTTTGCACAAGTTGATTTTTCTTTTCCTGTTCCTCCTCCCAAACCACCTTTCTTCTTCCTCTTCCTTGTTATTTAATTATTTTCAAACCTATACTTTCAGTTTTTTTTAAAAAAAAATATTTTTTGAAAAAATATATGTATTAGATTACATTGTGGCAATTTCGTACAAAAACTGATAGTCTCTGTCAAGTCGGGGTAATCAGTCCTTCAAAATTCTGCATTACAAATTTCTGTCAGAGGATACTTGGCAAGAAGGCCGAAGACTGACACTCCAAGTTCCTGACATACTGGGGCTGTATAGGTAAGCAACTGTCTCTGCAACTTGTCTCATTTCTGGAAGTTGTGTTGGACTTCCTATATTTTCAGATAATATTGATGATTCTTGCATTTCTGACTGGATTGAAAGACTAGTTATAATCTCATAGCCTACCCAGGCTATTTAGCATTGAGAGAATATATTTGAGAAGATAGTTTTCAGATAGTATACAAGCCAAAACGAGGACATAATATATGGATTTATAAGCCTTTTTAAAGTTTTGATAGATAACAGAGTATTCTATTTAATTGTCAAGGTTGATGGACTGGATGTTAGGTGTATCTTATACTTAATAATTTATTAAATGTTAATAGTTGTGTTCAATTTATATTTGAGAGGAAAGAGCCTTTTAACAGGACAAAAGTGGGGAGAATGTGCATTACTGCCTATAGGCAGGCACAAGACAAGGTGAGAGCCTGTGATTGGGCGGTGGAAAAGGAAGGTAGCCTGAGAATTTCAGAGACAAGTACAGAGAGTACAGAGGGACAGAGAAGAAGGGAAGGAGAGGAAGGGACAAGATGGAACCTACAGGAGAGGAAGAGGAGCCAGAACCACACAGTCCTGGGAGCCATAAGTACTGGGGATTTCTCAGATAGATGATTAAATAATAAAGAGGGTGTGTTTGCCCCATCTAGGGGTGTAGCTTATGTTTATATCAATTGAGTTTTGAGTTAATTGTGCAGGCGTTTTGTGGGTTGAGAATTTACTAATATAAAACTGACTGATAAATCACAAGCCTCTAGAGCTTTGATTTTACCTGGTTACATTCCTCAGCTAGAGAACCACCAGATGGGCTGTCACTGCATTGGGCTAGCCATGGAGGTGGCGAGATAGCCAGGGCCAGAGAGTAGCCAGATCTAGCATGGGATGTTGTCCTTTTTTATATTTCACAATACACCAACTTCACTATTGTAATTGGAAAATGTTTCATATACTTGAAAATTAAGCAAAAGGCTTATAGATGGCATGTGCAAGTGGAGCAAGACTGAAAGTACAGTAGATATCAGGAAAACATTTTCCTTTTAGATACAGCTTCTCTTTGTGGACAGAACTAACTTTGAGCTCACTTGACACCTTCAAATTGGGAATCCCTTACTTAGTCTCCCAAGTGCTGGGATTATTGGCATGACCACCTCAGAAAAAAGTTTAATTGAAATATACTTAAAATCTTATAATGCAGAGAAATATAGAGGGAAATCACAGGAATAAATTAAGCCTTAGGAAGATCATGCCATTTGCTTCCTTGATCAGTATGGAGAACATTATACTAAATGAAATAAGCCAGGCATAGAAATAAAACCACCAGCATCTGGTCTCGCTGCCATGTGGAATCTCAGACGAAATCACAGCACATACATAGAAACAGAATAAAACCCTGGTTGGGGGGGGGGAACAAGGAGTGGGTCAAAGAACATCAAATAGCAGATATATGGGATAAGTAATTCCTGTGATCTAATCGTGTTGCCTTGAAGATGTTTGATAAAATCTTGATAGGAAAGTAAATTATGAAATAGCAGATTTGCTAATTTTCTGAGTTCTAGGAAAAATTTCACTATGTAAAAAAATGTAATAATTCTAGTGTTAAAAACAAAAACCTGAATTGAGTTTAACAGTAGATTTGAGCTGATGGGAAAGAATCCATGAACTCCAAAGCAGCTCCATTGAGATTATCCAGTCTAAGTGACAGAGACAAAGTTGCCTCATAAGCCTCCTCAGGATGAAGGGCTAACCCAGAGGCAGACAATGGAGATCAGGAGACCCCATGCAACTCACCTCTCTCTGAAGTTCTTTTAACTGGACAAGTTTTTGAGTGTATCATCATCCTACTTTTATATTTCTTTTCTCATTTTGTCCTGCCTTTTTTGGCTATTTGACAGCATTATTCATTTTTCAATGATGACTTTAAGACTGATTTTTATGCTATTATCTTCTATCTTCTTACAGAGCATGTTATTATATTATATATATATCATATATATTATATTGTGTAAAATATACCTGCAAATACTGTGTATAATGTATTTCATGGCTCATTTGTATTTAATTTATGTGGCTTGTTCCTCATGTGCATTTGGTTCTCCATAGCTTGTTATTCTTGGTTGCTTGCTTATGTACCAAGCATGCCTGGTAAGAGTGAATATATTCCAAAAATATTATTTTGTGCCCCAAACAGTAGCTATCAGGTTATTGAAACAGTGTTCCCAAATAAATTAGAATCCTGCTAGGAACCATCTTCTAGAAGAAGAAAAGTATGAAACCTGTAGAGCAGCCAGAGAAGTAACTTACCTCCCGGAGAAAGATTTACAACTTGCCAGATGATCTTGAGCTGATACAGTGGTGGTGAGATCACACCTTGACCTGATCTTCTGTCTCCCACCTTCTGTCTAAAACTTGCCGTCATTGTCAGGATCTCAAATGTGCACTGGAATGTAGTGGGAGTTAATGATCTATTTGCTGTTCTTCTAATATGACTACATCAAATACAGTTCCTTTCCCTGCTTTTCACTAGTAAGTATATGATTTTTTATTGGATATTTTATTTATTAACATTTCAAATCTTATCCTCTTTCCAGGTTTCCCTTCTGCAAATTCCCTATCCCATGCACTCTCCCTCCGGTTTCTATGAGGGAGCCCACCCAGTCCCGCCTCACTGGCCCAGCATTCCCCTACTTTGGGGCATAGTGTCTCCACAGCACCAAGGGACTCCTCTCCCATTGATGCCAAACAAGGCCATCCTCTGCTACATAAGCAGCTGGAGCCATGGGTCCCCCCATGTGTATTCTTTGGCTGTTGGTTTAGTCCCTGGGAGCTCGGGGCGTCTGGCTGTTCCTCCTATGGGGCTGCAAACCCCTCAGCTCCTTCAGTCTTTTCTCTAACTCCTCCACTGGGGTCCCTCTCCTCAATCCAATGGTTGTCTTCGAGTATCTCCATCTGTATTGGTCAGGCTCTGGCGAACCCTCTCAGGAGATAGCTATACCAGGCTCCTGTCAGCAAGCACTCCTTGGCATCCACAATAGTGTCTGGGTTTGGGGATGGATCCCCAGGTGGGGCAGCCTCTGGACGGCCTTTCCTTAACTTTCTGCTCCACCCTTTATCTCTATTTCCTTTAGACAGGAGCTATTCTGGATTAAAAATTTGGAGATGAATGGGAAGCCCCATCCCCAACCAGGGGCCTTGCCTAACCTCTGGAAATGGTTTCTACAGGTTCTCCCTCCCCTTTGTTGGGCATTCCAGCTAATCTCATCCCACATTGGGTCCTGGGAGCCTCTTGCTTTCCTGACATCTGGGAGTTTCTGGTGTCTAACTCCAGTTCCCCATCCCCATTGCTATATAACTCTGTTTATATTCCTGACCCTCTGTATATCATCCCAGTATCCTTGCATACCTGATCCTGCCCCAATTTTTCCCCCTCCATCTCCTCTCTTGCCCCCAACTCCTTCTCACCCTCTACTTCCCATGAGTATTTTGATCTCCCTTCTAAGAAGGACTGAAGCATCCACACTTTGGTCTTCCTTCTTTTTGAGCTTCGTATGGTCTGTGAATTGTACCTTGGGTATTCTGAGCTTTTGGGCTAAAATCCACTCATCAGTGAGTGCATACCATATGTGTTCTTTTGTGATTGGATTACCACAATCAGGATGATAATTTCTAGTTCTACCATTTGCATAAGAATTTCATGAAGTAATTCCTTTTAATAGGTGAGTAGTACTCCATTGTATAAATGTATCACATTTTCTGTATCCTTTTCTATGTTGAAGGATATCTGGGTTCTTTCCAGCCTCTGGCTATTATAAATAAGGCTGATATGAACATATTGGAGCATGTGTCCTTGTAATATGTTGGGGCATCTTTTGGGTATATGCCCAGGATTGAGTCCTCAATTATTACTATTTCCAATTTTCTGAGGAACCGCCGGACTGAGTTCCAGAGTGGTTGTACCAGCTTGCAATCCCACCAGCAGTGGAGGAGTGTTCCCCTTTCTCCACATCCTTGCCAGCATCTGCTGTCACCTGAGATTTGATTTTGGCCATTCTGACTGAAGTGAGGTGGAATCTCAGGGTTGTTTTGATTTGCATTTCCCTGATGACTAAGGATCTTGAACATTTCTTTAGGTGCTTCTCAGCCATTTGACATTCCTCAGTTGAGAATTTTTTGTTTAGCACTGTACCCCATTTTTAATAGGGTTATGTGGTTTTCTGGAGTCTAACTTCTTGAATTCTTTGTATATATTGGATATTAGACCTCTAGCAGATGTAGGGTTGGTAAAGATCTTTCCCCAAGCTGTTGGTTGCTGTATTGTCTTATTGACAGGGGCCTTTGTGTTACAGAAGCTTTGCAATTTTATGAGGTCCCATTTGTTGATTGTTGATCTTAGAGCATAAGTCATTGGTGTTCTTTCAGGAAATTTTCTCCTGTGCCCATGTGTTTGAGGCTTTTCTCTACTTTCTGCTCCATTAGATTCAGTGTATCTGGTTTCATGTGGAAGTCCTTGATCCACTTGGACTTGAGCTTTGTACAGAGAGATAAGAATGGTTCAATTTGGATTCTTCCACTGTTGACTGCCAGTTGAACCAGCATCATTTGTTGAAAATGTGGTCTTATTTCCACTGGATGGTTTTAGCTCCTTTGTCAAAGATCAAGTAACTTTATCCAAATGAATTTGACAATTACTCTTTCTACCTCTATGAAGAATTGAGTTGGAATTTTGATAGGGATTGTATTGAATCTGTAGATTGCTTCCGGTAAGATGCCCATTTTTACTATTTTAATTCTGCCAATTCATGAGCATGGGAGATCATTTCATCTTTTGAGATCGTCACCAATTTCTTCCTTCATTGACTTGAAGTTCCTGTTATACAGATTGTTACACTTGCTTGGTTAGAGTCACACTAAGGTATTTTATATTATTTGTGACTATTGTGAAAGGTGTTGTTTCCCTAAATTCTTTCTCAGTCTGTTTATCCTTTGAGTAGAGGAAGGCCACTGATTTGTTTGAGTTAATATTATATCCAGCCACTTTGCTGAATATAATAAAAAACAATGTAAGTTGTTTATCAGGCTTAGGAGTTCTATGGTGGAATTTTTGAGGTCACTTAAGATTACTATTATATCATTTGCAAGTAGTGACATATATTTTTTTTAGATGAGTCACAAGTAAAACCTGATAGTTTTCTTTAGTATGGGAGATTTCTAATGACAAGCAAAAATCCAACACTGCTCAAATCTTTAAAAATGACTTCTAATATTGCCAATATGGTTTCTCAAAGAAAAGCTAAACAGATAAGACTCTGGAAGTTTGGTTGACAGAAACAAATACTTTGAATCAGTATCAAAGTTATAACTATTTAACATGTTTAATCCACACTTAACTCATATGTCTTGGATTGTTGAGTACAGTAATTGAATGTTCATAAAATTACAAAATATCCTTTCCAATACTATCTCTTTCCAATTGTTAGATTTAAGCTTTCACCACAATATAACAAATAGATCATAACTTCCTAATACTAGGTTTTGTTAAGCAAATAAGTATTTTATATTAATGTTCTGTCCCAAATGGTTTCTAGTTCATACTTAGGATTATTAAATTGTTAGGCCACCCAATGGATTTACTCAGGAAACTGAGGCCTAACAGCCATGTAAGTGAAATGAAGTAGCTATTGTCAAGTCTTCAAGAAAATTCAGACTTGGCTAATACTTGATATAAGATCTTTTATCAGATCTAACTGGATACGTCATACATTGCTTGTCTGGGAAACTATAAGATACAACAAACCTGTTATGTTAACTGCTAAATTTTGGAGTGATATGGTAAATAAGACAAAGACCATCCATTGTTTCTTGTGGAATAAGCAAAATGCTAATTCAGAGCATCTTAACTAGATATATTAAAACACTGTTTAACTTAAGACAAAATTTTCAAAGTACATATCTGACAAAAAAAATGCACTCAATTACTAAAATCCTCACTACAAAAAGAAATAGATCAGAATATGCACATTTACAGTTCATACTCACTAGAACAAAGGCCTAAAGTTCTATTTATAATAATTATATTCAAAATATGGCAGTAAGTCATCCCCAGGGATCTTATATTTTTCTTTCACCGAAAATAAAATTCTAATATATTGCCCAGTGTCTTTTTCCAATTCCAAGAGGTCTGAATTAGCACACCTTGATTATTCATGAGTTTTAAATTAGGCCTTAAAAGAAATATAAAACAGTATGGATCACAGTACACAACAATATCGTTGCAGACTGTAAAACTCAGCACAATAATGATTTCATGGCATTTACAGAGAGATCACTATCAGAACATCACATAAGTTTATTTTAGATGTAACAGCAACATTAAAATTGGCAAGTTTAATTCTTAACTGCACCACGATAACGTAGCCACTTAGCCACTTAAGTATCTTTAAAGTTATTCCCTCCAAAAACTGAGGGAGGTCTTCTTTTCCACTACCACACACCATGCTTCCCAATAGTTCTCTTTTTGGAGGACTTTCAATTAAAGAGTGACCTGCTTTGGAGACACTTAGCAACTTCTTTCCCCAGATGAAAATTAATCTTGACAAATTACATATTGCATAGATTTCTCTATGGATTCTTTACATTGGAACCTAAATTCAAAGAGCATACAGAATAGCCTTAACCTATTTACCCCACAGTAAAAATGATCTGTCCTGAAAAATGATGAAGATAGTCCAGTATCTTCCAGTTAATAGAATTAGTTTTACCTCAAAGATTACTTTTATCCTATGTTAAAAACAAAGAAAAAGTCCAAACAAATCAAAACCCAAACCCACAAACTCAACGTGGGGCATTACTTACAGGCATATGGACTAGTCCCAGTTTCTACCTCTTCCACATCTTCCCCTTATGCAAGTGGATGGAATCATTTAATGTAACTTTGATACAGGACAATTGACCCTTTACATACATTTAAATTTTAGGTTAAATCACTGACTAGTGTGGAAAAAGAAGCTATAATAGGGAGCCTACACATTCAAATCAATCTTTATTATTTGTTCCTCTTCTTTAAATAACATGTACCTAGTTGTTGTGAGGCAGCTATTCGGTTTTCAATAACCACATTTAGGGATACATTCATAGGACTACTCAGACAGTCCAGGGGAAATGTTTATAGAAATAGAGGCAGTGTCATCTCAGAAAACTCTTTTATATATCAAAATCTATCTTACTATCAGGAAGTTTACAAAACTGCTGACTTTTTCAAACTAATTTTGCTATCATTTATGCCCTCTTCTCTTGGCAAGAGCACACCGAAACTTATCCCGAAAGTAAAGGTGCTAAACACTAAACTTCTGAGCTTAGATCTGGACTGCTTAGGAAACTGATACCCAAGAAACAAGCATGGTGTCTCTACAACTTCACTACCCCATCCATCCATCCATCCATCCATCCATCCATCCATCCATCCATCCATCCATCCCACCCCTTATCTATATTCCTGGCACTCAAGACTACTGAAGTCCATTTTACATGCTTTCACATTCTCAAGTAAAAACATAAGAGTTATAAGGTGTGCATAAACATCATGTGAGATAATTTTATCATTTAACCTATTTGGAAATGAGACTTTCATACCACAATTTTACTAATATGATGTATTAAACTTCCTTTTAAAGTCAAATGAAAGAAAACACATAATCCGTACTGTTTTAAAGTCTAATGAGAACATTTCTTGAGCCACTGATGACTACTAACAATCTAAGTAATTCCATATATTTGAAACAGAACAATGTGAGCAAAACGCATCTCACATGTCTTCACATTAGTTAATCCATCAGAGCCACTCCAAGTGTGCCTGAAGATGATCTGGTCTTAACCAAACATGTCAACTGAAGGTCACAGTGATATTTGTATTAACACTTTATACTTCTATTGTTCCAAGAATAGAAGGAATTTTTCTGATTCCTCTTATTCCAGATCTTTAAACTCAACATCGTAGGCACAGAGTGTAAGCAAATCTGGGATGTTCGCCAAGAGATAAGCAATAGCATAACAATGTTATTTTCAAAAATATTGTCTAGAAATTCATATTATCAAACGCTCAATGGCCACACTTTTAACAATCTGTATTAGTTGACATTAAATACACTTAATGTGTTACAAGTCCATCTAAGCTTTTTATGTAATGCAATTCTGTATATCCAAGAGAAAACACTTGCTTCAGGTTTATTTAGGCGTATCGACTTATAAGGGCATAACTCCATTTATAAGGTTACACTATTATTGGGCTTACTGAAAAATAAGAGAAAAAAATCAGTTATAACAATCTTCTTTAGGTCAGTTAAAGGCCGTATCTCTAGCTGGGATATTAAAACAGTTAATTTCACCAGCCCACACTCTACCAGTTAATGCCTCTAGTAATAAGATTAACAGCAGGAAAGAAGGAAAAAAAACAAAAAAACCCTGCAAACAAGAAATCCATTCCTCTGCCAAAAAAAAAAAGCCGTTTAACTGAAATACTTTGACCAAAATTTAATACTACCTACACAAACTGCCCCACCAATCAGCAAATAGAAAAAATTGCTTTAAAATCCTAAATAAGCTTGGTATTTTCTTAACAAGGATAACAATGGTCCAACTCCTGAGAGTGTTCAATGGACTAAAGGTAGAGTGAAGGCAACGCTGGAGATTAGCACCCCACAGATAGTCTTTAAAACGCAAAGTCCCACAAATACTAAGCTTGTCTATGAATTAGAGAACAAGATATTGCTGCTGTTTCTTTTTGTCTTTTGAAATAAACAGTATAGCACGCTCTGCCCTTCAATGTGAAAGCAGGATGTTGGTTTTTTATTTTCTTTTAAATTTCAGCTAAAAATTTGAAATCATCTGACACCCAATTTTGGGGACATCTTAACTGTGAAACTATATAGATCTATCTTCTCCTTCCTTCAATCCAGCAACCTCACAAAAATAAGAGAACTAAAACAATCCAAACATGATCATTTTTAAGAGTCCATGAAAGTATTAAAAAGTTTAAGAGGAAAGAAAAAGGAGTAACAAAGGAGGAAAGCTCAAGAAGGGGAAGGGAACCAATGGGTCTTTCTTTTATTTGGCGACAAGCGAGTGCAAGAAAGTTCATTTGTGATTTGTTCAGTTGTCTGTCTTCTGTGTCTCTGCATTCTGACCAGATGGGACTTTGAGGATTTTCTGAAGCACATGTGGGTCTGCAAGCTCTATCTTCTTATGGTAGTTCTTCTTTGTCTCGATAATCTCATAGCCAAACTTCCTGTAGAAGTCAATCGCTGACTCATTGCTGATCTGGACATGCAGATAGATGCTGTCAAAAGTGCCATCTTTCTCACAGATGTTTAGGACATGATTTAACATTTTAGTACCTATTCCTAGTCTTCGATAAGGTGCAAGGCATCCTAGTGTCATGATGTAAAGTCTCTTTTGATTCTGCGAATGATCCACCCTGCAGCACACCGCACCTACAGCTATATCATTGAAAGATGCAAGTTTTGCTAGCTCGCCAACCTCTAGCACATCCTTGTAGAACTTATCATTATAGCTGACTGGAAAGATGACCTGGTTCAGTCTCTTCAACTGTTTAATATTGTGTGGTGTCACATCTCCCAACTCGATCCGGCCTTTCATCTTCCCTGTCTGCTGAGGCCTTCCTTATAGCCACAACGCCTTCGTCCTCATCGCCCAGAGCTCTCTGCGCCCTGAGCTCAGGCCACTCGACCCCACATGCCGGCCTCTTGGCTGAAAGAATGCAAAAGCCAAGCCAGGCCCTGAGGCTCCGGAAGATGCGGGGAAATCTGCCAGTGCCTCGCTACCTCCGCTCCCCCACACGTGCACTCAGAACCAAGTAGTGATATTTTGACTTCTTCCTTTCCAATTCATATCCCTTTGACCTCCTTTTGTTGTTTAATTGTTCTGGCTAGGACTTTAAGTACCATATTGAATAGGAAGAGAGAGAGAGAGAGAGAGAGAGAGAGAGAGAGAGAGAGAGAGAGAGAGAGAGCAGCCTTGTCTAGTCCTTGATTTTAGGGGGATTGCTTTAATTTGATGTTGGCTACTGGAATGCTGTATGTTGCTTTTACTATGTTTAGGTATGGGTCTTGAATTTCTCATCTTTCTAAGACTTTTACCATGAAGGAGTGTTGGATTTTGCCAAATGCTTCCTCAGCATCTAATAAGATGAAGTTCATTTGTTTGAAGTTCATTGGGTCTTTTGTTGTTTGGGTATAAGAGTAATTGTGGCATCATAGAATGAATAGTGTAGTGTTCCTTCTATTTCTATTTTGTGGAATAGTTTGAAGAGTATTGGTATTAGGTCTTCTTTGAAGATTTGATAAAATTCTGCACTAAACCAATCTGGTCCTGACCTTCATTTGGTTGGGAGACTATTAATGCCTGCTTTTATTTTATTAGGGGTTATGGGACTGTTTAGATTTTTTTTTTTTATCTAATCCTGAGTTTACCTTGTTATCTGGCATCTGTCTAGAAAATTGTCCATTTCATCAAGATTTTCCAGTTTTGTTGATTATAGCCTTTTGTAGTAGGATCTGATGACTTTTTGAATTTCCTCAGTTTCTTTTCATATCTCCCTTTTCATGTCTGATTTTGTTATTTTGGATACTCTGTCTGTACCCTCTGGTTTGTCTGGCTGAGGGTTTATCTATCTTGTTGATTTTCTCAAAGAACCAGCTCCTGGTTTTGTTGATTTTTTTTTTGTGCAGTTCTTTTTGTTTCTACTTGGTTGATTTCAGCCCTGAGTTTGATTATTTCCTGCTGTATACTCCTCTTGGGTGCATTTGCTTGTTTTCGTTCTAGGGCTTTGATGTGTGCTGTCAAGCTGCTAGTGCATGCTCTATCCAGTTTCTTTTTGGAGGCAGACAGAGTTATAAGTGTTCCTTTTAGCACTGTTTTCATTGTGTCTCATAAGTTTGGGTATGTGGTGACTTTATTTTTATTAAATTCTAAAAAGTCTTTAATTTCTTTCTTTATTTCTTCCTTGACCAAGTTATCATTTAGTAGGGCGATGTTCAGCTTCCAGGTGTATGTGGGCTTTCTGTTGTTTTTATTGTTATTGAAGACCAGTCTTAGTCAGTGATGATCTGATAGGATGCATGGAATATTTTCAACCTTCTTGTTTGTTGAGGCATGTTTTGTGATCAATTATGACCAATTATATGGTCAGTTTTGGAGAAGGTACCATGAGGTGCTGAGAAGAAGGTATGTTCTTTTGTTTTAGGATGAAATGTTCTATAGATATCTGTTAAATTCTTTTGGTCCATAACTTCTGTTAGTTTCACTTTGTCTCTGTTTAGCTTGTGTTTCCATGATCTGTCCATTGATGAGGATGGGGTGTTGAAGTCACTTACAATTATTGTGTGAGGTGCAATGTGTGTTTTGAGCTTTAGTAAAGTTTCTTTTACGAATGTGGGTGCCCTTGCATTTGGAGCATAGATGATCAGAATTGAGAGTTCTTCTTGGTCGATTGTTCCTATGATGAGTATGAAGTGTCCTTCATGTCCTTTTGATAACTTTTGGTTGAAAGTTAATTTTATTCAATATTAGAATGGCTACGCCAGCTTGTTTTTTGGGACCATTTGCTTAGAATGTTTTTTTTCCAGCCTTTTACTTTAAGGTAGTTTCTGTCTTTGTCACTGAGGTGTGTGTTCTTATATGTAGCAAAATGCTGGGTCCTGTTTATATATTCAGTCTGTTAGTCCTTGTCTTTTTATTGTGGAATTGAGTCCATTGATGTTAAGAGATATTAAGGAAAAGTGATTGTTGCTTTGTGTTATTTTTGTTGTTAGAGATGGAATTATGTTTGTGTGGTTATCTTCTTTTGGGTTTGTTGAAGATTATTTTCTTGCTTTTTCTAGGGTGTAGTTTCCCTCCTAGTGTTGGAGTTTTCCATCTATTATCCTTTGTAGGGCTGAATTTGTGGAATGATATTGTGTAAATTTGATTTTTTTCATGGAATATTAGTTGAGAGTTTTGCCAGATATAGTAGACTGGACTGGCAGCTGTGTTCTCTTAGGGTCTGGATGACATCTGTCCAGGATCTTCTGGCTTTTAGAGTTTCTGGTGAGAAGTCTGGTGTAATTCTGGTTGGTCTGCCCTTCTATGTTACTTGACCTTTTCCTTTTACTGCTTTTAATATTTTTCTTTGTTTTGTGCATTTGGTGTTTTGATTATTATGTAATGGGAGGAATTTCTCTTCTGGTCCAGTCTATTTGGAGTTCTGTAAGCTTCTTGTATGTTCATAAGCATCTCTCTCTCTCTCTCTCTCTCTCTCTCTCTCTCTCTCTCTCTCTGTCTGTCTCTCTCTCTCTCTCTTTTTTTTTTGGTGAGGGAAGTATTCTTCTATAATTTTGTTGAAAATATTTGCTGGCCCTTTAAGTTGGAAATATTTGCTCTCTTCTATACCTATAATCCTTAGGTTTGACCTCCTAGTTGTGCCCTGGATTTCCTGTATGTTTTCTTTTAAGTCCTTTTTGCATTTTGCATTTTCTTTTACTGTTGTGTCAATGTTTTCTATGGTATTTTCTGCCCCGGAGATTCTCTTCTATTTCTTGTATTCTGTTGGTGATGTTTGCCTCTATGACTCCTGAACTCACTCCTAGGTTGAACTCAAACCTCATTCTCCAGGTTTGTCTCCCTTTGTTATTTCTTTATCATTTCTATT
This sequence comes from Tokudaia tokunoshimensis, assembly GCA_036184795.1. NCBI lineage: Eukaryota > Metazoa > Chordata > Mammalia > Rodentia > Muridae > Tokudaia > Tokudaia tokunoshimensis. Next base: position 49,438,058 of record BTHU01000019.1, read on the forward strand.
TGTATTTTTACATCCTGGATGGTTTTGTCCAATTCTTTCACCCGTTTGATTGTGTTTTCCTGTAATTCTTCAAGGGATTTTTTTGTGTTTTCTCTTTAAGGTCTTCTATCTGTTTACCTGTGTTCTGTATTTCTTTAAGTGAGTTATTTATATCCTTCTTAAAGTCCGCTATCATCATCATAAGATGTGATTTTATTTCTGAATCTTGCTTTTCTGATGTGTTGGGGGTATCCAGGACTTGCTGTCGTTCGAGAACTCGGTTCTGATGATGCCAAGTAGCTTTGGTTTCTGTTGCTTATGTTCTTGTGCTTGCCTCTTGCCATCTGTTTTTCTCTGGTGTTAGTTGGTCATGATGACTCTGACTGGATTCTTTCCCTCCTGTGAGCCTGTGAGCCTGTGATCTTAGGTGTGTCAGCACTCCTGGGAGACCAGTTCTCTCCAGGCTGGATTTTGGTGTAGAGAACTGTGTCACAGGGTGACACAGAGTGCTGTCTCCAGGATGCTGACTGAAACACAATGGATCCTGTCACCACTGCTCCACAGTTCCTGTGCCCTGCCATCTGCTGGGGAGTTCCTCTTTGGCCAGTTATTGGAGCAAGATTGGTGGTCTCACCTGTGAACTTAGGAGTGACAACACTCCTAGGAGATCAGCTCTCTCCAAGCAGGATTTGGGTATGGAGAGCTGTGCCACCTAATTATATGATTTTAATTATACTGTGCAAGATAGGTGTCTTAACCTGGCTTGCTAGAGCACAAGCTATGACTCCATATCTGCTAACATCTATATTTTCAGGGAAACATAAACCAAAGCTGTAGTTTAGAGGAGGGTAGCCTTCCAGGGTATTCAGTTGGAAGATGTTCTGGACCAACACTGAATGCATGAGAAAATATATTTTGGATGATATTCCTGTTTCTTTTCTCTTCATTTACATCTTGATCAATCAGATTTGGGACATGAAGAGGGTGGGAACCAAGGTTTCTTCCTCCCTGATCCCAGAGACAGGAGGCAAGGCACCACATTTAGGGACACACTGGAGGTGACCAGGTAGACAGAAGGTCAGTGTAACAAACCAGAACAAGGGGAGCTAAAACCTTGTTGAGTTTTCTGTGTTAATTTCTATCTACTGCAAGAAGTGTCTCTGACGCAGCCTGAGAGGTGTATTGATCTATGGATATAGCAATATGTCCATAGGTGTCATTTTATTAGTATGTTAATTTAATAGAATAACTATAGTAGGGTTTTGCCTATGGCATATGATCTGTCTAGTTTCATGTTCTTGGCCACATTATCACTATCACATATGGCTACCTTATCCTGAAGGGGGATTTGAATCCAATAAAAAGGTGGTTGGATATACCCATAACATTTGTGATACTATTGCACCAGTGGGTATACTATGCAGGTAGATCACTGCTGTAGCTTGCAGGGTATTCACAGCTGGGTGAGACTGATGACAATTTTCTTCTCTAGTAGCAGGCATAGAACCTTCTGTACTATGAACACCAGACAATAGGGTATTTGAGTTGAGCACCAGCACATTATCTCCATGTTCAATATTGTAAAAAATGTGATGTCTTCATTCTTTGGCAATAGGAGCAACAGGGGAATTATCAACCACATCAAGGGCAAACCACTTGCTCAGGAATAATTGCCTAACACAAAATAAACTCCATGTTCTTTCTCTCTCTCTCTCTCTCTCTCTCTCTCTTTCTCTCTCTCTCATGAATGCACGTGTGTGCACAGTTTCTTTTGTTTTTTGTGTTATTTAAGAGGGAGAACTAAGTGGAATGTATACAGATGGGATCTAGTTGGGGTTTGTGGAAGAGAATATATATAGTCAAAATATATTTTATGAAGAAACAAACAATAAAAATAAAGTTTTTTTCATGTGTGTGTGTGTTATTGACTAAAAAATTGCTTATTTGAAAACTGAGACATTATTCCTAGGGAAAAAGTTTGTTAGAACAACTTACTGTTATAAATGAGGTTCTAAAACAACTTCCATCCATTGCCCTAAGCCCTGTAAGCCTTGGATCTGCAAATGGAGCCTTGTGTAAATTTCAGACCATGGAAGACTTGCCCTCTGTTAGGCCCCATGAGGCCTGAGAGCTGTGTTCACTGTCCAGTCTTGTGTGGTTCTTCTGCACTGCTCACATGTGGTTTGGCAATAAATTCAAATAAGAGTGACATTGCTCAAATCATTACTCAGGTCTAGGCAGGATTTCTGGAATGTCCCTTCTCCTATTCCAAGCCTGGACATTAGCCTTGCATTTTCTAAACCCTTTCTAAACCAAAACCTAGGTTTCAATAGGATCTGAAGTAGATAATCTTAAAAAAATGTTTCCTTTATTAAAACATGAGTTACACATCTGTCACTTGACTTCCATGTGCTTCCTTCCAATTATTTTATGTTCTTGCAGTAGTGGGGCCATGCTGGGAAACAGTTACCGATTCTTTTGTGAGAATAAAAACAGTAAAAGTAACAGTAGCCTCCCTTCTTGTGGCACTGGTCCATTTTTTCTTCTTCATTTAGAGCACCAACAGCTGCAAGGAGAGAGTAGATACCCTTTAGTGTTATAGATATAAAGTCAAATATTTGAGAACCTTTTGGAGATACAAGATAGAGAACATGACCATGGGATAACTTTCTCTTCCAAGCAATTGTCATGGAATTGAACCTTGAGGACAGGTAATGCAATCACGCACTTGGCAACGTTGAGCAGCAGAATTATGGGTGTGGCTTTTATGTTTGATGTTTAGACTCAAGCTTCTTCCCCAATACACCTGTCACTCCTTCTTACTGTTGTGCCTAAGATGCCACATCCTCCATTTCTTAATGCTACAGGCATTACTGCACCAGGAACTTATTCTGAAACACCTTGCTTCTCCTTCTTAGTCAGATTGGTCCTTCTGACTCCAGTGCTAGTTTCCAGACTTCTCAACACAATCTCCACCAAAACCTATAATCATTAGTGTTATACTGATATTGTAGTTGCCTTGGGAAATTTTCATAGGTTTCAGAAATTGGTACTCATTCTTCCTTCTGTGAGATATCACAGAACACATAGAATGTATCCTAGATGAGTCTTCAACAGTATCCAGGATAGAACACAATTACTCTGTGATACACCTGGTAACCATCAAGTGCTAATTTTACACACATCCTCTGGTAATTTATGGGCTGACTCAAGTCCTCTGAAAATTCCTGCTCAGAAGTTCCAATCCTTTAGTAGCCTAAAATTTATCATATTTTCCAGACAGCATCTACAGTTAATTGACATTAAATGAGTTATTTATATCAAACACAAATGTGACTTGATTGGCAGAATATATGTACAAAGCATTCCACGTATTTATCACCAGTCAAGAGAAGAGGCTTTGTTTACTCAAGATTGTTCTCTGGAAAGTTGCTGAGCACCCTTGCAATAGCCTATAAAATATGTACAGACTCATGTATACCTAATCAAGGATATTAAAAACCACGACAATGAGTGGTCTACAGCATTGAAGAAATAAACTGAAAAAGACACCAGAAGATAGGAAGATCTTCCATGTTGGTGTGTTAGCTCACTTAGTAATGTTACAAAGCCTCGATATTGAAATTGACCTACAGAGTCAAGGCATCCCCACCAAAATTCTTCACAGGAATTGAGAAAAATACAATCCTTAAGTTCATATGGCAATGCAAAGGACTCCCAAACAGTGAGAGCATTTCTGAGCAGAAAGAACAATGTTGGAGCGGCTACCATATCCCTTCAATTTATACCATGGAGCCCTTTCATACTATATAAGAGCAATAGGGCATCAGCACAGAAGCAAAAAGCATCAATAGCATAGAGTAGAAGGCCTTGAAATAAGCCCACACAGCTACCAATGGATTCTTGTGAGAAGTACTCTGGTTAATTTCTATTGTTAATTTGATTAGATTGAGAAGCAGCTGACAGGGTAGCAAGCTACATAAAGAACTCCTGCTAAGATGTAAACATACAGAGTTGTCTGTTAGGATATGGTGAAGGTTTGGATATAAAATATCATGAAGCATAAAAAGCTCACATTTTGTAGATCTGGTTTCTGGTTCATGGGCCTAATTTGAAATTTTCTAGGGAGTTTAGGAGAAGTAGGTCACAGGGGGCAGATGGAATCCTTGCCCTTGTATGTTCCTCTCTATGTCTTAGCTCCTTCCTGCCATGAGGTAATTGAACTTCTTTGCCACTTGCCCCCACCACTGTGTTCTTCAGAAGTGCATGGACTGTGCATGGGGTATACATGGACTGACATGGGGCATGCATTGAGTAGTCTTCAGGTTTTTCATAGAGACCAATTATATAAACTAAAATACATATACACACACAGAGAGATACACACTCACCGCCCCCCCCCAGAATTCAGAAAAGTTACCCATAGAATTTTACAGCTTCAATTTCTGTAACAACTTCACTGTTCAGATGAGGAAAGTAAGGACCAGAAACATGTGAATTAATCTTGATTAACAGAAGTGGTAGATTGGGAAAATATATCTTTCACCTTTTATTATTATTATTATTATTATTATTATTATTATTATTATTAATTATTACTGGAATCCACTTGGTCCTGAGTCAGAGATAGATTGCGTTGGCTCAGAGTATGTGGGATATTCTATAGCTGGACAAGAAGCATCCATCCAAGAATGGAGACATTCTGTGAGATAATAAAATACCACCCTGACTGCTGGAACATTTTTTTGGGAAAATCCCAGTCCCTGTTGGAGGAGTGGTGGCACATTCCCTGTATCAGGGCACCTGGGGAAGACCTCTCAGTGACTTGGGTGAGTATGGAAATGCCTGTCTGTGGATCAGAAGCTGGCCTCTGTGTGTGTGAGGAGCTGCACTGTGGATGAAGTAGAATCCCTTTGCTACAAGGCATTGCTCCATTTCAGGCATAGGACTCCGGTCTGCTGCTACATAGCTCCAAATCCCTGCCAGGATCTCTGCTTTTCCCAGCTCCAGTTTTCTGACCCCATGTCCCCAGTCCTGAGCTAGCTCTGCAGGCCCTCAGGCTTACCTGGGGTGGGATATGAGAAAAGGAGGCAGCATATCAGCATCAGAGAGCAGAGAGTTCTCATGGCTGGTAGAAGGAGCACTGAGACTCCAGAGAGGGTCAGTAACTCCTGCAGGACTGAAAGTCTCAAGACTCCTGAGTGTTGCCTGCAGCTAAGGGTGAAGCTCATTAACTCGCCCTCCTGCTGTGTGTCCTGAGGCATTTCCAGTGCCTTGATAGGGGTTCAGGCTTAGCTCTTTCATTTTGGAATCTCTAACTTTTTTTGTTTTGTTTTGTTTTTATTTCTTCATACCTGGACTGCAGTAACTTTCAGGTTGGAGAGTCTGAATGTTCTCTGATGACATAGCATATGATAGCATCATTCAGGCCAAAATGAATCAGAAAGACTCTAAGAGGAAGCAGCCTGACAGCCTATTGTTCCTACAGGGTAGCTCAGCTGTAACCCCTCTGAACAGAAGCTAAGCTGATTGAGGGATGAGAGTTCTTTCTCAGTAGCAGCTGTTGCTCCTCTTTTTTAATTAATTAATTAGTTAATTACTTAATTCACTTTACATCCTGATCCCAGCCCCCTCTCTCCTCTTCTCCCCCCACCCCCATACCCTTACAAATCCAGCCTCCCTAAACTCCCCTTCCCTTGTCCTCAGAGAAAGGGAAATCCCCCTTGGGTACCACCCTGCCTTGGGATATCCTGTCACAGTGGAACTAAGCACATCCTCTGTCACTGAGAGGAGACAAGGCAGCCCAGCTAGGGGAGTGAGTCACTGAGAGGAGAGAAGGCAGCCCAGCTAGGGGAGTGGGATCCAAAGGTAGGCAACAGAGTCAGAGACAAACCCTATTCTACTTGTTAGAGGACCCACATGTAAACCAAACTGCACATCTAGTACATAAGTGTAGGAACCTAGGTCCAGTCATTGCATGCTCTTTGGTTGATGGTTCAGTCTCTCTGAGCTCCCATTGGCCCAAGTTAGTTGACTCTGTTTCCTTGACCCCCTCCGCTCCATCCATTCTTGCCCCAACTCTTCTACAAGACTCCTGAACTTCATCTGATGTTTGGCTGTGGATATCTGTATCTGTTTCTATCAGCTGCTGGGCAAAGCCACTTAAGAGATAGTTTTGCTAGGCTCCTGTCTGCAAGCATAGCAGAGTATCATGAAGAGTGTCAGGAGCTGGGTCTCTCACATGGGATGGGTCTCATTGCTTGTCCATTTTCTCAATCTCTGTTCCCTCTTTATCCCTGTGCATGGTGTAGGTAGGAAGAATTTTGAGTTGATGATTTTGTGGATGGGTTGCTGTCTCCCTTCCTCTATTGGAAGTCCTACTTGGCTATAGGAGGTGGCCACTTCAGTTTCTATATCCCCAGAAGGTAGGAGCCCTAACTAGGGTCACCCCTATAAACTCCAGGTAACCTTCTTTATTGTAGATCTCTGGCTAGTCCAAGGTATTTGTCCTACTGATTTCTGTTCTCACTCCCAGCCCTTTCACCCCTCCCCAAACCTGATCACCATCCCTATCCCCTCCTCACTCCCTTTCCCATCCAGTTGCCTCTCTCCATCAACTTCCATTGTCCATTTTATTTCCCCTTCTGAGACAGATTCAACCTTCCTTCCTTGGGCCTTCCTTGTTGTTTGTCTTCTTTGGATCTGCTCAGTGTAACATGGTTGTCCTGTACTTCGTGAGTAATAATCACTTATTAGTTAGTGCATATCATGCATGTCCTTCTGGGTCTGGGTTACCTCACTCAGGATGATCTTTTCCAGTTCTATCTATTTGCATGCAAATTTCATGATGTGTTAATAGCTGAGTAGTATTCCATTGTGTAGATTAACCACATTTACTTTATACATTCTTCTGTTGAGGAGCATCTAGTTCATTTCCAGTTTCCAGCTATTATAAAGTAAGGCTGTTATGAACATAGTGGGGCAAGTGTCCTTGTGGTATAGTGGAGCATCTTTTGGGTATACACCCAGGGGTGGTATAGCTGAGTCTTGGGGTAGAACTATTCTTAATTTTCTAAGAATCCTCAGCATTTGGCTATGTTGTCCAACAGACAGGGACATCTTTACATCATTTACAACATATACGTCTTTACAACACGGTGTCATGCATCCCTAGTTACTGGTCATTTCAGTCAAGGGAGCACCTGGAAGGAAAGAGCTATGAAGCATCATGTGTTCTGGACCAGGGCTGCTATGAGGTTATGAGATGAAGGAATAAAGCCATTGAAGATGTCTGGTACAAACTGGAGCAGGATAAAAAACAATTCCACATATTCCAAAAAGTAAACGGTGACAAACTTTTGTGTGGTGAAGAATATGGTGCTAGCTAATTCAACCTTAAACCTCTTAGGTTTTTCTAGGAATATCTTGGCCCTCAGCCAGGGGGTCACTTGAAGGGCAGACAGTTTGGATGTCAGCTCTGGATTAAGCAAAACAGCACAATTGTAGATCCTTTACCTGGGCTTCACCATAACCACTCACCAGCCACTAGAGGAGGGCAATCCGTGTACTGAAGGCGATGACCACATCACTCAGGGGCCCCTGTAGGCGCTGACATATGTAAACCTTTTCTTTCATACCTTACTCAAGTTTCTTTAGAGAGGAAATATATTGTCCTCTCTAGTTCATCTTAGTACCTTGCTTTGGTGCCAAGGAAACGCAAAGCCAAAAATTTAACCAGGTTACAGCAATTTCCTAGGGACTGCGACAGCTAGTCTCCACTGAAGATGAAGGGAGTCTACACGTGCCTCTTCCCCGACTCCATCTGGGTGAGAAGCATTTGTGTTGGTGTACACAAACAGATGTTGAAACATCTGTATTTAATGACTTCTAATGACATAGTTGTCAAATACTTTTCCTTTAATTATATGAAACAAGGTATCTAAAGACTCTAAGTTTGTTACAAAACAAGATTTAAAGAAGGAAGGAATAATAACAGGAACTCCTGCCAATATATGCAAAATCATCAGCTCCATTAATATAAAGATTGTTGTAATAATCCAGGGACATCCCAGCTTCTCTGTGACTCTCCAGGATTCAAAAACAGCTGCTGATATACCAAGAGCATTAGCACAGATATGGTATCTGCAAACAGGCATCTTGATAGTCTTGGTCCCCCAGAGGCTTCTTTGTCAGCAATTCCAGACACCCGTGTGTGTGTGTGTGTGTGTGTGTGTGTGTGTGTGTGTGTGTGTTAGAATGGCATTAGTATGTTCAGGTATTTAATGCCCACAAACTTACAAGTTAGCTCTTGGCTTTCTTCTGAATGGAACAATCACAAGTATATCCTTATCTTCATTTGATCTAAGTATCCCTCAACAGCCCAGATATTAAAGGGTGGATTGTCAGGTTATGAGGACTCCAGCTTCACCAATGTAAGTGGAAAATGTTTCACATACTTGAAACTTAAGCAAAAGGCTTATAAACAGCAATGTGCAAGTGGAGCAAAAGATGAAACTACAGTGGATATTGTGAAAAACATTTTCCTTCTAGGTAGAGCTTCTCTTTCTGACTAGACTATCTTTGAGCTCACTTGACACCGCAAACTGGCCTTCAACTTGAGATCCTCCTACTCAGTCTCCCAAGTGCTGGGATTATTGGCATGTCCATCTCAGAAAAATGTTTAATTGAATTATACTTAAAATCTTATAATGCAGAGAAATATAGAGGGAAATTGCCTTTAGCAAAGGAATAAATTTCACTTTCAGAAGATCATGCCATGTGCTTCCTTGATCAGTCTAGAGAACATTATACTAAATCAAATAAGCCAGGCATAGCAATAAAACCACCAGCTTCTGGTCTTGCTGCCATGTGGAATCTCAGAAGAAATCACAGCAAATATATAGAAACAGAATAAAACTGAACTTTGGTGGGGGTGGAGAGGGGGGGAAACAAGAAGTGGGTCAAAGATCAGCAAGTTGCAGCTATACCAGATACGTAATATTTAAGATCTAATTGTGTTGCTGTTTGATAAGATTTTGATAGGAAAGAAAAATTTTGGTTGCTCTCAAATTACTATCCCCGAGAGGATATCTCCCTCTATGAAATAGCAGATTTGTTAATTTTCTGGACTCTAGCAAAATTTTCACTATGCAAAAAATGTAATAATTCTACTGTTGAAAATGAAAACCTAAACAGTATATTACAGAGCTAAACAGTAGATTTGAGCCAATGGGAAAGAATCCATGAACTCCAAAGCAGCTCCACTGAGATTATTCAGTCCAAGTGACAGAAGATTGCCTCATAAGCCTCCTCAGGACAAAGAGCAAGCCCAGAGGCAGACAATGGAGATCAGAAGACCCCATGCAACTCACCTCTCTCTGAAGTTCTTTTAATTGGACAGTTTTTTGAGTGAATCATCACCCTACTTTTATATATCTTCTCATTTTGTCATGCCTTTTTCGGCTATTTGGCAGCAACATTCATTTTTTTATGATGACTTTAAGATTGACTTTTTTGCTATTGATACATTCCATCTTCTTACAGAGCATGTTATTATACTGTGTGAAGTATTGTGTACAATATAGCTGCACAACACTGTGTATAATGTATTTCATGGTCATTTGTATTTAATTTATGTGGCGGTGTTCTTCATGTACATTTGGTTCTCCATATCTTGTTATTCTTGGTTGCCTGCTTATGTACCAAGCATGCCTGGTAAGAGTGAATATATTCCAAAATATTATTTTGTGCCCCAACAGTAGCTATCAGATTATTGAAACAGTGTTCCCAAATAAATTAGAATCCTGCTAGGAATCACCTTCTAGAAGAAGAAAAGTATGAAACCTGTAGAGCAGCCAGGGAAAGAACTTACCTCCCGGAGAAAGATTTACAACTTGCCAGATGATCTTGAGCTGATACGATGAAGGTGAGATCACATCTTGGCTTGATCTTCTGTCCCCACCTTCTGTCTAAATCTTGCCCATGGTATCAGGATCTCAAATGTGCACTGGAGTGTAGTAGGAGTTAATGATCTATTTGTTGTTCTTTTAATATGGCCACATCGAACATGGTTCCTTTTCCTGATTTTCACTAGTTAGTATTTGATTTTAATTATCCTAACTTGCTGGAGCACCACATCTACTAACATCTATATATTTTAGTAAAAAGTAAACCAAAGCTGTAGTCTAGAGGAGGGTGTCCTTCCAGGGTGTTCAGTTGGAAGATGTTCTGACCAACACAGAATGCATGGGAAAATATGTTTTGGATGATATCTGTGTTTCTTTTCATTTACATCTTGATCAATCAGGTTTGGGACATAAAGAGGGTGGGAACCAAGGTTTCATCCTCCTTGTTCCCAGAGACAGGAGACAAGGCACAATAATTAGGCACATACTGGAGAGGACCAGATGGACAGAAGGCCAGTGTAAGAAGCCAGAACAAGGGGAGCTAGAACCTTGGTGAATTCCGTGTTAGTTTCTATGTAGTCTAAGAAGTATCTCTCATATGGGATGAGTGGTGTCCTGATCTATGGATATAGCAATATGTCTATAAGTGTCATTTTATTAGTATGTAAATTCTATAGCATAACAATAGTAGTTTTTCCTCTATGGCATATGATCTATCTAGTTTCATGTTCTTGGCCACATTATCACTATCAGTTATAGCTACCATATCATGAAGGAGGTTTTGAATCCAATAAAAAGGTGGTTGGATACACCCACACCATTTGTGATACTACTGCACCAGTGGGTGTACTGTGCAGGGAGATCACTGCTGTGGTTTGCAGGGTGTTCATAACTGGGTGAGACTGATGGTTATTTTCTTCTCTAGTAGCAGGCATAGAGAACAGTAGGGTATTCTAGTTGAGCACTAGCTCAATATCTCCATGTTCAATATTGTAATAATGTGATGCATTCATTCTGTGTCAACAGGAACAACAGTGGAATTATCAAGCACATCCAGGGCAGATCACATACTCAGTAATAGTTGCCTCACACAAAATAGACTCCATGTTCTTTCCCCCCCTCTCTCATGAATGTATGTATGTGTACAGTTTCTTTTAGTTTTGTTTTAGTTCAATGAGAGAATTAAGTGGAATGTGTACAGAGGTTATCTAGTTGGAGCTGAGGGAAGAGAAACTACAGTCAAAATATATCATATGAAGAACCAAACAATAAAAATAAAGTTTTTCTTATGTGTGTGTTATTGACTAAAAAAAATACTGATCTGAAAACTGAGACATTTTCCCTAGGGAAAAAGCTTTGGTGGGATATCTTACTGCTATGAATGAGGTTCTAATACTACCACCATCCACCGCCCTAAGCCCTGTAAGCACTAGATCTGCAAATGAAACCTTACTTAAATTTCAGACCATGGAAGACTTGCCCTGTGTTAGGCCCCATGAGGCCTGAGAGCTGTGTTCACTGTCCAGTTTTGTGTGGCTCTTCCACACTGCTCACAAGTGGTTTGGCAATAAATTCAAATAAGAGTGACATTGCTCAAATCATTACTCAGGACTAGGCAGGATTTCTGGAATGTCCCCTCTCCTATTCCAAGCCTTGCATTTTCTAAACCCTTTCTAAACTAAAACCCAGGTTTTAATAGGATCTGAAGTAGATAATCTTAAAAAAAATGTTTCCTTTATTAAAACATCAGTTACACATCTGTCACTTGACTTCCATGTGCTTTCTTCCAATCATTTCATGTCCTGCAACAGCGGAGATTCTCTGGGTGACAGTTACCCATAAGCTTGGTATTACGAGGACAAACAGAATGGTAACAGAACCCTCCATGCTTGTAGCACCGTGTAAGTTGTGTTTTGAGTATAAGATGTTTTAGATCCCCAACAGCTGCAAGGAGAGAGCAAACATCCTTTAGAGTTATAGCTATAAAGCCAAATATTTGAGAACCTTTTGGGGATACAAGAGAGATAGATAACACTTCTAAGTCCATGGGATAATTTTCTCTTCCAAGCAATTGTCATGGAATTGAACCTTGAGGACAGGTAATGAAATCATGCACTTGGCAACGTTGAGCAGCAGAATTATGGGTGTAGTTTTATGTTTGATATTTAGACTCAAGCTTCTTCCCCAATACCCTTGTCACTCCTTCTTACTGTTGTGCCTAAGATGCCACATACTCCATTTCTTAATGCTACAGGCATTACTGCACCAGGAACTTATTCTGAAACACCCTGCTTCTCCTTCTTAGTCAGATTGATCATTCTGACTCCAGTGCTAGTTTCCAGACTTCTCACCACAATCTCCACCAAAGCCTATAATCATTAGTGTTATACTAATATCATGGTTGCCTTAGGAAATTTTCATAGGTTTCAGAAATTGGTGCTTATTCTGCCTTCTGTGGGATATCACAGAACACATAGAATATATCCTAGATTAGTCTTCAACAGTATCCAGGATAGAACACAATTGCTCTGTGATACACCTGATCAAGTGGTAATTTTACCCACATCCTCTGGTAATTTATGGACTGATTCAAGTCCTCTGAAAATTCCTGCTCAGAAGTTCCAAATCTTTAGCATCCTAAAATGTGAACATATTGTGGAGACAGCATCTACATTTAGTTGACATTAAATGAGGTATTTATATCATACACTAATCTGAATTGATTGGCAGAAAATTATACAAGACATTTAATGTATTTATCACTAGTCAAGAGAAGAGGCTTTGTTTGTTCAAGTTTGTTCTCTGCAACGTTGCTGAGCCCATTGGCAATATTCTCTAAAATGTGTGTAGAGTCATATATACTTAATCAAAGATGTTAAAACCATAACAGTAAGTGGTCTACAGCATTGAAGAAAGAAACTGAAAAAGACACTAGGATAGAGGTATACATCTTCCATGTTGGTGCATCAGCTTAGTTACTAAAGTTCCAAAACCACAATACTGGAATTGATCTTCAGAGTTAAGGCATCCTCACGAAAATCCCAAGGACATTCTTCACAGGAACAGTGAAAACATACAATCCTTAAGTTCATATGACAATGTAAAGGACTCCCAAACAGTGAGAGCATTTCTGAGCAGAAAGAACAATGTTGGAGGGGCTATAATATCCCTTCAATTTATACCTCAGAGCTGTACCATCATATACAGAAACATTATGGCATCAGCTCAGAAACAAAATACATCAATAATATTGAGTAGAAGACCTTGAAATAATCCCACACAGCTACCAATGGATTCTTGCTAGAAGTACGGTGGTTAATTCCTTTTTTAAAAAATTCCTATTCTTAATTTGGTTAGATTAAGATACAGCTAGCAGGGTAGCAAGCTAGAGAAACATAAAGAACTCCTGCCAAGATGTAAACCTACAGAGGTGTCTGTCAGGATATGGTGATGGTTTGGATATAAAATGTCATTAAATATAAAAAGGCTCACATTTTGTAGATCTGGATTCTGGTTCATGTCCCAATTTGAAAATTTCTAGGGAGTTTAGGAAAAGTAGGTCACAGGGGACAGATGGAATCTTTGCCCTTGCATGTTCCTCTCTATGTCTTAGCTCCTTCCTGCCATAAGGTAAATGAACTTCTTTGCCACATGCCCCCACCACTGTGTTCTTCAGAAGTGCATGGGGTGTGCATGGGGCATGCATGGGGCAGACGTGGTATATGCATGTAGTGGCCTTCAGATTTTTCATAGAGATCAATTATATAAACTAAAATACCTACCTACCTACCTACCTACACACACACACACACACACACACACACACACACACACACACACACACACACACACTGGAATGTGAAGGCAAATGCTGGTTTGGTTTATCATTTGCTTAGTCCTCAAAGTTGATGAGTCATTTTCTAGTTTGCTATGGAAAGAATCTCATAATATTCTATTATTGCTTTTCGTCATCCCCAACTAAGGAGACTACTCATGAAGCTGAGTGACTCTCCTGACAACTGCAGCAGCTCAAGGCTGCGGGTGTCTGCTGGGATCAGACATCAGGTTTGTTTGGAGACACTTCTGCTTGTTCTGCAGAGCAATAGACAGATCACTTGCATCAACACTTTTTCTGCACTGAGAACCACTAAAGGCCCTGATGACCTCTCTCTGGGTGAGTCTGTGAGCACCAATCATGCTCCCTCTGGGTGTATCAGTGCTCACAGACACACACACACACTCATGCAGATCATCGTCATTGATCACAGAAACATCCAGAGAGATTATCATTGTATGTACACACATCCAAACACACACACAGACACAGATAATCATCAGTGCTCACAGACATACCCAGAGAGTCTCTCTCTCTCTCTCTCTCTCTCTCTCTCTCTCTCTCTCTCTCTCTCTCTCTCTCTCTCTCTCTCTCTCTCTCTTCCCGTCTTACACATACACACACATACACACACAGAAAGCTTTCAGAAAAGGATACTAATGTTACCCATAGAATTTTACAGCTTCAATTTCTCTAATAACTTCACTGTTCAAATGAGGAAAATAAAGAGCAGAAACATGTGACTTGATCTCGATCAACAGAAGTGACAGATTGGGAAAACATATCTTTCATTTCTTTTTACCGGAACCCACTTGCTCCTGAGTCAGAGATAGATTACGTTGGCTCAGAGTAAGTGGATCTTCTATAGCTGGACAAGAAACAGTCATACAAGAACAGAGACATTCTGTGAGATAATAAAATACCACCCTGACTGCTGGAACATGTTTTGGGAAAATCCCAGTCCCTGTTGGAGGAGTGGTGGCACATTCCCTGTATCAGGGCACCTGGGGAAGACCTCTCAGTGATTTGGGTGAGTATGGAAATGCCTGTCTGTGGATCAGAAGCTGGCCTCTCTGTGTGTGAGGAGCTGCACTGCAGATAAAGTAGAATCCCTTTGCTACAAGGCATCCTCCATTTCAGGCATAGGACTTGGGTCTGCCCCTAATTAGGTCCAAATCCCTGCCAGGATCACTCCTCCCCATTGCAGTTTTCTGCCCCCATGTCCCTAGTCCTGACCTAGCTCTGCAGGCCCTCAGGCTTACCTGGGGTGGGATATGAGAAAAGGCGGCAGCATATCAGCATCAGAGAGCAGAGAGTCCTCATGGCTGGTAGAAGGAGCACTGAGACTCCAGAGAGGGTCAGTAACTCCTGCAGGACTGAAAGTCTCAAGACTCCTGAGTGTTGCCTGCAGCTGAGGGTGAAGCTCATTAACTCGCCCTCCTTCTGTGTGTCCTGAGGCATTTCCAGTGCTGTTGATAGGGGTTCAGGATTAGCTCTGTACAGATTTTGCTTTCATTCTTGAAGCTCTATTTTAGTGTCTCATGCCTGGATTGCTATAACTTTAAGGTTGGAGAGTCTGAATGTTCTCTGACAATGTAGCATAGGCTAGTATCCTTCTGGCCAAAATGAATCAGAAAGCCTATAAGAAGAAGCAGCCTGACAGCCTATTGTTTCTACAGGGTAGCTCAGCTATAACCCCTCTCTGAACAGAAGCTAAGCTGATTAGGGGATGAGAGTTCTTTCTCAGTAGCAGCTGTTGCCCCTCTTTTCCAATTAATTAATTAATTACTTAATTCACTTTACATCCTGATCCCAGCCCCCTCTTTCCTTTCCTCCCAGCAAATCCCTCCTCCTTAAACCACCTCCCCTTGTCCTCAGAGAAAGGGAAATCCCCCTTGGGTACCACCCTGCCTTGGGATATCCTGTCACAGCAGAACTAAGCACATCCTCTTTCCCTGAGACCTGACAAGGCAGCCCAGCTAGGAGAAAGGGATCCAAAGGAAGGCAACAGAGTCAGAGAGAGTCCCTACTCAACTTGTTAGGGAACCCACATGAAAACCAAGTTGGACATCTAATATAAATGTGTAGAGACCTAGGCTCGGTCCCTGAATGCTCTTTGGTTAATGGTTCAATCTCTGTGAGCTCCCATGGACCCAGGTTAGTTGACTCTATAGGTTTTCTTGTATATCCTTGACCCCCTCAGCTCCATCAATTTTGCACCCCCCCCCACTCTCCTACAAGACTCATGAACTTCATCTAATGTTTAGATGTAGATACCTGTATCTGTTTCTATCAGCTGCAGGGCAAAGCCACTAAGAGACACTTAAGTTCGGCTCCTGTCTGCAAGCGTAGCAGAGTATCATGAGTAGTATCAGGAGTTGGCTCTATCACATGGGATTGGTCTCGAGTTTGGCCAGTCATTTGTTGTCCATTAGCTCAATCTTTCCTCCCTCTTTATGCCTGTGCCTGGTGTAGGTAGGAAGAATTTTGAGTTGAAGGTTTTGTGGATGAGTTGATGTCTCCCTTCCTCTACTGGAAGTCCTACTTGGCTACAGGAGGTGGCCACCTCAGTTTTCATATCCCCAGAAGGTAGGAGTCTTAACTAGGGTCACCCCCATAAACTCCATGTAGTCTTCCTCGTGTCAGGTCTCTGGCTAGTCCGAGGTATTTGTCCTACTGATTTCCATTCTCACTCCCAGCCCTCTCACCCCTCCCCACATCTGATCACCATCCCTATCCCCCTCCTCACTCCCTTTCCCATCCAGTTGCCTCCCTCTATCAACTTCCACTGTCCATTTTATTTCCCCTTCTGAGACAGATTCAACCTTCCTTCCTTGGGCCTTCCTTGTTATTTGTCTTCTTTGGATCTGCTCAGTGTAACATGGTTGTCCTGTACTTTATGGGTAATAATCATTTATTAGTGAGTGCATATCATGCATGTCCTTTAGGGTCGGGGTTACCTTACTCAGGATGATCTTTTCTAGTTCTATCCATTTGGCTGCAAATTTCATGATGTGCTTATTGTTAATAGCTGAGTAGTATTCCATTGTGTAGATTAACCACATTTACTTTACCCATTCTCCTGTTGAGGGACATCTAGGTTATTTCCAGTCTCTGGCTATTATAAGTAAAGCCACTATGAAAATAATGGAACAAGTGTCCTGGTTGTATAGTGGAGCATCTTTTGAATATAAGTCCGGAGTTGATATAGCTCAATTTTGGGGTAGAACTATTCCCAATTGTCTAAGAAACTGCAGCAGTTGTTTACATTGTCCAACTGACCAGGGACATCTTTACATCATTTACAGCATATTCATCTTTACAACACAGTGTCACACATTCTTAGTTATAGGTCATTTCTTCTGAGGGAGCAGCTGGAATGAAAGTACTGTCAAGGATCATGTGTTTTGGGCCAGGGTTACTATGAGGTTATGGGATGAAGGAATAAAGCCATAGGAGATGCTTGGGGCAAAAACTGGAGTAGGATGAAAAACAATGTCACATATCCAAAATAGTAAAGAATGACAAATTCTTCTGGTGAAGATTATGGGAGAGGAATGTAGGTAAAGAGGTCAATGGGAGACTTGACTGGGTGAGCAATGATTCCAGAAGGGCTTCTATGACCATGGTCTTCTAGTTGTTGTTGTGGGAAAAGAAAATACATTGCTGCTTTCTGTGAGTCACTTGTCAGGCTTTGTTAGAGCAACATACCCAACCCAAATATCATTGGAAAAGAACTTTGCAAATTGCCTCTAACGCCTGCCTCAGGCAGGACCCTTGTGCCCTCAGTGTGCATGTTCTGTCTTTGAAGTGCTTAGACCTTTCTCAGGACTCTCATCCAGTCAGGGCACTTAAGGCATTTCTGTTCATTAACTATGCCACCTATAGGCACTTGAGGACCAAGCCCAGGGGAAGTCAGTTATCTTTCCCAAGACTTCTTATTATTTTGAATTACATATTAGTGTAAGTTTTCATACTTTGGACAGTTTACATATTCTCAGAAAAAAAGGAGACACGGATTCACCACAGACTTCCACTTGCAGGGAAGATCTTATATCCAGTCCTGCCCAACTTAAGCTTTCTCAATAAACTGGAACCCTAAAACTGTGAGCCTTTGTGACCCAGCCTTGCTGCTGCCCTTGTCCACCTGGTCTCCTGAAACAGCCCTCCATCAGCTGACGTGTACACTGTCTCTCATCAACACAGGGAGTTAGCTACTAAGTAACGTGCACTACTACAAATTAGACTGGGTTAAGAAAGTGGTGTCACAAGTTCCTCCTCTAGGGTGTATGGTCTCTGCAGTTATGAGTACATGACTAGGCTTCTAGAGCCAGGCATGATTTCTTTCTGTTGAGCAGCCTTAAATCCAATTAGACTCCACTTTCAATTTTTCCTCAGAAAGTAAAGGTCCTTTTCTTCTAGCCTGCATTTGTTAATTTATGCTGGTTTGTTTTTCTCACAAGTGTTTAGGTAATCCATGAGGACCCCCAACTTCCTATGTAGTTGAAGATGACCTTTGACTTGTCATGCTTCTGCTTCAACCCCCTACTGATGGCAGATACCATGATGGTGGGTCACTGTGGAGCTGGGGATCAAAGCCAGGACTCATAGAAGCTGGGGAACCACTCTGACATCGGAGCTGCGTCTTCAGCTCTTGTTTATTGTTTTGTAAGGTTATGCTGTTTGCTTGTTTTTGCCCATGATATTTGCTTTCTTTCCTCATATGTGCATATATGTGCGTGTGTGTGTGTATACATATATATGTAAAAATTTCCAACAAAAGTTCCTAGAGTTTATCTTCCATTATCCCTGACCTTTTCCTGTTTTGTTTCACTAGAGAATTTCTTCCCTGTGCAGAATGAATCATCTTTTTTTCCCCCTCATCTCTTCCATCTTAGACTTTACCCATTTTCTCAAAACTTTCTCCTCTGGTTATTTAATTTTTCTCATTTGACAGTAAATCTGAAATGCCAAGTATCGTTATTCTAGTCTCTAATTCTCACCCAGTACATTCTGTTACTGTCTTACGATGTGACATCTCTCTAGGAATTCATCCCAGCTTCCGTGGCTTTGTTCTTCAGGCGCTCACCACCCTACACTTGCTGTAGTGTTTGCTTGTGCATTTAAGATCAATGAGGAAGTTTCAAGCTCTGTTTCATGGAAGCAGTGGGATAGAGTGTCCTTTCAAGTTGTTCCTTTACAAGATGTTTCCCAGATAACCTTTGCTTTAATAGGCAGAGTCAACTGGGATTCCTAAGATGTGACATTCATAGATAATAAATTGTCTTTTTAGTGTGCTAGATGTACAGGATGCTCAGGAGGGTGTGTAACTGGCAAGGTGGCACTGAAGATGGTTTGATATTTGAGATTATTTATTAACTTGGCTGGGTGATGGTGTCAGGTCTTTGATCAAGCATGATTGTGGATGTTTCTGAGAGGGGATGTTTTAGATAAAACTCCTTGTTTTTTTGTGTAATGGACAATCATATGTGGTAATGGGAAGCACATAGGATGTATAGGAAGCAAGATTACTTGTTTTGTGTTAAGAAATTTCATTTTAAACTTTCTATGTCATGCCTAGTTCATATCCAAGAGAGACCTCTCCTTTTCTGAAGAGAACCAGAAGAGGAAGTGATGGAGGTAGGGTGGGAAGAGCAGAAGTGATGTGGGTAGGAAAGGAGGTAGGGAATATGTGGTTGAGATGTAAAATATGAAATAAATAGGGTAAAAATTTTAAATGCATTTAAAAAATTTCAAAGATATCATTTTTTGAGAATTTCCCACAATGCTTTACGATCATATTCTCCTCTTTCACCAACTTCTTATACATACACAGCCACCTCCCTGTACACCTAACCCCCATCTGTCTCTTAAATGAGTTGAGTCCAGTACATGCTAACAAGTAGGGCTTACTCTGTAGTATGGTCTATGTGATATTGGTCACACTATTACACTAAACTGACTCTGCCCTTCCCAGCAGCAATCAAGTGGCAGTAGCTCCTCTGCTACAGTAGACAATGAACAAAGCATACTGCTTTCTATATTATGCGTGGTTAACAGTCAGTTGATAGAACAAAATCCAACTTCCTTGAAGAGAATAGATTTTGGATATAGTTTATCCTTTAAATTCAAAGTACACTCCTCTAGAGTCTCCATCCAATCAGGTACCAATAATTCTAGTGTTGAAAATGAAAGCTCAAATTGAGCTTAATGGTATATTTGAGTCAATGGGAAAGAATCCATGAACTCCAAAGCAGCTCCATTGAGATTATCCAATCTAAGTGACAGAGAGAAGGTAGCCTCATAAGCCTCCTTAGGATGAAGGGCAAGCCCAGAAGCAGACAATGGAGATCAGGAGACCCCATACAACTCACCTCTCTCTGACGTTCTTTTAACTGGACAAGTTCTTGAGTATATCATCACCCTACTTTTATATATCTTCTCACTTTGTCTTGTTTTTTTTTTTTTTTGGCTATTTGGCAGCAACATTCATTTTTCAATGATGATTTTAAGATTGACCTTTATGCTATTGATATCTTCCATCTTCTTACAGAGCATGTTATTATACTGTGTGAAGTATTGTGTACAGTATAGCTGCACAATACTGTGTATAATGCATTTCATGGTCATTTGTATTTAATTTATGTGGCAGTGTTCTTCATGTGCTTTTGGTTCTCCATATCTTGTTATTCTTGGTTGCCTGCTTATGTACCAAGCATGCCTGGTAAAAGTAAATATATTTCAAAATATTACTTTGTGCCCCAATGTTTAGCTATCAGATTATTGAAACAGTGGTCCCAAATAAATTAGAATCCTGCTAGGAATCACCCTCTAGAAGAAGAAAAGTATGAAACCCATAGAGCAGCTAGAGGATGGATTTACCTCATGGAGAAAGATTTACAACTTACCAGATGATCTTGAGCTGATATAATGATGGTGAGATCACATCTTGACTTGATCTTCTGTCCCCACCTTCTGTCTAAATCTTGTTCTCAGTGTCAGGATCTCAAATGTGCACTGGAGTGTAGTGGGAGTTAATGATCTATTTTTTGTTCTTTAATATGGCCACATCAAATACGGTTCCTTTTCCTGATTTTCACTAGTAATTTTATGCTTTTAATTATCCTGTGCAAGATAAATGTACTAACCTAGATTGCTGTATTTAACTATATTTTAGTAAAAAGTAAACCAAAGCTGTAGTCTAGAGTAGGGTGTTCTTCCAGTGTGCTCAGTTGGAAGATGTACTAACTCAGAATGCATGGGAAAATAAGTTTTGGATAATATTTGTGTTTCTTTTCTCTTCATTTACATCTTGATCAATCAGGTTTGGGACATGAAGAGGGTGGGAACCAAGGTTTCTTCCTCCCTGATCCCAGAGACAGGAGGCAAGGCATGACACTGTAGAGGACCAGGTGGACAGATGGCCAGTGTAACAAGCCATAACAAGGGGAGCTAGAACCTTGTTGAATTTTCCTTGTTAATTTCTGTCTACTCTAAGAAGTATCTCTGAGGCCGAATGAGTGGTTTCCTGATCTATGGATATAGCAATGTCTATAAGTGTCATTTTATTAGTATGTTAATTTAATGGAGTAAATATAGTAGGTTTTCCCCTATGGCATTTGAACTGTCTAGTTTCATGTTCTTGGCCACATTATCACTATCATGTATGGCTACCATATCATGAAGGAGGTTTTGAATCCAATAAAAAGGTGGTTGGATACACTCACACCATTTGTGATACTACTGTACCAGTGGGTGTACTGTGCAGGGAGATCACTGCTGTAGCTTGCAGGGTGTTCATAGCTGGGTGAGACTGATGGTTATTTCCTTGTTTGCTAGCAGACATAGCACCTTCTGTACTATGAACACCAGACAGTAGGGTATTCTTGTTGAGCACCAGTTCAATTTCTCCACGTTCAGTAGTGTAATAATGTGATGCCTTCATTCTGTGGCATTTGCAGCAACAAGGGAATTATCAACCACACCCAGGACAGACCACATTCTTAGTAATAATTGACTAACACAAAATAGACTCCATGTTCTCTCTCTTTCTCTGTCTCTGTTTCTGTCTCTGTTTCTCTCTCTCAGGTATGTGTGTGCATATTTCCTTTTGTTTTTATTTTATTTAAGGGAGAATTAAGTGGAGTGCACAGGGAAGGGATCTATTTGGAGTTGGGGTAAGGGAAAGTATATAGTCATAATATAGTGTATGAAGAAACAAACAGCAAAAATAAAGTTTTTTTGTGTGTGTGTTATTGACTCAAAAAATGCCAGTCTGAAAACTGAGACATTATCTCTAGGAGAAAAGCTTTGTTGGGAAACTTACTCTTATAAACGAAGTTCTAATACAACCACCATCCACTGCCCTAAGCACTGTAAGCCCTGGATCTGCAAATGGAGCCTTACATAAATTTCAGACCATGAAAGACTTGCCCTCTGTTAGGCCCCATGAGGTCTGAGAGCTGTGTTCACTGTCCAATCTTGTGTGGCTCTTCTGCACTGCTCAGAAGTGGTTTGGCAATAAATTCAAATAAGAGTGACATTGCTCAAATCATTACTCAGGTCTAGGCAGGATTTCTGGAATGCTCCCTGTCCTGTTCCAAGCCTAGACAGTAGCCTTGCATTTTCTAAACCCTTTCTAAACCAAAACCCAGGTTTCAATAGGATCTGAAGTAGATAATCTTAAAAAAATGTTTCCTTTATTAAAACATCAGTTACACATCTGTCACTTGACTTCCATGTGCTTCCTTCCAATCATCTCATGTACTTGCAACAGGGGACATTCTCTGGAAAACAGCTTCCCTCACGCCTGAGAGAAGGATGACAAATGGATCTGACACAGTACCCTCCCCTATTGTGGCAGTGTTCAAATTTTGCTTTGTATCCAAGACGTTCGAGATCCCCAACAGCTGCAAGGAGAGAGCAGATATCCTTTAGAGTCATAGCTATAATGACAAATATTTGAGAACCTTTTGGGGATACAAGAGAGATAGATAACACTTCTAAGTCCATAGGATAATTTTCTCTTTCAAGCAATTGTCTTGGAATTGAACCTTGAAGACAGATAATGAGATCACGCACTTGGCAAGGTTGAGCAGCAGAATTATGGGTGTAGCTTTTATGTTTGATGTTTAGACTCAAGCTTCTTCCCCAATACACCTGTCACTCCTTCTTACTATTGTGCCTAAGATGCCACATCCTCCATTTCTTAATGCTACAGGTGTTACTGCACCAGGAACTGATTCTGAAGTGCCCTGTTTCTCCTTCTTAGTCAAATTGGTCCTTCTGACTCCAGTCCAAGTTTCCAGACTTCTCATCATAATTTCCACCAAAACTTATACTCATTAGTGTTATACTGATATCATGGTTGCCTTAGGAAATTTTCATAGGTTTCAGAAATTGGTACTTATTCTGCCTTCTGTGGGATATCACGGAACACATAGAATATATCCTAGATGAGTCTTCAACAGTATCCAGGATAGAACACAATTACTCTGTGATACACCTGGTAACCCATCAAGTGGTAATTTTATCCACATCCTCTGGTCATTTATGGGCTGACTCAAGTCCTCTGAAAATTCCTGCTCAAAAGTTCCAATCCTTTAGTATCCTAGAGTGTGATTTGTGTTTGGAGACAGGCACTTACAGTTAATTGACATTAAATGAGTTATTTATATCAAACACTAATTTGATTGGTTGGCAGAAAATATAAACAAAGCATTTTATGTACTCATCACCAGCCAAGAGAAGAGACTTTATTTGTTCAAGTTTGTTCTCTGTAAAGTTGCTGAGCCCCCTTGAAATAGGCTCTAAAATATGAATAGACCCATAACTTAATCAAAGATGTTAAAACTGTAACAGTAAGAGGTCTACAGCATTGAAGAAAGAAACTGAAAAAGACACTAGGAGATAGGAAAATCTTCCACGTTGGTGTGTCAGCTAACTTACTAATGTTACAAAGCCACAACACTGGAATTGATCTTCAGAGTCAAGGCATCCCCACCAAAATCCCAAGGACATTCTTCACAGGAACAGTGAAAACATACAATCCTTAAGTTCATATGACAATGTAAAGGACTCCCAAACAGTGAATGTATTTCTGAGCAGAAAGAACAATGTTGGAGGGGCTATGTTATCCCCTCAATTTATACCTCAGAGCTGTATCATCATATACAGAAACATTATAACATCAGCTCAGAAACAAAATAC
Source organism: Tokudaia tokunoshimensis (assembly GCA_036184795.1). Lineage (NCBI taxonomy): Eukaryota > Metazoa > Chordata > Mammalia > Rodentia > Muridae > Tokudaia > Tokudaia tokunoshimensis. Next base: position 49,461,986 of record BTHU01000019.1, read on the forward strand.
ATCAATAATATTGAGTAGAAGCCCTTGAAATAATCCCACACAGCTACCAATGGATTCTTGTGAGAAGTACTGTGGTTCATTTCTATTGTTAATTTGATTAGATTGAGAAACAGCTGGCAGGGAAGCAAGCCAGAGAAACATAAAGAACTCCTGCCAAGATGTAAATCTACAGAGGTGTCTGTCAGGATGTGGTGATGGTTTGGATATAAAATGTCATTAAATATAAAAAGGCTCACATTTTGTAGATCTGGATTCTGGTTCATGTCTCAGTTTGAAAATTTCTAGGGAGTTTAGGAGAAGTAGGTCACAGGGGACAGATGGAATCCTTGCCCTTGCATGCACCCCTCTATGTCTTATCTCCTTCCTGCCATGAGGTAAATGAACTTCTTTGTCACATGCCCCCACCACTGTGTTCTTCAGAAGTGCATGAGCTGATATTGGGCATCTAGGAAGTGGCCTTTAGATTTTTTTTCATAGAGACCAATTATATAAACTAAAGTACATACCTACACACACACACACACACACACACACACACACACACACACGGACTGCTTTGAGAAATGGATATTAAGGTTACTCATAGAATTTCACAACTTTGATTTCTGTAATGACTTCATTGTACAGATGAGGGAAATAAGGGCCAGAAACATGTGACTTGAGCTGGATCAGCAGAAGTGACAGATTGGGAAAACCTATCTTTCATTTCTTTTTACTGGAACCCACTTGCTCCTAAGTCAGAGATAGATTGAGTTGGCTCAGAGTACGTGGGATCTTCTACAGCTGGACAAGAAGCAGCCATACAGGAATGGAGACATTACTTTAGGGAATAGAATACCACCCTGACTTCTGGAAAACTTTTTGGGAAAGTTCCAGTCCAGGTTGGAGGAGCAGTTGCACATGCCCTGTGTCAGGGCACCTCGGGAACACCTTTCAGTGACTTGGGTGAGTAGGAAATGCCTGTCTGTGGATCAGAAGCTGGCCTCTCTGTGTGTGAGGAGCTGCACTGTGGATGAAGTAGAATCCCTTTGCTACAAGGCATTGCTCCATTTCAGGCATAGGACTCCGGTCTGCTGCTACATAGCTCCAAATCCCTGCCAGGATCTCTGCTTTTCTCAGCTCCAGTTTTCTGCCCCCATGTCCCCAGTCCTGAGCTAGCTCTGCAGGCCCTCAGGCTTACCTGGGGTGGGATATGAGAAAAGGAGGCAGCATATCAGCATCAGAGAGCAGAGAGTCCTCATGGCTGGTAGAAGGAGCACTGAGACTCCAGAGAGGGTCAGTAACTCCTGCAGGACTGAAAGTCTCAAGACTCCTGAGTGTTGCCTGCAGCTGAGGGTGAAGCTCATTAACTCGCCCTCCTTCTGTGTGTCCTGAGGCATTTCCAGTGCTGTTGATAGGGGTTCAGGATTAGCTCTGTACAGATTTTGCTTTCATTCTTGAAGCTCTATTTTAGTGTCTCATGCCTGGATTGCTATAACTTTAAGGTTGGAGAGTCTGAATGTTCTCTGACAATGTAGCATAGGCTAGTATCCTTCTGGCCAAAATGAATCAGAAAGCCTATAAGAAGAAGCAGCCTGACAGCCTATTGTTTCTACAGGGTAGCTCAGCTATAACCCCTCTCTGAACAGAAGCTAAGCTGATTAGGGGATGAGAGTTCTTTCTCAGTAGCAGCTGTTGCCCCTCTTTTCCAATTAATTAATTAATTACTTAATTCACTTTACATCCTGATCCCAGCCCCCTCTTTCCTTTCCTCCCAGCAAATCCCTCCTCCTTAAACCACCTCCCCTTGTCCTCAGAGAAAGGGAAATCACCCTTGGGTACCACCCTGCCTTGGGATATCCTGTCACAGCAGGTCTAGGCACATCCTCTGTTACTGAGACCAGACAAGGCAGCCCAGCTAGGGAAAGGAATCCAAAGGCAAACAACAGAGTCAGAGAGAGCCCCTACTCTACTTGTTAGAAGACCCACATGAAGACCAAGCTGCACAGGTAATCCAAATGTGTGGGAACCTATGTCCAGTCCCTAAATGCTCTTTGATTGGTGGTTCAGTCTCTGTGAGCTCCCATGGGACCAAGTTAGTTGACTCTGTAGGTTTTCTTGTGTATCCTTGACCCCTTCGGCTCTATGTATTCTTGCCCTCACTCTTCTACAAGATTCCCTAACTTCATCTAATGTTTGGCTGTGGGTCTCTGCATCTCTTTCTATCAGCTGCAGGGCAAAATCTCTAAAGAGACAGTTATGCCAGGTTCCTGTCTCCAAGCATAGCAGAATATTATGAATGGTGTCAGGAGTTGGGTCTCTCACATTGCATGGGTCTGAAGTTGGACCAGTCATTGGTTGTCCATTTGCTCAGTATCTGCTCCCTCTTTATCCCTGTCCATGGCATGGGTAGGATCAATTTTGAGTTGAAGGTTTTGTGGATGGGTTGATGTCCCCCTTCCTCTGCTGCAAATTTGTAATTTGCTACAAGTGGTTGCCACTTAAGTTTCCATATACCTAGAAGGTAGGAGCCTTAACTAGGGTCACCCCCATAAACTACAGGTAGCCTTCCCCATTCCAGGTCTCTGGCTAGTCCCAGGTATTTGTCCTACTGATTTCCATTCTCACTCCCAGCCCTCTCACGCCTCCCCACATCTGATCACTATCCCTCTCCCCTGCCCCACTCCCTTTCCCACCCAGTTGCCCCTTTCCATCAATTCCCATTGTTTATTTTATTTCCCCTTCTGAGACAGATTCAACCTTTCTTCCTTGGGCTTTCCTTGTTATGTGACTTCTTTGGATCTGCTCAGTGTAACCTGGTTATCCTGTACTTTATAGGTAATAATCACATATAAGGGAGTTTCCTTTTGGGTCTGGGCTACCTCACTCAGGATGAAGCTTTCTAGTTCTATCCATTTGAAATTTGGCTGCAAATTTCTTGATGCGCTTATTGTTAATATCTGGGTAGTATTCTATTGTGTAGATTATCCATATTTGCTTTATCCATTCTCCTGTTGAGGGACATCTAGGTTATTTCCAGTCTCTGGCTATTATAAGTAAAACAGTCATGAACATAGTGGAACAAGTGTCCTGGTTGTATAGTGGAGCATCTTTTGAATATACGCCCAGGGGTAATATAGCTGAGTCTTGGGGGTAGAACTATTCCAAATTTTCTAAGAAACCACAGCAGTTGCCTACATTGTCCAACTGACCAGGGACATCTTTACATCATTTATAGCATATTCATCTTTACAACACAGTGTCACACATTCTTAGTTATAGGTCATTTCATCTGAGGGAGCAGCTGGAATGAAAGTACTGTCAAGGATCATGTGTTCTGGGTCGGCGCTGCTATGGGGTTATGGGATGAAGGAATAAAGCCATAGGAGATGCTTGGGGCAAAAACTGGAGTAGGATGAAAAACAGTGTCACATATCCAAAATAGTAAAGAATGACAAATTCTTCTGGTGAAGAATATGGGAGAGGAATGTAGGTAAAGAGGTCAATGGGAGACTTGACTGGGTGAGCAATGATTCCAGAAGGGCTTCTATGACCATGGTCTTCTAGTTGTTGTTGTGGGAAAAGAAAATACATTGCTGCTTTCTGTGAGTCACTTGTCAGGCTTTGTTAGAGCAACATACCCAACCCAAATATCATTGGAAAAGAACTTTGCAAATTGCCTCTAACGCCTGCCTCAGGCAGGACCCTTGTGCCCTCAGTGTGCATGTCCTGTCTTTGAAGTGCTTAGACCTTTCTCAGGACTCTCATCCAGTCAGGACACTTAAGGCATTTCTGTACATTAATTATGTCACCTATAGTCACTTGAGGACCAATCCCAGGGGAAGTCAGTTATCTTTCCCAAGTCTTCATATTATTTTGAATTACATATTAGTGTAAGTTTTCATACTTTGGACAGTTTACATATTCTCAGAAAAAAAGGAGACACAGATTCACCATAGACTTCCACTTGCAGGGAAGATCTTATATCCAGTCCTGCCCAACTTAAGCTTTCTCAATAAACTGGAACCCTAAAACTGTGAGCCTTTGTGACCCTGCCTTGCTGCTGCCCTTGTCCACCTGGTCTCCTGAAACAGCCCTCCATCAGCTGACGTGTACACTGTCTCTCATCAACACAGGGAGTTAGCTACTAAGTAACGTGCACTACTACAAATTAGACTGGGTTAAGAAAGTGGTGTCACAAGCTCCTCCTCTTAGGGTGTATGGTCTCTGCAGTTATGAGTACATGACTAGGCTTCTAGAGCCAGGCATGATTTCCTCCTTGGTATTTGCCAAGAAGTGGTATAGCTGAGTCTTGGGGTAGAACTAGTCCCAATTTTCTAAGAAACCACAGCAATTGACTACATTGTCTAACTGACAGGAACCTTTACATCATTCACAACATGTACATCTTTCATTCACAACAGAGTGTCTCACATTCTGCTGAGCATCCTTAAATCCAATTAGACTCCATTTTTAATTTTTCCTCTGAAAGTATAGGACCTTCACTTTTAGCCTGTTTGTTAGTTTATGCTGGTTTTTTTGTAAGATTTATTTATTATTATATGTAAGTACACTGTAGCTGTTTTCAGATACACCAGAAGAGGGTGCCACATCTCATTACCAATGGTTGTAAGTCACCATGTGGTTGCTGGGATTTGAACTCAGGACCTTTGGAAGAGCAGTCAGTGCTCTTAACTGCTGAGTTATCTCTCCAACCCTGGTTTGTTTTTCTGTCAAGGGTAATTTCACATAATCCAGGAGGACCCCCAAAGTCCCTATGTATTTTAAGATGAACTTCAACTTGTCATGCTCCTGCTTCAGCCCCCTACTGATGGCAGATACCATGATGGTGGGTCACTGTGGAGCTGGGGATCAAAGACAGGACTCATAGAAGCTGGGGAACCACTCTGACTTCCGAGCTGCGTCTTCAGCTCTTGTTTATTGTTTTGTAAGGTTGTTGCTGTCTGTCTGATGCTCTGTCTGATGCTCTGCTCTGTCTGATGCTCTGATGCTCTGTCTGATGCTCTGTCTGATGCTCTGATGCTCTGTCTGATGCTCTGTCTGATGCTCTGATGCTCTGTCTGATGCTCTGTCTGATGCTCTGTCTGATGCTCTGATGCTCTGTCTGATGCTCTGTCTGATGCTCTGATGCTCTGTCTGATGCTCTGCTTTGTCTGATGCTCTGTCTGATGCTCTGTCTGATGCTCTGTCTGATGCTCTGATGCTCTGTCTGATGCTCTGTCTGATGCTCTGATGCTCTGTCTGATGCTCTGTCTGATGCTCTGCTCTGTCTGATGCTCTGCTTTGTCTGATGCTCTGTCTGATGCTCTGTCTGATGCTCTGTCTGATGCTCTCTGCCTGTGGTATTCCTTTCCTCTCACAGTTTAACATATGTGCGTGTGTGTGTGTGTGTGTGTGTGTGTGTGTGTGCATGTATTTCCAACAAGAATTCTTAGATTTTATACTACTTTTTCCTGAGCTTTCCTTATTTTGTTTCTCTAGAGAATTTCTTGAGTGTGTAGAATGTATTCTTATCTTTTTTGTGCCCTCACTTCTTACATTTTAGACTTTATCCATTTACTCAAAATTTTCTTTTCTGTTTATTTAATTTTTCTCCTTTGACAGTAATTCTGAAATGCCAAATATCTTTTTTCTAGTTCCTGATCCTCACCCAGTTCTTTCTGTTACTCTCTTACCATGCGACATCTCTCTAGGAATTTATCCCAGCTTCTGTGACTTTGTTCTTCAGGCTCTCACCACCCTACACTTGCTGTAGTGCTTGCTTGTGCAGCTCCAAGCTCTGTTTCATGGAAGGAGTGGGAGCAGAGTGTCCTTTCAAGTTGTTCCATTACAAGATGTTTCCCGGATAACCTTTTCTTTAGTAGACAGAGTCAGCTGGGATTCCTAAGGTGTGACATTCATAGATAATAAATTGTCTTTTTAGTGTGCTGGGTATACAGGATGCACAGGAGAGTGTGTAACTGATAAGGTGGCACTGAAGATGGTTTGATATTTGAGATTCTTTATCAACTTGGCTGGGTGATGGTGTCAGGTCTTTGATCAAGCATGATTTTGGATGTTTCTGAGAGGGGATGTTTTAGACAAAACTCCTTGTTTTTTTTTGTGTAATGGACAATCAGATGTGGTAATGGGAAACACATAGGATGTATAGGAAGTATGATTAATTGTTTTTGTGTTAATAAATTGCATTTTAAACTTGCTATGTCATGGCTAGTTGATATCCATGAGATGCCTCCTTTTTTCTGGAGAGAACCAGAGGAGGAAGTGATTGGAGTGGGGGGAGGGTGGGAAGAGCAGAAGGGGTGTGGGGAAGGAAGTAGGAAGGGAAACTGTGGTTGGGATGTAAAATAATAAATAAATAAGGCAGAGCCTGCTCCAGGGGTACACCAGTACCACTGAGGGAATTAGGTTGCAAGGGATGGAGCAGGGCTATTTTGAGGCGCCTTTGGAAAATGAGGGATGCGGCATGGTCTTTAGCTTAGATGAGTTTGTTTGGATAAATTTGGTGGGTTATTTATTTATTTATTTATTTATTTATTTATGCTATCTAGTAAGCCCTTAGTCTCTGCCAACTGTCCTTGTGATGACCAAGGAAGAAGAATATTGTCTCCTGAAGTGTGCATGGTTGAGGGAGGAGGAAGTTGTAAGCTTTAGAGTGTGAACATCACAGACGTCCTTCTGGGGGACTCTGTACTGTCTTTATGGACTGACTGTGGATGGGGTATGGGACTTACTTCCCCAATGTACATAGTTTCCTGTTTTAGTTTGTAGAGTAGTCAAGCATCATAACATATTCCAAGTAAAGTATATATAATATAATCCATATGTTGGTAGATACTGAACAAAGCGTACTGCTTCCTATATTATGTGTGGATAACAGTCAGTTGATAGAACAAAACCCAACTTCTTTGAAGAGAATAGATTTTGGGTATAGTTTATCCTTTAAACTCAAAGTATACTTGTCCTGACTCCATCCAATCATGTAGCCCACCTCCCATGCCAAGAGTGTGCCTTGCCTGGAATGGATCGAAGTGGGATACAGAGTTGGACATAGGGGTAGCTTTAAAAACTGATGGTTTCTGGCCTTCTATCTAACTGTACTGAATGCTTGGTCATAACTTCTAAAATAACCTAAGAACTTTCTTGCCCATTCTTAGCGTTAAAAACCAGTGGCTTTGGAAATTAACAGCTATAGCCTAACAGAGGGTGTGGTTAAGCAAAGGGTTAATTGATGTGGCTTTTTTTTTCTCTTGCCCAGCAGCCCTGCCTCTCAGAGGGAGGTTTGTAGCAATAAACTTTTATACAAGAGAAGAGTGTCATGATGACAGAAGAAAAACTTTTACAACAACCAAATCTGCCTAAAGTCACACAAATTCATATACAAATTCATACATACATACTCATACTTCTCCATCAAAAACAGTTGGGCTCAACTACATACTTATTTCATAACTACATACTTACACATACACATCCATACTTATATACACAATAAGAAAAAGACCAAGTGTCAGTGTAGAAAGAACTCACTCATTTTGGGTGAAAAATGAGCTACAATCTTTATTGCATAGAGAAAGAAAAACCTTCTACTCTTATTGCTAAATGAATTAAACCCAAGTCTGTAAGAGAGAAGCTTTGTCCTCTTTAGTTAGACTAAGCCTGTCCTGTTATTAAGAAAAGACCTGTTCTGTCCCAAGGCAAGGAGAAGTCTTTCTGCTCCTTCTGCTCTCTCTGAAGCTTCCTCCTTTTTCCTCTTTCCCTCTGCAATCTCTGTATTTCTCTCTTAATGTCTAAGTTTCCTTTTAATTTAGAAGGTATCCTACAGTACTGTTGTTCTCCTTCCTCTTGCCCTTTCCTTGTGTTCTGATATAATAATGTCCTTGCTCAACATGCCAAGTAACTTTTCTAGGGGAATAGATCACATAGTTTTTTCAAGCATCTTTTTTTTTCCTTTTACAAAAGCTCACTAGAAGTTCATAAATTCAAAGCATATATTGAATAAGAAGTTTACAACAGAGAATATTTACATATGTATCCAACAAGACTAGACATTTATTATCTGTAATTAGCTCTACAGGTTCATGGAGTGCTAAAGACCTTATCATTGAAGTTTTGTATAGATAAACTCAGTCAATAGTTTATCTTCTGTCCTTGCACATACAATAGATCATTAGTTCCCTTTTGATAACCTTTGGTTAATCGTTTTATAAACTCTTAGAATGTTCTCTAAGTTTTAAGTGCTTGCTTTCTATCTCAGAAGTAATTAACTCATGACACTTCAAAACTGGCAGAGTTCTCATTTCAGTTTTGACATCAGAAAGGACTTAATAGCAGTCATTATACAAGGCTTAATAATTATCATCTGCTAGTTTTTAGCTTCTCCATGATGGCTCCTGGAGTCATCCCTCTTGAGTGAACAGCACCCCCAGTGTTGCCCCCATGTTGGTTTAGAGATAGCCTAAATTTGAAATGACACTATTTAATACCTGGTCATCTTTCCTCTGGTATGAGGTTGAGTCTACTGACTCTTGTTTGGTTCCAAGACTCATATTACAACCCTACATTTATTAACTTATTTCAAAGAGAGACACAGGACTCAATTTGTTCTGACAAAAGCATTTTTTCAAAGGAAGTTTCACTTTATTGAAACAATGGTAAAATGTTCTTTATATGGCTTCAGTGATCTATATATTATTCAGTCTCACAGGTACCATGCAGCATACAGTTTTGTTATCATTACAGAGGCCATCCACGCTGCCATAGAAAGGACAATTGTCACTGAAAACAGCTGACATTTTTGGTATACACTTGAACCTGGTGTGAATTGTATTAGGATGACTGCCAACACCTGAAAGGAGAGAACACAGATATTAGTATATTTTAGCTTTATGCAATGACTTTAGTATGTTTGTTGAGGATGAGAGATACCAATCGGCAAAGCTCAGAAGAGAATTTTCCCTTCCAAGAAAAATCTTGAAAAATCTTGTGTTGAAACCAAGTGCCTCAGAATGTGGCAGTAATTGTCCTAGAGTTTTGGAACAGTTTATTGTAGTTAAATAAGACCATCCTGGGAAGAAAATTAGGAAGGCTGGTGCCCTTCATGAGAATATGTAGATAGAAACGATATGCAAAGGAAGAAAGCTGAGTATAGATGCAAGGGAGGAATGTCATTAATAAACCAAGTGAAGGGACCACAGGAGCAGCTAACATTGTAGCCCCAACTTTCAACTTTCCAGTACTATGGAAAAAGTGATTATCTAGTGTTCAAGACCCTTAGTGTATGACATTTTGTGACAGGAACCTGAATAGACTAAAACAATAGGTCATATCCACCTCAGGAGACAGGGTATCTTAACACTGTGTGACTGTGTATTGGAAGATGCTTTTATTTGGATTCAAATTGCTCACCTAGTAACTTCTATACAGGGTCTTATTCTTAATTTTTTTACAGTGAGTCTAGTCATAAGGAAGTCAAATGATTTTTAATAATTTCATTCTAATATTTCTTTATTTCATGTCCTTATTTCTTTTTTCTTCTTTCTTTTTTTCTTAGATACTTTCTTTATTTACATTTCAAATGTTATCCCTTTTCCTGGTTTCCCCTCCTAAAACCCCCTATCCAATCTCCCCTCCCCCTGCTCACCAACCCACCCACTCCTGCTTCCCTGTCCTGGTATTCCCCCATACTGGGGCATGGAACCTTCTCAGGACCAAGGGCCTCTCCTCCCTTTGATGTCCAATCAGGCCATCCTCTGCTACATATGCATCTGGAGCCATGGGTTCCTCCATGTGTACTCTCTGGTTGGTGGTTTAGTCCCTGGGAGCTCTGGGGTACTGGTTGGTTCATATTGCTGGTCCTCCTATGGGGCTGAAAGCTCCTTCAGCTCCTTGGGTCCTTTCTCTAGCTCCTCCATTGGGGACGTTGTGCTCAGTCCAATGGTTGGCTGATAGCATCTACCTCTGTATTTGTCAGGTACTGGAAGAGCCTCTCAGGAGACAATGTCCTTATTTCTAGTGCCCTCCTTCCTGTGTATGCTCAGTCATGTTCAGGTTTTAATGCTGAATTCAAAATTTGAGTCTTAGGAACAAATTCAGAGCACCTTAGTTGTGTCTCATCATCTAAGAATAAAAGATGCTTCTCCCTGGTCTTCCTCTCCTTACTCCTGGTCTGTTCTTTCCAGTACAGAATCTGGTGTCTAGATAGAGCTAACTGAACTTTCATCAGCAATAATGTCAGTTCTCAATGTCCAAATGGGGCTCGTGGTTACTAGGTGTCACAGGGCATATGTAGAATACACCCATCATATAGAAGCTTGTCTTGGACTCTTTTAACATTGAGATAAAAGAGGATGAGTAGACACTTTGATAACCCCATCCCCTGCCCCCGCCTCACCCCTGCCCCTGCCCCATCCCCTGCTCCTGCCCAACCCCTGCCCCACACCCTGCCCCTGCCTCTGCCCTTGCCTTTGCCCCTGCCTAAGTGCTGGGATTAGTGGGCTACAACTTCCTGGTTCAAATGCTTTCTTGATCCCTGTTGTAAGCTTTCTGCTTCTCCTGTATCAGGGACAACTTTGGCTCATAGATATGGCATCTCTGATGCGACACAAAGCCAGACTCCCTGTACAAGAGGAGATCCCCTCATTGAAAAATGTGCTTGGTTGCCACAATAAAGGCTTCCCTGACTGCCAGATCATTTGGTTAGTCGTAAGACCAGCTGACAAGCCACGTGGGGGGAAGCGGTGCCATTTCACTTGGAGCAAACATGGTGGGTGACTCTCCCCCCAGGATAGTTCCTTCATGCTCATGGCATAGACAAATGATGAGCTGCTGAGAGCTGCCAGTGATGAGCCTGCATCCATGATCAGACCTGTGGTGCCCATGGTGTAGTTTACTGACATGAAGGGCATCGATGCAGCCACCGCACCCAGGGAAGCTCTCCTAATTCTCTCTCTGGGTCTACAAAGCAGCGTTCCTCAACCCTCCTTAGTTTGTGTTTCCCTCGCCCTGGGGAGTTGCTTTAGTGGGTTGGGTTGATGGTGTTTACCTTTGACATCAGGTAGAGGAGGCTGGATGTCAGCAACAGAAGGCAGAAAGTCTTCATGGTGGTTGTAAGCTGGGAACAGGGAACAGAGAGAATGAAAAACTCCTAGGAGACCTGAGGAGGGAAAGGAATCCTGAAGACAGAGAGCAGGTAGATTTATAGAGAGGTATCATGGCATAAGCTTATAAATGAGGCAAAGGGAGGAGCTCTAATCTAGACTGACACTCCAGCTGGCCCATTGACCATTTGTCTTGAGAGATCTCCAATACTGTGGACAGGTGTCTGTTTGTGCACCTGGAAACCCTGGAATCTTTCTTCCTGTTGTGTTTTCTAGAGTAGGGAGTTCTGAGGGTTTCCTAGAAAGGCAGTTCCAGCTAGGATCTCTGTCTATAAGGACTCAGAAAGCCTATGGGGGAGGCACAGCACTCCAAGCAGTTAGCTGCCTGGTCTAGGCAAGTGTTTGTGCCTCTCATCTAGCTGTGTCCCTCTCAGGCCTGATAACCTTACCCTCTTGTGTTTATAAAATATGTGCTGGATACAGGGATGAAATTTGTTCCTCTGATAGATAATACTGTACTTTGTCTCTCTGCTTGACTCCATCTTTCTCCTTGAAGCATGAAGGCCGAGTTTGTTCGTCCTACAGGACGTGGGTTCTTGGGATTTTTCTATTGAGTATCCTTAGAAGTGAGCTCCCATGGGTTCATATAGGGACCACTGGATAAAGTCTCAGAAGCTTTGGTCATTCTGTCCAGTCTTAATTTTCTAGTGCCTTGCACCCATCATGTGCACACTGATTCTAATACTTTAGTAATATTGTATTTATTATTGACCTCTAGTGACACTCTGTGATCAGCTTTCTTGATGTCTCAGTATGTAGACTGATTTTTCACATTGAAATACCCACTTTATTCAGTATATATAAAATATTTTTGGTGCTAATTTTGGTCTTTGTTTGTTTGTTTGTTTGTTTGTTTGTTTGTTTTTCGAGACAGGGTTTCTCTGTATAGCCCTGGCTGTCCTGGAACTCGCTCTGTAGACCAGGCTGGCCTCGAACTCAGAAATCCTCCTGCCTCTGCCTCCCAAGTGCTAGGATTAAAGGCGTGCGCCACCACCGCCCGGCTAATTTTGGTCTTTTATAAATGCTGTTTGCATATAATCATAGGAATATGTGCCATATTGGCATTTAATTGTAATTAATTAATTAAATAAATTAAATTAATGTAATTAATTGTATCACATGCAGGAAATTTAATAGCTCCCTGTTTAACTCTTTCACCTCTTCTCTTCCTTGCACTCACCCACTTCCTTTTCCTAACTAGAGTCATCCTAGTTTGGTTTCTTTTCTTTTCTTTCTTTATCTTTTCTTCTTTTGTATTTTCAAGACAGGGTTTCTCTGTGTAGCCCTGGCTGCCCTGGAACTCACTCTGTAGACCAGGCTGGCCTTGAACTCAGAAATCCTCCTGCCTCTGCCTCCTAAGTGCTAGGATTAAAGGTGTGCGCCACCACCACCCGGCTCTAGTTTGGTTTCTGTTGATATAGTGAACACTATGACCAAGAGCAACTTGGAGAGGTGTCATTTTTGTCTTGAAGGTTATGTTTCATCCTCCAGGGAAGCAATGCAGTAACTTGAGGAGGAGCTGGAAGCAAAATTCATGGAGGAGCATTGTTTGATTTCAGGTTTATATTTAGCAGTATTTTATATATAGTCCATTCTCACCTGCCTAGGGATGATACTGCCCTTAGTGGATGAGGCCCTTCTACATCAACTAGCAATCAAGAAAATTCTCCCACAGACATGTCCATAGAACAATCTGATGGGGGCAGTTCTTCAATAGAGGTTTCTACTTTCCATCAAATATAACCATCACATACCTCTTCTACCCTGTGTCACATATAAAACAGAGTTTCCAAGTGAAAGAAAATGTGTGACATTTAGCTTTCTGTATCAGGCTGATTGCACCACAAGTGACAGTATTCAGTACCACATAATTACCCACAGCTGGCTTAAATTTACAGCTTAATGCCATTGTAAACATGCAACACTTCTGTATCCATTTATCTATTGATAAGTATCTTGGCTGATTCTAGAGCTTACCTATTGGAATTAGCACCAGAGTAAACACTGAAGCACACATAATTCTGTAGTACATTGACTTAGATTCCCTGGGCATGTTCCTAGAAGTGATACGGCTGTATCATAATATTGACTATCACTGTAGATTTAATCTGCATTTATATGAAGACCAATGCCTTAGTTATTTTTTTCTGAGGCTGTGACAATATTCCTTGACAGAGAAACCTAAGGAATTGTTAATTTTGAAGAGTTCCACTGTGCAAGTCTATCATGGCAGGGAGTCCACAGAGGCAGGCACTTTAGGCAGCTGTTCACAATGCATTTGCTCTCAGGAAGCAGACAGAAGTTGATTCTACTCAGTTGTTCTTCTTTCTTGTTCAGTCTGGCAGCTAGGGCAGGTCTTCCTACCTCAAGCAATCTAGATATCCTTCATAGACAAGTCACGAGGCTTGCCTAATCTGAATATCCCCTCAGAGGGAAGAATGGAGGCTTATCTACTGTGTGGTCTGCCTGTCTGTCTGTCTGTCTACATACCTGTGATGTTAGGGATTGAAGAGAGGACCTGGTGCATGCTAGGTAAGCACCCTGGAACTGAGTCACACTCCTTTCTACGTGATTCCAGATCCTATGAGATTGACAATTAATAGTAGCCATTTCACCTAAGAGTGTTGAACACTGTAGATCTTACTAAAGAGCAATCTATAAGCTCACCGAATCACTAATGGGGCTGGAAAGTTTTGTCTCTTCATTGCCACAATGTAACAGACGTGGTCTGAGGGGGACCCTAGTCTTCTACCTCTCTGCATGAGAGACCTCCCAACAGTCTTAGCAGACATTGTCATCACTATCCAGCAAACTATTATGATGAGAGGAGGAGGGAAGGAGGGATGGGAAAGGGGAGAGAGAGAGAGAGAGAGAGAGAGAGAGAGAGAGAGAGAGAGAGAGAGAGAGAGATCTTTTTCCCTAATCTCTAGGCCTGCATCTCTCAGATGCTGAGTCTCTCTGACAGACTCTGTCCTGAGGTAAACTGTAAGGCCAGGAACACGTGGACTCATTCATTACTTTTTAAGCATTTATTTTTCCCTACCACAAAACTTCATAATGAATTTTTTGAAACAAAAGATCTAAGATGTTGGGTAGATAATAAAGAATGAGAAGCATTAATTCTTTCACTCTCTAATTCAAGGTCATTTTCTTTAATTTCCAATTCTACAAGGGCATCTTTGGAAGCTTGGAGTATGGTGATAGAAAATCTTTAGTTTACCTTCTCTTAAAAGTGTCACTAGAGAGGCAGATGAGCCTAGAGAGGACTTCAGCAAAACCCTGGATTTCAGGGATTAGGAGCAAAATTCAGATTCTCCCCTCAAAAAATATTTAACAGTATAAAAGTTCAGCTGGCTTTTGATGCAACATGATATCTTTCCTTTTTGAGTCTTTATATAGATTTGGTAAAGAAAGAAAAAAAAAACAAGAACAAAAAAATCTAGATCAGCAATTCTCAACCTGTGGACCATGATTTCTCAGGGAATCGAATGACCCTTTCACAGGGGTCGCCAAAGACCATTGGAAAATGCAAATATGGATGTCACAAGTCACAACAACAGCAAAGTTACAGCTTTGAAGCAGTAATAAAAACAATTTTGTGGTTGGATCACCACAACACAAGGAACTGTGTTAAAGTAACATAGTACCGGGAAGGCTGAGGAGCCATGCTCTACTTCCATACTGACACACAAGAGTAAATCATTCGCGTTCTTCTGTGTTGAAAACTATTCTAATTTCCCCTCATATGGCTGCCATATTGGTTCCCACACCTCCCACAGGGAATGGAATTTTACCTGATGACCTGGCTACCATTCCTCTACGATTTTCTGGAAACAAATCCTAAAGAGAGACTGATACATGTACCTCAGCAGAAAACCAATCCTTTCCTTTCAAAGGCCTCCTGGGCATTTGATGATCTCTTTATATGTAGATATTAGATATTTATTTTTGAAAAAAAATTATTCTTTATTTCTGTGATACTTCTCTTGGTTTTTGTTTCCATCCTCTTAAAAGTAACTGCTTTGGGGGAGGGGGTTGGGTTTGCCAGTAGGAAGCTTGAGAGGAGAGGCTGTTGGGGAGGGAGCTTAGAAAATGAGAAGCTGCGGGGAGCTATTGGCCTATGTTTGTTTGCTGAGCATGACTTCTGAGCTGATCAGGGGTGATCACTGGGCAGGTTTCAATCATTCCTAGTCTGACTCAAGGGTAATCACCTTGAGTTTTGACCCCTTTACAGTTTGCTATAAACCCAAGTCATGCTGCCTTCCCCACATCAACCCCTAAGGAGGCTTGGTTAATAGCCATTAGTTCATTAGAGAACTGGCTGTTGCTTTACATCTATTACACAGACTGGATGTTGGGTGGCTCTCTCCCAATTCTGTGAGTTTCAATCTGAGAAGGCCATCTGAAAAGAAAATAAATTATGTTTGAAGTAAGCCCCTGAGGGCTGGCAGACCCCCAAAGACCTATATGAAGAACAAGTAAGTCTGGGGCCCCATCCCTCTGCTCCTCTTGCTGTGGTCAACCCATTATAATAAACTCAATTTAAAAGATAACTCCTTTAATCATAGAATGTCTTCAGTGTGACTTTGTCTCTTTTTTCTAATATTCTCTACTTTTATGCTTTTAGACACACCAACTTATGTTTCAGGTTTTACTGCATAATATCTATCTTTCCAATAATTCTTAATTGGATGATATTTTATTTGCATTCTTTGTTCTTTCCTAGTACATTTTTTGAATCAAATCAGATTATCATGTGATCTCTATTGAGTCTATTTATATGGTATATTGCATAGAAAAGGCATCAGACAAAATCCAACATCATTTTGTAACAATAGTGTTGGAGGATATAGGGATAGGGGGACACTTCTCAACATAATAAAGGCATTAATCAACAATACCTCATGTAGCAACACACTAAATGGAAAAACTGTGAAGCATTCCCATGAAAATCAGGAAATAGACATGTGTGTCTTTTCACTCAGTTCAGTATAATCAGTCTCTGTGGTCATAACTTGAGAAATAAGACAAATGAAGAGGAAGAAGTCAAAGTATCTTTTTAGATGATAGAATTTTACATATAAAAGACCTTACCAAAAACTCCTATAGCTGCTAAACATACTGATCAAAGTAACAAGATACATTAAAACAGTAGCATTCCTGTAAACTAATAACAAATACCAAGAAAGAAAATCATAGAAACACTCGTATCACAACAGCCTCAAAACAAAGCAAAGCAACCCAAAAGCAAAATGGCAAAACAAAACAAAACAAAAACAAAAAAACAAACAAGAACAACAAGAAAGGCCATGGAACAAATTAATCTAAGACAGTGAAAGATTTCAAAGAATATTCCAGAAGATGGAAAATCTCCCATGTTCGTGAATTGGTAGGATTAATGCTTTGAAAATGCCAAATCACCAAAAGCAATCTAGATACTCAACACAATCCACATCAAATTCTAGAACATTCTTCACTGAAACTAAAAAAGAAACTGCTCAGAATTTATATAGAAACACAACAGAGCCAGCATAGAAAAAAAAAAAACCTCCAACCATAAAAATACTCGTGAAAGCATTGCTACTGCTAATTGAGAGATACACTGTGGTCCATAGAAGAGAAAGCAGCATGGAGTGGCATAAAAACAGACACACGACTGATGGCGTAGAACTAATCAGGTGTAATTCCGCACTCCCACAACTAACTAAATTTTGACAAATAAATAGTGTACATTGGAAAAAAGACAGAATCTTCAACAAATGATTCTGGGTGAATTGGATAAATACATGGAGAAATAGGAAATTAGATTAAAAAACAAACAAAAAAAACTGTCACCCTTCACAAAACTTAGAGAAAGCAGAAAATATGGTTCAACTAATAAGGACAGGAAGTGAATTTCTGAATAGTACTCTAGTAAGCAGAGGCATTATGAACAACAGTTGAAAAATGGGACCTAATTAAACTAAAAAAAGTGTGTATATAGTATATGAGCAAAGAAGCAGCTTATAGAATGATGAAAAATTTTTAACAGCTAGCTATACATGTGACAGAGGGTCTAGAATATGACTTAGACCCATGGTCTAGAATATGTACAGAAAGAGCACAAAAAAATTAAATATCGAGAAAACAAACACTCACCCAGATCAGTGGAATCCTTGATCAGGACTAGAATAGAGCACAGATAAATATGTTACTTGCCCAGAATGTAAGCCTGGAATTACTTCTGCTGTTTTATCACTAGGTGGGGCTTCAAACCCAAGTTTCCATCAATTCTGCAGTAGACTTAGAACCATTAAAATATGATCTGGTTGGGTGTCGATGGCTCTGTGATTAAGAATACTTTTGCTTTGTCTTCAGTCTTGATAGTCTGCGCCCACAGATCTCTCCTAGGATACATATAACTTTTACACCCAGCTAACTCTATCCCCCCTCCCCCCCACTGCAGGCTTAGACTAGGACATACATTCTGCACACTAGTTCAATCCTCTCTGTCTATTAGGCCCAATACGTTCTTTTTTCTGTTCCAATCTGCTTTGTCCATATCAGTCACAGAACTAACAAAACAACAACAACAACAACAAAATCCATGTGCTCAGATCTCATTGCAAAAGCATCAATGGCATGAAAGGTCAAGGCAGTATTTTCTCTAAAACCTATCAGTTCTATAGAAATGTTTGTCAATGAGAATTACCAAAGATGAACTACAGGACACAGAATTTAAAGAACAATCATAAATTTCATCAAAGATTTCAAAAAGTTTAAAACACACACACACAGAGAGAGAGAGAGAGAGAGAGAGAGAGAGAGAGAGAGAGAGAAAGAGAGAGAGAGAGAGAACTCAATAAAATTAAGGAGAAAAATCTTAAGAATGAATGCCTGAGTAATGCCAGAGAAGTACAAATATGAGGTTGGTGGAAACGATGGAGACGATCCAGGACTTGAGACTGAAACGTTGAAGGGGACACCTGCTGAAATAAAGACAAGACTGAAAAATCCAATAATCCTACTAGAAACCCAAAAGAAATCCTTACAAGTAGAATGAATCAAGCAGAAGACAGAATATAGGACCCAATATAGAGAATCTAGACAAAATAAGCAAGAAACATGAAAAATTAAAAAAAAAACACACACACAGGAAAAGAACATACAGGAAGTGTAAGACAATCATGGAAAAAGTCAAACCTCCAATTTATAGACATAGATGAGGGAAAGGAATCCTGTCAGTGACATGGACCTGATATTCAACAAGATCTTCAACTTCCACAAATTAAGGATAGAAACTATGCATATTCTCCTAAGAACCACACAGAATACCAAGTAGACATATCTAGAAAAGAAAATCTCTGTACAGCATATAACAATTATCCTAAGGACATAGAACAAAGAGTGTGCATTGAATGCTGTAGGAGGAAAAAACATAAGGTACATGTAAAAGGAAAACCATCAGAATAAAAGTAGATTTCTCAATGAAAAATGTGAAAGCCAGAGGAGTCTGGGGTAGTGCGTTCCAAGTCCTAAAAGACTGAGATGGCCAGCCTAGGCTAATATACCCACAAAACTATCTGCCATAATTAAAGGAGGATGAAAAACCTCCCATGATATAAAAAAAATGTATAACCAGCAAATGGAACCTAAAAAAAATTACAGGACACAATATTTCTGGGTAAAGAGAGGCAAATTGAGCATAGCAGAGAGACTGGAGAAAGAAATACAAAGCCATAATGGTTACCAAGTACTACTGAGGATACCAACACCACGAAAAATCAACAACACAATGATAGCACATTTTCTTAATAGTTTTAAATAGTAATGGCCTAAATTCTTCAAGTAAAAGACACAGACAGACTGTTAATTAACAAACAAAATCCTTCTACTTGTTGTCTACAAGAAACACATCTTAGCTTTGAAGATGGTCACCAGTCACCATTTTTGAGTAGAAAGGTGAACAGAAGCACTCCCATCAAATGAAACCAAGAAGCAAACAGGCATCACTATCCTAATATCTGTCAAAAAAGATTTCAAGCTGAGATTAATAAGAAGAGATAAAGAGGAATGCTTCATTCTAATTAAGGGAACAGTTAACTATCCTGAATGTGTATGCACTAAACCCTGGGGTATCCAAACTCTTTATAAAAAAATGCTACTAGATTTAAAACCACAGACTGCCATTAATCAATTAATAGTAGATGATTTCAGTACCCCACTTTCTCCAATAGACAGGTCATCATGAAAAAGTAGAGAAACAGAATTATTAATATCATACATTAAATGGACTTAAGAAATATCTGTAGAATATCCCACCTGAACAACAAAGAATACACATCCTATTCAGATGCACGGGGAAGCTTTTCTAAAATAGAACACATCCTATGACACAAAACAAATCTTTCCTAATTGAAGTAGATCCTGTGTCTTTTCAGATTACAATGCCATAAAACTTAAACTGACTGCAAACAAATCTCTAATAGATGCACAAACTCATGGAGAATAAACAACTTGCTTAACGAAGAATGGGAAAAAGAAGCATCCAAGAAGGAATTAGGAAATTTCCTGGAAATAAAGGAAAATGAAAACATAACACAACAAAACCTCTAGGACACATTGAAAGCCATCATCCTCTGGGACACATTGGAAGCCATCATGTGAGGGAAATAGATAGACCTAAGTGCCTATATCAAAACTCAGAAAGAGCACAAATAAATTATTGATGCAACTCAAAAATTTGAAAACAAAAACAAATCAAATCCACTCTCAGACAATGGCAAGAAATAATAATCAGAGCAGAAATCAATTAAATAGAAACAAATGAAATAATATAAAGAATCAAGTAACTTAAGAGTTGGTTCTTATAACCCAATCAAAAACTGAGGCATAGAACTTAACAGAGAATTTACAATGCAGGGACCTTAACTGACTGAGAAGTACTTAAAGAAATGTTCCAAGTCCTTAGTGATTAGGGACATGCAAATCAAAATAACCCTGAGATTCCATCTTACACCAATCAGAATTACTAAGATCAAAGCCTCAGGTGACAGCCCCTGTTGGATGTGGAGGATGTAGAGAAAGAGGAGCACTCCTTCATTGCTGGTGGGATTGCAAACTGGTACAAGCACTCTGGAAATCAATTTGGAGATGCCTCAGAATTAAAATTAGAAATAGATCTACCTGAAGATCCAGCTATACCATACTTGGGCATATACCCAAAAGTGCCCCACCATGCCACAGGAGCACATGTTCCTCTAGGTTCATAGCAGCCTTGATTGTGATATTCAGAAGCTGGAAACAACCCAGATGTCCCATAACAAAAGAATGGAGACGGAAAATGTACCTCATTTAAACAATGGAATACTACTCAGCTATTAAGAATGAGGACTTCCTGAGTTTTGTGGATAAATGGATGGAACTAGAAAATATCATCCTGAGTGAGGTAACTGAGATCCGAAAGGACATGCATGGAATGTGCTCACTAATAAGTGGATTTTTGCCAAAAAATACAGAATACCCAGGATATAGTCCACAGAACTCAAAAAAGGTTAACAAGCTAAAGAGCCCAAGTGAGGATGCCTCAATTCCACTTCGGAGGGAGAAGAAAGCAATCACAGGAGGGGTGAAGGAGGGAGGATCCTGGGTGGGAAAGGGGACAGGGAGGGGAAAAGGGCAACCTGATCTGGTATTGGGCAAGGAAAAAGGACTGAAGCCCTGAGGGCCAAGAGAAAGAATGGAAACAGACAACCTCTGGAGATAGGAGGTGGTGGTGGGGAACCCTCTAGGATATACCAAGGACCTGGGAGGTGAGAGACTCTCAAGCCTGAAAGGGAGGGACCTTAGATGAAATGCCCTTCAGTAGGTAAAGGGAACTTGTAGAGCTCACCTCCAGCAGAAAGTCAGGGTATCAAGTGGAGGGATGGGGTTGCCATCCTACAGTCAAAAACTATAAACCATAATTGTTCCTGTCTGAAAGAACTGCAGGGACAAAAATGGAGAAGAGCCTGAGGAAAAGGAGTTACAGAGATAGGCCCAAAGTGGGATATTTGCACCCAACCAATGGACAGAAGCTTCAGGCCCCTGTGGTTGAATTAGGGAAAAGTTGGAAGAAGCTGAGGAGGAGGGCGACCTTGTAGGAGGACCAGCAGTCTCAATTAACCTGGACCCCCAAGATCTCTCAGACAGTGGACCACCAATCAGGCAGCATACACCAGCTGATATGAGGCCCTCAACACATATACAGCAGAGGGCTGCCAGGTCTGGGTTCAGTCAGAGAAGATGCACCTAACCCTCAAGAGACTGGAACACCCAGGGAGTGGGGGGGTCAGGTGGGGTGGGAGATGGGGGTGAGGACATCCTTGTGGAGATGGTGGAGGGGGAGGAGGTATGAGATCTGGAACAGTGAGAGGGTGGACTGGGAGGGGGATGAAATCTGTAGTGAAAACAAAATACGAGTTGATTATTTGGAAAGATAAATAAGATTGACAGAACTTTGGCCAAACTAATCACCCCCCCACCCCAAATCATAAGTAAATAAATGGACCAAAAAAAGAGAGCATATAGCCATATCAATAGATGCAGAAAAGGCTTTTGAAAAACTCTAACATGCATACCTTCATGATAAAAGTCCTAGAGAATGTAGGACTAGAGAGAAAATACTCCTATGTAATAAAAGCTATCTATAAGAAATTCACAGCCAATGCTATCGTGGAGGAAAGCTTGAAGCAATTTTACTGAAGTCAAGACTAAAACAAGGTTGATCTCTATCCCCATTCCTGTTCAGTTTCGTGCTTGAAGTACTAGCTAGAGCAATAAGGCAAGAGAAGAATAGTAAAGGGATGCAAACAGGGAGAGAACAAGTCAACTATTTGTCTTTGCAGATGGCATGATGTTATGTGTAAGAGATCCCCAAAATTCTACCAGAAAGAGTCTAGAATGGTAAATAAATTCAGCAATGTGGTAGGATACACAATAAACTTTCACAAACCAAAAGCTTTTCCATATACCACTAGCATACAAACATAGAGGTCATGAACACACTCCCATTCTCAGTAGCCTCAAAGAAAATAAAATACCTGGGAATAAACCTAACTAAGGAAGTAAATGACCTCTACAATGAAAACTTCAAAGATTTTTTTAAATACTCAAAGAAAGTATGAGTTAGTTCTTTAAAAAAAAAAAGCAAGATTGAAAATGCCAGTTTTATTACTTATTTATTTTTTTGATGTGTAAACAAGTTGGTTGAATCTGTGGACTGCAAACCCACAGATGAGATCTACCTTATTCCATTCCAAAACCCTGATACCTTATTTCATTCTCTTCTGTTGGTGATTCTCTTTCTGGAATTTTCATCTGGGTAATGCAATGTCCATCTCTCTGGAATTAGAGAGAGGGGGGTCAGAGCAATTGTAGGCAGGAGACATTATAAACCCTGACCATGGCATGACTCATGCTTGGAGACTTGATTCTTGTTTATATCATAGCACATTAAAAGTATCTGGTTAGTAAGTGAGTTTCTGGCCATAGGACCACAAATATCTTTATCTTTGGCCTTCTGAAAGTATGGTTCCATGCTATATGTAACGTGAATGCTCATCTTTTAGGAGTTTCTGATGCAATGTACATGATCACTTCATGAAGTGAATCTATGCCATATAGTGCTTGGGCTATCTACCCATGGTTACAGAACCTTAAGAAAATGCTTCTTCCTTTTCCATATTCTTAGTTTTGCAGGGTTTTTTTTTAAACACCAAATACTTTGTTCTTTGTCATACTTGTACTACAAATCACATCTTTTCTTTCCTTTCTCAAATTTATGTGCTGAAGCCTTGACTCTCCCCAGTGGGACTGCATACGGATAATGGGCCTCTGAAGGAGGTGATTAAACTTAATAAAGTCATAGCTTGCTATGGTCTGAGTATCATTTATATCCCCCAAATTTCAGATTAAAACTTTCCAGAAATGTGAGAAATAAATTTCTGTTGTTAAAAAAAAAAATAACCATTTCTTGCACTTTGGAGATTTCATTTTTTCTCATGTATTCAGATTTGAGCACCATTTCATTGATGAATTTGAATTGATTCTTGCAGAATGTTCCTGAGATGTTCCTGATTTAGTTCATGGACTGGAATTTTGATATATGTCTGCATAATAGATTTTTTTTCATTCAAACATTTATTGAGCATTAGAGGGCTCTTTAGTGGAAGTTATATGTTTTTTGAGGAAAATGCCTGCTTTATTTTTTGGTAATTTATTGCATATTTTTTCTAGTGTCTTTTTCTATAATTTCCTTAAGCAGAGCATTTCTTGGATTTATTTTATCCTTCTTTTCTCATGGCCTTGTTGGCTTTCAGACACTTACTCAAATTCCTATTTCAGGTTTTCGTATAAAATGTTTACTTTCTTCAGGGCTACAGAGAAAGCTCAGGGGCTAAGAGTACGAGTTGCTTTTCTAGAGGACCTAGGTTCAGTTTCCAGCACCCACTGAACTGTTTACCATCCTCTGTAACTCCAGTTTGAGGGGATCCTTCTGGCCTCATGGGCCCTGCACATACATGCTGCACAGACATATGTGTAGATGAAACACCCACACATATACAATAATAATTTAAAAAGCAGATCATCTTGAGAATGCCTTCCATTCTCTGTTCTTTTCTAGAACATACACTCATTGTCCTATGAGTGAAACAGAGAGTTTGTCCTTTGACGTCTCTTTTCTATCAGGCTTTGATCCTTGGTTTCTTGTTATTCTTGGTGGTGTATTAGCATTTAAATGGGGAAAATCAACCTTTGATCTAGAAGGTGAGTGTTTTTAACCTAATCTACTGGAACATCTCTTTCCCTGCTGAACTTTTTATTGACAGAGAGAATCATTTGGAAAATTCTCATGTGGAGATCATGTGGATAAGATCTCATCGTTTATAGTTTCAACATTAGAGCCTGGCACCAGGGAAGAGTGAGAAGCTGGCATGTTCCCTGATTCTCCAGTCTTTGTAGACTTTACTGGGCCGCAGTGTGCATATATTTACTCACACATTGTTCTAGATGTTCCTTGGAGAGTGTTTCTAGGACAAGATGAATTCTTGCTTCAGTCGTTTGTATGCCTTGATGACTCAGGCTTGAGAAGAACAAGATGCAGAAAAGGCTTGTGAAGGACAGTTTTTAAAAAAACTCAATACTCTTCTTAACTTTTCTCACCTTCTCAGGTCCCAGAAATAGAAAATATGGCACAATAATGGGCCCCACAGGGCTAGATATATGACTGGGATGCAGATTATAAGAAACTGGAGTAGAGAAGCCAGGAAGAAGGGAACCAAAATCTTTGACTGTGAATTTGGTATAAGCATGGCTGGGCACCATGTGCAGTTTAGAATAAACTTACAATGGTTCTGTAGACCTCAGGCTAGGGATGGTCATCTGTTGCTTGGTAACTCAGCAGGGAATGACCAAAGCAGAACACAACTGTCTTCTATGATAGGTAAGCCAGAGAGAGGATAGTTGTCCTGGCTTTTATGTCACAGGAATGCTGGAAAGACTTTCACTATCTTGAAAACTGATTAATTTCCTCTTGAACACTTTGCATATTTAATGTTTACAATGACAAAACACTGTAATATGAATATGTTCATTAAAATAAATTCAAATTCATTGATTATTGCCATTTCTTTCCATATATGCTTTGGAAGCACTAGATTTGCAGGAAAACATTTTAGAAGAACATGTAAGCTTTTGGCTCAGAACAGAGGTTGTGAGCCAGGAGCGAGCTCCTGCTCTGAAAATGAAATTCTGTCCTCAGTCTCTAACCTGCCAGACCTCCCGTTAGTATTTTGGCTTACCAAGATTCTAAAGCACAAGATTCTAAATGGTGAGACAAACCCTTGACGGCAAAAGTCTTTCTAGGAAAACCCTGTTGCACTCCTGGCCAGTCCTTCTTGTAGCTCCCAGGGTTCACAGCTTGATAAGACTGTTGATGGCTTTACTTCTCTGATTGTATGTAGCACCATCCTACAGGGTGAAATACAATCAGCAGGCATGAAGCTTCTAGTTGATACCAACCTGATTTCTTCAGGTTCTGTGACTCCAGTATGTGATATCATATTTCATTCAATAGTAGGGATTTACCGTCAAGTTCTAGAGAGTAACCAAGAGCAATGTCAAGAGCTTGTCAAGTATGGAGGTCTATGGGACCCCAATGACCAACAACTAGAAAAGAGAACAACCTATACATGGCATTGCGCTTTTTATTTGATAGTCTCCAATTCCTAAGACATTAGTTACCCATAATAGGGTAAGTACATTTAAACCCACTATATATATATGGAAGCTTCTATGGTAGTAGGTTTCCATCCCCCACCCCACTACTGCATGTATCTTGGCCCCCCATCCCCACCCCACTTAACACTTTCTGTTCTAGTATCTCCCTTCAAGCACCTACATTTTCTCTACTCCCTTAAAAGCCCTCATATGGCCCCTTACTAGTTTTCTGGCTTCTAAGAATGCCCATTTTTGTATGTGTATGCATATGCATGTGTGTGTGTGTATGTGTGTGTGTGTGTGTGTGTGTGTGTGTGTGTGTGTGTTTTCATCTTTGGGGTAATTGAGGTGTTATTAGTATGATTGTATGTGCAAGTTAGTTTTGTATCTTGCCAAGATGCTGAGTTTGCTTAACTTAGAATTTTTCTGGTAAAGTTTTGTGGCTCTCTAATGTATAGAATCACGTCATCTGCAGAGAGGGGTAGCTTGACTTCTTTATGTATTTGTATCCCTTTAATTTCCTTCTCTTGCCTTATTGCTCCAGTTATTGTGCTTCATATATAATAATATATAATAATATATAATAAGTGGAGTGGGGAGAGTGGGCATCCCTGTCTCATTCCTAACTTCAGTAAGATGGCTTCCAGATTTTCTCCATGTTTGATGCTCTTGGGTGTGGGTTTCTTATATATAGCTTTTATTATGTTGAGGTATGTTACCTCTGGTCCTATTACATCTAGAGCTTGTGTCATGAAGCCATGCTGGGGTTTTGTCAAAAAATCTTTTTGCACCTGTTGGGATGATCATGTGATTTTTGTCTTTAAGTCCATTTATGTGTTTTATTACATTCACTGACTAGCATATGATGAATCATTCCTGCATCTCAGGATTAAAGCCCATTTGATCATGATGAATAACATTTTAGATGTGTGTCTGTATTCTGTTTTTCATGTACTTTATTAAACATTTTTATCTATGTTCATCAGGAATATTGTCTTAATTCTCTCTCTCTCTCTCTCTCTCTCTCTCTCTCTCTCTCTCTCTCTCTCTCTCTCTCTCTCTCTCTCTCTCTGTGTGTGTGTGTGTGTGTGTGTGTATTTACCCACTTTGGCTATTATAGTGATACTGGCATCCTAGGAAGAGTTTGGGAGCATTCTTTTTATTTCTATTTCTTTTTTTCCGTTTTGGAGTCATTTAAGATATGTTGGTTGTAGATTCTCTTTGAAAGTCTCACAGAATTCTGCTATGAATCTATTTTATCATAGATGTTTTCAGTTAAAAGCCTTTTTATTGCAAGTCCACTGGCTAGTTTTATCTCAACCAAACACAAGCTAGAGTAATTTTGGAAGAGAAGACTTCAGATGAAAAAAAAAAATTCCCCCACCATATTGGCCTGTGGGCATTTCCTTGATTGATACTTCATGTAAAAGGCCTAGATCACTCTGGGTGATGCCATCCCTGGGCTGGAAGTCCTGGGTACTATAAGAAAGCAGGAGGAGCAAGACATGGGGAGCAAGCCAGTAAACAGCACCTCTCCATGGCTTCTGTGTCAGTTTCTGCCTCCAGGTTTCTGCCCTGCTTGAGTTCCTGCTTTGGCTTCTCTGGATGATGAACTATAAACTTTAAGATTAAATAAACACTTACCTCACTCAGTTACTCTTAGTCATGGTGTTTTATCACAGCAATAGGAACCTTAACTAGGACACTATTTTAATCTCTTCCTTTCTTATGTGTCTGTTTATATTGTTCATCTCTTCTTGGTTTAGTAAACTCTAGAAATTCATCCCTTTATTCTAGGGTTTCCAACTTAATGGAGTACAGGGTTTTACTAATCACTTTGACTGAGGATTATTGTTTTAAGATATTGGATGTAATCTTGCTCTGTTTTTTCTATAAAACATCCCCTTGGCTCTTGTTCTCTCTCTCTCTCTCTCTCTCTCTCTCTCTCTCTCTCTCTCTCTCTCTCTCTCTCTCTCTGAATAGTCTCAATTTATATTGCATCAAGTATGCTTCTGTCAGGTGTGACACAGTTACAAACACAACTGCATGACACAATTTCAGCTGTGGGAACACCATCAACCTGACCTCTGGCTTTCTAGAATACAGATGGCTTTGCTCTTTCTTGTATGTGCGTCTGTTTTGTTCTTTTCTATACCATATTTGTTTTCAAATACAATTTTGGTAAAAAAAAAATTCTGAGAAAGTGATTGAGGGCATTACTAGGGAAGGAAACAGCTTTGATGTCTACTAGGAACAAAGTGCTCTGGCCTTCATCATTTAAGCAGCACAAGCAGGCATAATAGAACAAGGGCTTCTGGAGGAGGAGGCTAATTGCCTTAATTGTTCTCTGGGAAATTTTGGCTAACTCATGATGATTAAATTTTACCAGAAAATATTTGAAGCAGGAAATGTTTATGAGAAACCTGAAGAGTTAGCAGTTAAGAGAATTGAATACCCCAAGGAAAAGGAACACTGAGCCTGGGTCACTAAGGACAGGGATGCCCATAGAAAATACAAGGGATAAGATAGAGAATGAAATAGCTGGGTCTACTGGATTAGTGAGCAATGGCAAGAGGCCCTGTGAGTGGGGATCTCTAATAACAGAACGTTTGATTCAGAAATACTATTGGGGAAAAACTGGAAGATGCACATATGATAAAAAAAAAAAGATAAAGGATGAGCAGAAGAGTTTGGACCCCGTGAGAGGACTGTTAGATTAGTGAAATGACCCTTCTAGAAAGATTGGAACATACTGATTTGACTCCCTGGCACTGTCTGCCTAAGGAAATTAGGATACAAATTCTAAGAGATAGAATTCAGGCTTGGGAAGGAGCCCTGGGAGAAGCTGAAAGAGGAATGGAAAAGAGTTTAAAAAGCATTGTGGAAATAGATATTTGGATAAGTTCAATAAACTTGATGAAGATAGTTTGCAAATTTAGATAAGCTAAAAATAGTAACATTACCCTGACCTGTTTAGCACCTTTCTGTTCTCATGCTAATGATGTAACCACAAGTTCATGCCCAAATGACCTGTGATTTGCAGGCTTTTCTGAGAGCTAAAAGTTAATGTATAACTTGCTTTAGCAGACACTGAACTGTGACTTTGTGTGTGTATTGTGCTTTCTGGTGACCTAGTCACATGAGGTTTTGGGGGGTGGTGGTGAATAAATGGACTTGAGGAAAATAATAAAAAGGTTTTTGATTATGTATTATTGTATAACAAGGAAGTATGTAACCAATAAGAGACTGAGGTGAGCTCAAGGATAGAGAGAGAAACAGAGAGGGAGACTATGATCTATCTCTGTGCACAGCTTCAGAGCAGCAATGAATCACCTACCAGCTTGCTCCTGAATCCTTGCCTGGGATTCTGATTTCGCCCCATTCCAATCCCCCCATTCTCAAGACCTCAAAACAACTGAGGCTAGTCCCTGGCATGCTTCCTATCTGGTGTCCTGCTATTTCAAAGTCAATATCAGTATTTTTTTTTTTTAGAGATCCACTTTTTGATTTAAAAATATTTTATCTATGTAAAGAGAAAATGTATATGTCGAAACATAGAGTACTGGACTCCCAATTAATTTCAGAACAAAACCAGTCTACACCTGAAATACTTGAAAAAGCTCTTTAAAGAAAGGGAAAGTCAAGTCTCCCAGAGAAAGGAGCCTATAACTATTGAAAAGTTTTACTGTTGATCTTTCTCCAGTTATGTACAGCACCAATGCCCTGTGCTCTGAACTGCTATCATGAGCTGGCTGTTATCAAACCAATCAGGCCCTTAAGCTAGCTATTCAGAGTAGAACATCCTTAGGAGGAGGGTGGCCAAGCTTGAGCAGGTCCTAAAGGTATGGATCACTTACAGTGCACAAGTCCTCAATGCCCTAGGTCTTTTCCCCTGGCATTTGAGATTCCTCCTCAGAGAACAATGAACCTAGATTGTGTATTATATTTTCAGTTGATGCAAGTGGTTAGATGCATGCAGTTCAAATCACTGTATGTGTGTTACTCAAAATGTCCTTGGAAGAAATTCTTTTATAATAGGTGCTTTTACTTAGTGTTACACTTAGTAGAGGTGAAGGATAAGGTTGCTATGGTAGATTGAGGAGATAGGAGTGTTGTGTGCCTCATCAAGTGCTTTAGAGAATTTATTTTAAAAAAGGCTATGTGATCAGGTTTCATGCTCTTGTGAGTCTCTACAGGTCTAATGGTGAGGATGGACTGACACTTGATGTGACTATGTCCTTACAGGGATTTAGTGTATGTACCTAAGTGATGATTTTATGACAGTGAAAAATGCTGATTTGAAAACACAAGCATTAGCTCTAAATTATGAGAATCAGGCAGGGGAGCTTTAATGTATACAAATGAGAGAGTGTATAAATCAGTTCTAAGGCTAAGCATTTTAGCTTTTTAAGTCCTGGAAGAAGAGGTGGGAGCCATAGTTCCTCAGACGACCCCTATCTGTGAGCTTACTACTGAGACCACATCAGTGGGGCTATTCTCTAGCAGGCTCAGAGAGGCCCTGGAGTCTTCTTTCACGGACCAGATCAACTCTCCCAGGAGTCACTTGGGCTCTCATCACTCTCCTGTGGGCTTTCTCATAAGAACCCAGGGATTGCGACATTGCTAAAGCACTTACATCACTGCTGTTGAGCATGCTCACATTTGAACCTCACATTCGTCACCCTCTACGAGTTGACTCAAAAGACTTATTTAGATGGAGTAAATTATGCTGCCAAGAACACCGTTTTAGAACAGGGTTTCTAGGCTATTCAGTTGGCTTCTATTCTCAATTGGTTTATAGCAAATGGCTAATCCCTCATAACACATGCCAATCTGCTGCTCAAGTCTGTCTCACTGAGAGGAGCACACTGGCCTCCATGATGGAAACAAAAGTACCTCCAGAAACTTTGTAAGCCATTGCTTTATTTCCACTTGCAAGGAGAGAACAGTTATTCTGAGACCCTTAACCCGTGACCATAATGATGCTAGCCCATTTTCAGAGGCAGAGTCATCCATTCTGTATGCTAATCAGAGAGTCTTCAGAGGAATCTATGTATATATATAGATGGTGGGGTCACTAAGGAAAATAGACAAGCATACAGCTCTATCACCAAGAATGAATGGAAAGGGGCTGTGTAGAGTTTTCTCGTGTTGCTATACCTTCAGTTATGAAAGGGAACTTCAGCTCTTCCCCCAAATGAGTTTAGTATTCCATCTCACAATCTCTCAGGAGCTCTTCATCACAAGCATACTGTGAACTGTCCTGTCTCCCTCCCTTCCATTAAACAGATTCTTCTCACTTGAGCACCACATATCTATCCCCAATGGCTATTTCTGCAGAATCCCATGGTCCTTTTCTACCAGGTGGGCATTGTGGCTACCGTGTAAAAATGCCACAGGCATCTCCAGTTGGAATTTATTTTGCCTTCTGCTCTATTTGACAGGAACTTCGCAGTTAGGAAGTAACTAACATTACTCCTCTCCTGAGTGCAGTGAGGAACAGTCTTTGCATGGCTTCATGGTAAGTGACCTCCACACCACCATTTTCCCAGTCTTAACTGTTACAGTTGCTGTGATTTGGATCTGGACTCTACCCCGTTCTTGCATACTGAGGTTTAACTGATAATGAATTGATGTCCAGGGGTGGGGCTTCAAATTTTAATGCCCTGGGTGGAGCTGAAACTCCACCCAGAACTTAGTGGAAGAAAACAAACCCATGTTGGTGTGTCTTTGGTGGCTACATCCCAGCCTCAGCCTCCTCCTAATTTTGTCTTGTCTCCTTCATATCTATCATGATGTGGACAGCCTCATCTATTACACGCTCCCACTGCCAGGGTGTACTGGCTCTGCTGAGGCCCAACAAGATGGAGCTAGATCAACCTGGACCCAAATCTCTGATTTCCTGAGCAAAAATAAATCTTTTCTTTTAAATTTTTTTTATTATTAATTTATCTTTTACACTCCATATTTTATTCTCCCCCAACCTCTGTCCATCCTCTGACTGTTCCACATCCTGTACCTCCTCCCCACACCCCTGTCTCCAAGTAGATGTCTCCACCCCTCACCCCACCTGACCTCTAAACTCCTTGGGGCCTCCAGTCTCTCGAGGGTTAGGTGCATCATCTCTGAATGAACACAGACTGGACAGTATTTTAAGTTTTATATCAGGCATTTCTTCAGAAATCTGACACTGGATGACAAATAATGCTCTCCATTTTCCTCTCTAAGTTCCTAAGTGAATCCTAGCCCAAACTTCCCCAGAATGTGAGTGTTTGGAGATAAGGCGTTAGAAGATGTTACTAAACTTGAATAGAGTTATTTGTATATGCCTGATCTAGTGAGATTGGGGATGTCTGTATGGAAAGAATGAAAATGCAATGTTGACAAACATACAAGAAAGGTGACTAGGGACAAGAAACTAACTGCCTGCTGTGTATCTAGAAAAGAAGCTACAAGTAGGAGCAGAGGCATAGAAGCAACCAGGTCTCAGGGGTCAGCTAGGGCAGTGGTTCTCAACCTATGAGCTGTGACCCCATTCATAGGATAATACAGCTATTTACATTATGATTCATAACAGTAGTAGAATGAAGTAGTAATGAAAATAATTTTGTGGGTGGGATTACCACAACATGAGCTGTATAAAAGGGTCTCAGCATTAGAAAGATTGAGAACCACCGCTCCAAAAAGTTAGTGTCATCCAAGTATAAGAGAACACATTTGTTTGTTTGTTTGAACCGTTTTCAAAATTACTTCTGTCAGTACTGAGGAGAGGAATAAGTTGGCTATTTTATTTTACAGATAAATGTTCTGTATTTTGACTAGTTATCTGTTCCCTTCATGTTAATCTATGATTTATGTGGGCTAATACACCACATAATTTTAGATTATATTACTACATGTACAAATCTGAAGAATACAATAAAGTAAGAATTTCTAAAACAAACGAAAAAACCAAAGGTAAGAAATAAGTCTCTTTGTAGAAATTCTGTTTGCAAAAGCAAAACATCAGTATCAGAAAGTTGACAATCTTCATGGTCAGTCACTGCAGGCTAAGCCCAGAGTGCAGAGACCCCTTGGGATGAGTGGACAGAAGCTTCCAGACAAGCTTGGCGGTGGGGCGGGGAGGTGTATAATCCCATTTATAAACTGAAGCAAGATGTTACAATTGAGTAAAGTTCCAATGACCAATTTACTACTGTTTGCCTTGGGTAGTTGTTGAGTAGTGTGTGCTATGGATGAAATATTTTTCATCCTGGCTAGTGGACATAGGTATATCTTGTGAGGCCTGTTTTATTTTCCTTGGTTGGAGGTTCTGAGGAGTTCCTAGTAAAGTGGTCTATCCCAATATACCTTCTGTATCAATAGGCATAAAGCCCATGAGAGAAAGTCCAGCAGCCCAAGCAGGTTGCTTCCTGTCTCTAGGCTAGTGTTGGTCTCCCTAAATAGCAGTGACCCAGAATTTATCTACTCCTATTATAAAGATAACCAGATTGGGGGAATGAGTAGTCCTCTAGTAAAGATGATATTCTCATCCCTGTACACAGAACTTTTCTGCTCAGGAAGTTTGGTTTTTCCAACTGGCCATGCATTTCTGAGACTTGCCAACTGTCTTCCCAGCCATCAGGCCCTAGCATGTTTCCCAGGGAACTGAAGGATCAAGTATAAGGAGCTGTAGATGATTGTGGTGTTTGTTAGTGTTTCATGCCCTTTATATGTTCATCAAAATTATTTTATCATTGATTTTCAGATTAATTCTGTGGGTAGAGGTCCCAGTATCTCCAATTATAAGTAGTAGTAACTGTTCTTATACATTCAGCAGGAGATATGATTATTAAGAGGACATTAATTAAACTCACAGAATTAAATATGGGGCCTGGAGGCTGGTGAACAGGGCTTGGAGCTCAGAGACAAGAAAGAATGTTCAACCTGTGTTACAGAAATGGCTTGATGAGGACCCCAGGATCTAGCCACCATACTTGAGTCAGGAGAAAGCTAATAGTATCCGTGTCAAACAACAGGAAAATATCAATATGAACCAAGTGAACTGATGCTACTTCCTTCACTACAGCAAAGATACAAGAGAGACAGGAAAGGGAACAACAGAGAAACAGAGATAGAGAGATCATATTGACACAGGGACAAAGAGTCACATTGACACAGAACGTGGTGCTAGAAAAGACTAAAAAGTAATTATGGAACAAGAAGAATCAATTTATAAAATCGTGTGGGATGGGAGTTACTTTAAATGGGGTGGCAATGCCCTACTAGACACCACAGGCTAATAAATAAAAAGCCCAATGTCACTGCCAGTGCCAGGAATGGCTTTTTTTTTTGGAGTAATTGGCCAATGAGGATTCAAAAATTCCCCCAAATTACAGAGTGTTGCTGTTGCTCTCATTTATCCACCAGAAATGGAAGGTTAGTCCCTGTTGTTGAAAACATCACATACTTGAATCATGGAACATGGAGACATGAAGTTAGTATTGACAAAGCCAACTTTCATAGTGATGGAAAATGCTATGCATGCTATTGGAAGAAAAAGTAATTATCATATCCCCATCTGTGAACTCTGAGGCACATTAATGAATGGCCTGGCAAAACATACCCACAGGCGCAATAGTGACATGAACATCATGTGAATAACAACTGCTTTCTGATTGACTTGAAGACCCACTCCACAAGGTGAAACACATACCTGGTGCCATTATAGAGTCAAGAACCTGTGTTTAGACAGGTCATAGGCCCTAGGGGAGAACCCACTACTATTATTTTACCAATTAAACATATTATTAAGTCAACTCCTAATGACTTATTTTTATACCCATAGATTAATGTATCTCTTGGCTTTCGTCAGAGAAGCTTCTGTTTTCAGTAGATGGTGATTATCATAGAGACCCACAACCAGTCAAGGAACAGAGAATAAGAGATTGAGAGTTTTCAGTCATAAGTATGACACCTATATCACATCTCCTCTTGATCTAAATGTCTGTTTTGTTTCAGTACAATTCTGTTTTTATTACTAGTCATGGTTCTCAAGAAGACTATAACCAAGAGGCTTAATGGAGGGTTGAAGTTGAGAGGCTTGGGGTCATTGGGATATGAACATGGATTTGCCAGTTTAACATACTTATTCTTCTCTACCCACTCTAGAAGGATCCAGAAGACAATCTCTTATGATGGCTGTGAGAAATACATTTGTGAAGTGGCCTCAGTGAACAAAGCAAAAGCAATTTAGTGTGACCATTAAATTTGGAAACCAATGTGTAATGAAGGTGACTGGTTCTAGGGAGTGAGAAACCAAGTAGCAATGTATAACCTCCACAGGGGAGAAGGACTGGCTGCTGAAATGGAAAACAGAATCAGTGTAAAACTCAGGATGGCCTCACCAGGGACCATCTGTGAAACTGTGTAGTAAGATTGGGGTCTTGGAAGTGATATAAAGAGGAAGAGGTCACATGTCTTGCTCTGATTGTGTTTGAAAAAAAACCCTCATATTTGTTAAAGTAAAACTTAAATCACCTGTCAACCCTACCAAAAACGCAAATGAGACCAAGAGGGTAAAAGAAAGTTCTCAACCACAAAACCTGTTGCTACCATTGCAGTAGAATGATTAGCTGGGTTGGAAGCCATCACAACTTTATTCAGAGGGGACTTCTGCAAGGACATCTGCCAGCAATTCTGTGTTCAAGACTGGGCTGTGACCACTCTTATTGATCATTTTCCCTGTCCTGGTTGGCTTTGTGTGTCAACTTGACACAAGCTGGAGTTATCATAGAGAAAGGAGCCTCCCTTAAGGAAATGCCTCCATGAGATCCAGCTGTAAGGCATTTTCTCAATTAGTGATCAAAGGTGGAAGGGTCCATTGTGCGTGGTACCATCCCTGGGCTGGGAGTCCAAGTTTTTATAAGAAAGAAAGCTGAGCAAGTCAGGGGAAGCAAGCCAGTAAGTAACATCCCTCTATAACCTCTGCATCAACTCCTGCTTCCTGACCTGCTTGAGTTCCAGTCCTGACTTCCTTTGGTGATGAACAGAAATGTGTAAATGTAAGTTGAATAAACCCTTTCCTCCTCAACTTGCTTCTTTGTCATGATGCTGTACAGGAATAGAAACCCCGACTAAGACAGTCACCAAGGTGTATTGTTCCAAAATGTTTGGTGTAATCATTTTTATTTGTGAAAACTTCCCTCTACTTCACCTTCTTCAGTATGCCCAAGGTTTGCCACACCTCATCGGTTCCCTTTATAATGTTTCCCCTTATAATGATTTGCTACAGTATTTATTTCTTGTTCATGTAAGTATTCTTAAAGGCCTGTTCTTTGACTTTTTAGATATAATTTATCATTGGTATAAGCAGATAATTTCTAAGTCAAATGGAAGAAAGTCTTATTCAAGTTTTAATAACAGAAATATATCATTTTATATAATAGGTTGCCTTTGGTCTATTAACTGATACAAAACCATATATTTCTGTTTATATTATAGTTTCTACTTATATCATGTTTATATTATATCCATTAATTGATACAACATATACACATATGTGTATATAAATATATTTGTATCTCTATATATGTATATACACAAAATATAAATCTATCTATCTATCTATCTATCTATCTATCTATCTATCTATCTATCCATCCATCTATGATTCTTTGAATGAATGAGAGGGCAGATCTTCCTGAAGAGAAACCCTATATTCTATTAAAAATTTACACTGCTGATTTTTCTTTACTGATAGTGGTTCAACACATTACTATATGTTATTCATCAGGAACAGAGTGTTATATGACCCAACAGACCACTTACCTGAACTTACATAGCTTATGTAGAACACCCTATGATGAATGGAGATCACCTATCCAAAATCAGACCCAAGCAGACCCTGAAGACCTAAGTTAGGTATAGAAAGAAGGGACCCCCATCCACTCTCACTGGGATTTATTCTCTGATTAGAATTATCTTGGTTTTTGCTGAGGTTTCCAGGTTAAGGAAGAGATTAAAAGCATGGATTTAAACAACTGTGTCTGCATTACTGAGAATATTTGAGTCCACTCAATGTCCTCCTCATTGTCAGCATCTCCCTTACGCAATTTTCCTCTACAGAAAAGATTTCATTGATGAATATTAGTGTGGCCTGGGAAATAAATTCTCTTTACAATAGGACTTTCTTTTTTACCTTGGGAATAAAGCTCCATGTGCCTTTTATTTATCTTTCACCTACTACGAGTTGAAGATGAAGTTTTGGAGGCAGGTTATGAAAACTACCACATCATGTGTGCCATCAGGAGAGGGAAGAGCATTTTCAGGGAAAACTGGATGTCATGATTGCTTTCATCCATTCTTACATGTCTGAAGACACAACAGCAAAAGAGACCTGAAACACAGATGTCCCAGTCCCAACACAGATTTGTGATATACAACTATACTTGAAAGTTGTGGCTGAATCTTTTTTTAAAAGCATTTACCAGGAAATCCAGGCATTGCCCATGAAGGATGAGCTTTGGTTGGACAACTTACAGTTATAAAGGAGTTTCTAATGCTAAGGTTGCAGATGGGGTGTCATAGAACTGACTGCTGAGACTGTGAAAGAATCATCCTCTTTTAGATCCCAGGAGGCCTGGGTACTGTGTTCTCTGTTCAATTCAGTGTGACCTTCCTGTGCTGGATGCATCTTGCATGGTGATAAAATTACATAGAAGTGATACCACTCAAATTGTGACCATCATTACTCAGGGTCAAGAAGATGTTCTGGATTTTCCCACCTCTTGTTCTAAACCCAATACTTTAAAAAAAATTGCTCTTCTAAACTGAGACATAGAATTTATTTTGATATGATGTAAATAAACTTCAAAAACATCTCATTTACTAAAACACTAATTTTACAATCCCTCGCTCGTCCTTTATGTCCATTCTTCAAACCACTCTCAGCTCTTACAACAGTTGGGCTTGTCTGGTTTACAGGTTCCCTGTAGTTTGGTATTAGACGGGCAGCTGGAGCGGAGACAGAATCCTCCATGTTGGAGGCATCGGTATTGATCTGTTCTTCGTCCAAGACTTGTGAGAATGCCGACACCTACAAGGGGAGAACAGATATGTTTCGACTTTTGGCTGTAACTCCAAAGATTCGAGAACATTTGGTAAATGCAAGACAGACTAGCTGGTAGCCCATAAGGGACTTCTCTCTTAAAGGCCATTGCTATGGAGTTGATCTTGAGGCTAAGGAGGCTACACTTTAATATTCCGGTATGAAGAGAGGCTCACGAGGCCCTATCCTGAACCAAAAAGCTATTGATACTAGATAGCTTCTAGGGGAAAAAAAGATTCCACTTTCTTTAAAAGTATATCCCCGATAGTCAACCTTGCTCCAGTAGATGGTACTAAACCTATAAATATTTAGCGGCATAAATTGATTTCAGTGAATTATTTAAAAGAACAGAGTGTTAAGTTGGGAGAGAGGGGAATCTGAAGGTAGATCTAGAAGGAGTTCGGAGAATTGTAGGAAGGTAAAAATAACCAAAACATATTGTATTAATTCAAAGAATTATTACAAAGAATATTATATTAAAATATGTATTTGTATATGCATACTTGT
Source organism: Tokudaia tokunoshimensis (assembly GCA_036184795.1). Lineage (NCBI taxonomy): Eukaryota > Metazoa > Chordata > Mammalia > Rodentia > Muridae > Tokudaia > Tokudaia tokunoshimensis. Next base: position 49,499,978 of record BTHU01000019.1, read on the forward strand.
CTGACTTAAACTTGCAGGGCGATGTGGTCATGAAGTCTCAGACCTAGCTGAGGAAGCTCTAAGTGGTTTGTATCTTTCAGGAGAGGAATAATTAAGGGTTTGTCCCCTAGTACATCAACTATTCTCTAGTGGATGGCCACGCACTCAGATATAGGCAACCTCAACATGATTCAGGCTTTAAAAAAAAAACCTTGGACTAAGATGGAATGTGTGAATGTGGAAGGAATCGCAGAGGGGTAAACATAATCAAGATATAATGCATGGAACTGTCATAGACTTAATTGATGCATTAAATATGTATAGATATCTTTGTGACACATATAACATATTATTCTAACATATATCACATATTGTGACATATAGTATATCATTTTATAATATTATGTACACACACACACACACGCATACACATACACATACATACACGGTGGATTGAGGATTTTCTACACTCTCAGGGACTTCACATGCAGTGACAGAATACCAGTGGCGTAAGGGGATGAGCAACTTAATGGCTCACAGACTCAGTCCACAGCCAGCTTCTACACTTACTGTATTTATAGTCCTGTGTGTAGAGGACAGTCACAGAAATTGAGCCTAGTAGCCATCCTAGTGAGCAACATGGTGTCAGGCCAGAACATGGCCCAGGGACCACTCTTTCTGCTATATGTTTTTTAGACATCAGAGATGAATGGCTCAATATCTCTGACTCTCCCAGCAACTAAACTGCAGAACCACAAGAGTAGAAAAGGGGAGAAGCACAGACTACAATGTAGACAGAGAGGAAAGGTAAAATGGCAACTCTACATGTTCTTAACTCTTCAATAAAGTGAATCCAAAATATTGAAATGGTTGAAATTCCAGAGAAGGCCTTCAACATCTATCTTCTAAATCAGGAAGAATCCAGAGATAAGTGAAATGAAAAGATCATTGTGAGACTTAGATGAGAGACTCAGCATGTTGGAAGGAACTTTCAGCAAAGGCAGATTCTAAATGTAAACCATGGAAATAAAGCAAACATGGAGAATCCAGTGGACACAGATCACCAGCACAGACTAGATCAGTCACAAGATAGACTATAAGGAAAGTTATCTTGGACAAAGCTTAATTTTCAGGTGATAATAGAAAGAGATATCAGCTAAAGTAAATAGAGATCCATGCATTGTAGATGAAAGTTGCCAAATCTAGAGAGAGAGAGAATCTATTTTAGAAGAATAGGCAATTCAAAAATTGATATGAAAAGATGATCCACAGCAAATAAAAGTTAAGGTGATTTTAGCATAAAACAAAGAAAGACTGCTGAAAGGTGCAGGCACAAGTGAGAGGTTACCTATGAAGGCCCATTCTCCAGAATTTCAACAACAGTTATCAGTACAAACATTGAAGACCAAGAGAGAGCACAGAATGGTATACATTTCTAGCCATTAGAGCAAATATAAGTTAGACATCAGCTAAAACAGTTCATGACTGCTGTGGTAGCACTGCAGAAGATAATTGAAAACATCCTATATCCTATGAATAAAATTGGTGATAATCATGAAACCTTGGAAAAGCTTAAATTTCATGAGACTAATAAGTGAAAATTAGGGAAGAATCAAACATTTCAAATCCCGGGAGAAGTAAGGGAGGGAAGGGGGAAGGAGAGAGAGAGAGAGAGAGAGAGAGAGAGAGAGAGAGAGAGAGAGAGAGTATTTAAAAAAGGAAAAATTATTGCAATTAGGACAGCCTTTCAACAATGGTCCTAGACATAAATGACCTTAATTTAATAGTTCAAGGACATGATGGCTGATTGATTGGACTAAAGACAAGACCCAACTCTTTGTTGCCTGTAAAATCCAGCTGCACTGGAAAAGACACAATCTGAAAATAAAGGGATGGAAATAATTTTCTGATTAAATGAAATCTAAAAAGGATCAAGAGTAACTATATTCATATCCAGTCAAGTAGACTTTAAACAAAAATTAGCCCCAAGTGAAGAAGAACGTCACTCTATATTCATAAAGAGAACAGCCAGTCAAGAAGATGTGATGAAGGAGGATGGGAGGGATGGGAGAATAAAAGGATCTTTCATTTTCTGAGAAAAGGCTTGTTCTGTATATGACAGTGAGCTGCACCTGTGAAGCCTTAACAATACAGTTGCCTGAAGAAGACCTGTACAATAACAACATCACTTGACATTACACCATGGAGAGGAGATTTCTCATGAGGCCCCACTCATAAATGAAGTTAATGGTTACTGAGAGAGAGAGAGTGAGTCTGTTCCAGGGATGAGCCCATGATAGGTTCTCTACCCCTAAACACACACATATATAAACAATGCTAAATGGACAGAACAGCTTGTCTTTATATATGTGTATGTATTTATGTATGAACACTAACAATCAAAGAAGAGATAATAAGTTTGAGAGGGAGTGGGGGAATGTAAGAAGAGTTAGAAGGGGAGAGATTAGGGTGGAATTGATATAAATACAGTACTTGTGTATGAAAATCTCAAAAAAAAGTAAAAGGAAGGAGATGTAAAGATTGCAATATATTCTCCAATTTGTTAGATCCAATTTCTTAAAAACAAAACACTATTGGACATAAAAAGATAGATATATCAAGATTCAGTTCTCAGGTATCAGTGCACTAATGTCAGTACATAATATTTTAGACAAAAATGAACAAAGAAACTTTAGAGTAATTATAACATAGATCGAATGATTGTAGGGACAGCTATATACTATTCCATCACAAGGCTCTAGAATACACAAACCAAGTCTTAACAAATAAGAGTTGAAATATTTTGTATCTTATCAGATTACTATATAATAAAGTTAGGAATTAGCAACAAGAGAAATGATACTAACACATAAATGTATTGAAAAAATATGAAGTTTGCTTTTGAAAAAATCAGTAGGTAACTTAAGAAAAGGGGAGAGGGATTTAAATTTTTATATAAGTCAGGTGATGGTGTTTAATCCCAGCACTTGAGTGACAGAGGCAGGTGGATCTCTGTGAGGTCAAGGCCAGCCTGGTTTACATAGTTAGTTCTAGGACATCCAAAGCTACACAGAGAAACTCTGTCTTAGGAAAAAAAAGAAAAAGAAAACAAAGCAAAAACCCCGAAAACAACAGCAACAACAAAACAACCAACTAAAGAGACAAAACAAACTACATAGAAGCAAATGAAATGGAAACAACCAACTAGCATATACTACAACCCTGTGTGTATACCAATTGTCATTCTAAGGACATTTATAACTATCAGTGCTTACAATAAAAAAAAATAAGATCTCAAGTAAGATAATGATATACCTTGAGGTATTAAGAAAGCAATATCACCCCAAACCTCAAATTAGTAACAAGGAAATAAGAGTGTCAGTCAGAACCGAAAATAATGAAAGGGAAACCCAGAAACAGTGCAAAAGATCCATGAAACAAAGGTTTGCTTCCTGGAAAAGGTAAGCGAGATAGACAAAGTCATGGCCATATTAGCTAGGAAGTGAAGAAAAGGTAAAAACTAAAGCCTATAGTATTGGAGATGAATAAGGAAGTATTATGTCTGATACTACAGAATATCTGAAAAATTGTATTGGTATGAATTATATAATGTAGAATAAATGGACACATTCTTGGACACATTTGACCTACAGATAGTGAATTGAGATGATGTAGATCTGCAGTGAGCAGTGAGACTGAAGCAATAGTCTTCTCTACCCCTCCACCACCTCCACTCTCACAATCTGACCCCTCACACAAATCACCAGAACCCCCCATCTGACCCCCTGCTCCCACCCTCCACCCCCAACAACAAAGAAAAATTAGCTACTAGTGAGATTTACTACAGCATTCTACCAGGTGTTTAAAGAACCTCACACTATTCCACAAAATAAGGAAAAGAACATTTCCAAATCAATTATCCACAGTAGTCACTAGACCAACGCAAAAAGTTAGATAAGGACCCACAACAACAACAAAAGGCTATATGCCATTTTCCTTGGTGAACAGATTAAAAATTCTGAATAAAATTCTTGCAAATAATTCAGCAACACATTAAAAAGTCTTTACATGCTGGGTAGTGGTGGCACACACCTTTGATCCCAGCACTTGGGAGGCAGAGAAAGGTGGATTTCTGAGTTTACGGCCAGCCTGGTCTACAGAATGAGTTCCAGGACAGTTCCAGGACAGCCAGGGCTGTCTTGGAAAACAAAAAACAATAAAAATAAAAAATAAAATAAAAAGTCAATGCATGATGATCAAGTTTATTTCATCCCACATGTGCAAGAGTGATTCTGCATGTGTGAAATAAGCATAATAACGGGAAAAGATTTTCATGGCCATGACAATAGATGCAATAAACTTAATATCTACTATGTTAAAACTCCGAAGAAACCAGAGATAGAATAATCATGCCTCAATGCAGCAAGATTTATATGTTACAGACTCATAGCCAGCATTATACTGGGTGGGAAAAAGAAAGTATTTCCTTTAATAACAGGAAGGAGTTGACTGTATGTATTCTCACCACTTCTCTTTAATATAGTGTTTCTCCTAATTATCTGTTGCTGTGATAAAACATCATGACCAAAAGCATCCTAAAGGAGAAATGGGGTTTATTTTGGTCTGTGCCTCCAGGGTTGGGGATAGAGCCCATCACTGTGGGGAAGTCATGGTAAGAGTTGGGAAAAACAGAGGCAGGAGCAGGGGGCCCGCTGATCACATCACACAGGAAGCAGGGAGAGAAAAGGAAGTGAAGTGAGGCTATGTATCTTCAGAATCCTGTGACTTCTTCATCCAGCAAGGCTGCCCCACATGAAGCTCCCATAACTCATCCCTAACAGTGTCACTTACTGGCGACACCATGTTCAGATGCATGAGCCTACGGGGGATATTTCTCATTCAACCACATTATCCCTGTGGCTCTCTAAGGCTCATGGCCATCTCATGAATAGAATACATTTAATCCAACTGCAAATGTCCTCATAGTCTTTAACAGTTGCAATACTGGTCTAATACCCAAAGTCTCTTCTGAGACTCAAAACAATGTCTTAATAGTGACTCCTGTAAACTTACAGAACAAATCATATACTTCCAGCATTAAACAGAATATACATTACCATTTCATAAAGGAGTATGGGCACAGCAGGGGAACATTAGACCAAGACAAAACTGGAACCCATCCTGGAAAACCCAAATTCTTTAGGTCTATGTACTGCATCTAAAGCCTCAGCTTCAAAAAGTTTAGATGGCACTGACTCTGTAGCTTTGCTGCCTGCAACATGCATTTTTATCTTAGACTGATTCCTGATTCCATTTCCTGAATGCAGTTCTTGGCAGATATCTCATGGCTCTGGCATCTCAAACATCTTGGGATCTCTGCAACCCAAACTTCACTATCACAGCCTTTTGCAATGGGCCTTTAGGAATTCCTTGAAAGTACTCTGACTTTGACATATATTACATGGCCTCTACCATTCTCTGAAACTGTAAAGGAAAACTCACGATCCCCTTAATCTTACATAGTTTATTTCTTCAAAAAAAGTACCACATGAGTAACATGGTCAAGTTCTACACCCAGCTTGAGATGTCCCCTGGCCACTTAGACCTCAGCTGCAGAAGATTCTGAATACAGCATTCTCATAACTAGGAGGCCCATCCAAGTGAGGGTCTTGCTCTCACAACACATTTCCTATTGGTTTTGTCCAGGTCATACAGCTTCTCTTCAACAAATACAAACTCTTTTTCAGCACACAACTGAAGTCTTTTTTTTTTGTTTGCTTGTTTGTTTGTTTTTCCTTAATATCTCTTTTTTTTAATTTACATTCCAAATCATTTCCCCTTACCAGTATCCTCCCTCCCCGAAAGTCCCATAAGCCCCCTTCCCTCCCTCTTTTCTCCATTCGACCCCCTCTTGTTACTCTGTCCTGGCGTTCCCCTACATCCAGTCTTTCCAGGACCAGGGGTCTCTCCTTCCATCTTCTTAGAAATCTATTGATATGCGAATTGTGTCTAGGGTATTCTGAGATTCTGGGTTAATATCCCCTTATCAGTGACTTCATACCATGTGTGTTCTTTTGTGATTGGGTTACCTCACTAAGGATGATATTTTCAAGTTCTGACCATTTGCCTAAGAATTTCATGAATTCATTGTTTTTAATTGCAGAGTAGTATTCCATTGAGTAGATATACCACATCTTCTGAATCCATTCCTCCATTGAGGGACATCTGGGTTCTTTCCAGCTTCTGGCTATTATAAATAAGGCTGCTATGAACATAGTGGAGCATGTGTCCTTATTGCATGCAGGTAAAGCCTCTGGGTATATGCCCAGGAGTGGTATAGCCAGATCCTCCGGGAGTGTCATGCCCAGTTTTCTGAGGAACCGCCAGACTGCTTTCCAGAGTGGTTGTACCAGCTTGCAATTCCACCAGCAGTGGAGGAGTGTTCCTCTTTCTCCACATCCTCGCCAACAACTGCTGTCTCCTGTGTTTTTGATCTTAGCCATCCTGACTGGTGTGAGATGGAATCTCAGGGTTGTTTTGATTTGCATTTCCCTAATGACTAAGGATGATGAACATCTCTTTAGGTGCTTCTCAGCCATTAGATATTCTTCAGGTGAGAACTCTTGGTTTAGCACTGTACCCCATTTTTTAATAGGGTTACTTGCCTCTCTGGAGTTTAACTTCTTGAGTTCTTTGTATATATTGGATATTAGCCCTCTGTCAGATGTAAGGTTGGTAAAGATCATTTCCCAGTTAGTTGGTTGCCGCTTTGTCTTTTTGACAGTGTCTTTTGCCTTGCAAAAACTTTGTAATTTAATGAGGTCCCATTTGTGTATTCTTGATCTTAGAGCATAAGCTATTGGAGTTCTGTTCAGGAAATTCTCCCCTGTGCCCATATGTTCAAGGTTCTTCCCTAGTTTCCCTTCTATTAGTTTCAGTGTGTCTGGTTTTATGTGGAGATCCTTGATCCACTTAGAATTGAGCTTAGTGCAAGGAGATAAGAATGGGTCAATTTGCATTCTTCTGCATGTTGACCTCCAGCTGAGCCAGCACCATTTGTTGAAAAGGCTATCTTTTTTCCACTGGATGGTTTTAGCTCCTTTGTCAAAGATCAAAGTAGGAGTGTGGATTCATTTCTGGGTCTTCAATTCTGTTCCATTGATCTACATGCCTGTCACTGTACCAATACCATGCGATTTTTAGCACTATTGCTCTGTAGTACAGCTTGAGGTCCGGGATACTGATTCCCCCAGAGGTTCTTTTACTCTTTTTTTTTTTTAATTTAATTTTATTTTATTTTTTTAATTTACATTCCAAATCACTTCCCCTTTCCCGTTTCCTCCCTCCCCGAAAGTCCCATAAGCCCCCTTCCCTCCCTCTTTTCTCCGTTCAACCCCCTCTCATTACTCTGTCCTGGCGTTCCCCTACATCCAGTCTTTCCAGGACCAGGGGTCTCTCCTTCCATCTTTTTAGAAATCTATTGATATGCTGATTGTGTCTAGGGTATTCTGAGATTCTGGGTCAATATCCCCTTATCAGTGACTTCATACCATGTGTGATCTTTTGTGATTGGGTTACCTCACTAAGGATGATATTTTCAAGTTCTGACCATTTGCCTAGGAATTTCGTGAATTCATTGTTTTTAATTGCAGAGTAGTATTCCATTGTGTAAATATACCACATCTTCTGAATCCATTCCTCCGTTGAGGGACATCTGGGTTCTTTCCAGCTTCTGGCTATTATAAATAAGGCTGCTATGAATATAGTGGAGCATGTGTCCTTATTGCATGCAGGTAAAGTCTCTGGGTATATGCCCAGGAGTGGTATAGCCGGATCCTCCGGAAGTGTCATGCCCAGTTTTCTGAGGAGCCGCCAGACTGCTTTCCAGAGTGGTTGTACCAGCCTGCAATTCCACCAGCAGTGGAGGAGTGTTCCTCTTTCTCCACATCCTCGCCAACAACTGCTGTCTCCTGTGTTTTTGATCTTAGCCATCCTGACTGGTGTGAGATGGAATCTCAGGGTTGTTTTGATTTGCATTTCCCTAATGACTAAGGATGATGAACATCTCTTTAGGTGCTTCTCAGCCATTAGATATTCTTCAGGTGAGAACTCTTTGTGGAGCTCTGTACCCCATTTTTTAATAGGGTTACTTGCCTCTCTGGAGTTTAACTTCTTGAGTTCTTTGTATATCTTGGATATTAGCCCTCTGTCGGATGTAAGGTTGGTAAAGATCATTTCCCAGTTAGTTGGTTGCCGCTTTGTCTTTTTGACGGTGTCTTTTGCCTTGCAAAAACTTTGTAATTTAATGAGGTCCCATTTGTCTATTCTTGATCTTAGAGTATAAGCTATTGGAGTTCTGTTCAGGAAATTCTCCCCTGTGCCCATATGTTCAAGGTTCTTCCCTAGTTTCCCTTCTATTAGTTTCAGTGTGTCTGGTTTTATGTGGAGATCTTTGATCCACTTAGAATTGAGCTTAGTGCAAGGAGATAAGGATGGGTCAATTTGCATTCTTCTGCATGTTGACCTCCAGCTGAGCCAGCACCATTTGTTGAAAAGGCTATCTTTTTTCCACTGGATGGTTTTAGCTCCTTTGTCAAAGATCAAGTGACCATAGGAGTGTGGATTCATTTCTGGGTCTTCAATTCTGTTCCATTGATCTACATGTCTGTTACTGTACCAATACCATGCAGTTTTTAACACTATTGCTCTGTAGTACAGCTTGAGGTCCGGGATACTGATTCCCCCAGAGGTTCTTTTACTCTTGAGAATAGTTTTAGCTATTCTGGGTTTTCTGTTATTCCAGATGAATTTTTGAATTGCTCTTTCTAACTCTATGAAGAATTGAGTTGGGATTTTGATGGGGATTGCATTGAATCTGTGTATTACTTTTGGTAAGATGCTCATTTTTACTATATTAATCCTGCCAATCCATGAGCATGGCAGATTTTTCCATCTTCCGAGGTCTTCTTCAATTTCTTTCTTCAGAGACTTGAAGTTCTTGTCATACAGATCTTTCACTTGTTTGGTTAGCGTCACGCCAAGATACTTAATATGGTTTGTGGCTATCGTAAAGGGTATTATTTCTCTTACTTCTTTCTCAGCCTGCTTATCCTTTGAGTATAGGAAGGCTTCTGACTTGCTTGAGTTGATTTTATATCCGGCCACTTTGCTGAAGTCGTTTATCAGCTGTAGGAGTTCTCTGGTGGAGTTCTTTGGGTCGCTTATGTATACTATCATATCGTCTGCAAATAGTGATAGTTTGACTTCTTCCTTTCCAATTTGTATCCCTTTGACCTCTTTTTCTTGTCTAATTGCTCTAGCTAGAACTTCAAGTACTATATTGAAAAGATATGGAGAGAGAGGGCAGCCTTGTCTAGTCCCTGATTTTAGTGGGATTGCTTCAAGTTTCTCTCCGTTTAGATTGATGCTGGCTACTGGTTTGCTGTAAATTGCTTTTACTATGTTTAGATATGGGCCTTGAATTCCTGATCTTTCCAAGACCTTTAGCATGAAAGGATGCTGAATTTTGTCAAATGCTTTCTCAGCATCTAATGAGATGACCATGTGGTTTTTTTCTTTGAGATTGTTTATGTAGTGGATTACATTGATGGATTTCCTTATATTGAACCATCCCTGCATCCCTGGGATGAAGCCTACTTGATCGTGGTGAATGATCGTTTTGATGTGTTCTTGGATTCGGTTGGCAAGAATTTTATTGAGTATTTTTGCATCGATATTCATAAGAGAGATTGGCCTGAGATTCTCTTTCTTTGTCGGATCTTTGTGTGCTTTTGGTATTAGTGTAATTGTGGCTTCATAGAACGAGTTGGGTAGTGTTCCTTCTGTTTCTATTTTGTGGAACAGTTTGAAGAGTATTGGTGTTAGGTCTTCTTTGAAGGTCTGATAGAATTCTGCACTAAAACCATCTGGACCTGTGCTTTTTTTGGTTGGAAGACTTCCAATGACAACTTCTATTTCTTCAGGGGTTATAGGACGGTTTAGATGGTCTATTTGATCCTGATTTAATTTTGGTACTTGGTATCTGTCAAGGAAATTGTCCATTTCCTCAAGATTTTCTAGTTGTGTTGAATACAGGTTTTTGTAGTAGGATCTGATGATTTTTTGAATTTCCTCAGTTTCTGTTGTTATCTCTCCCTTTTCGTTTCTGATTTTATTAATTTGGATACTATCTCTGTGCCCTCTGGTTAGTCTGGCTAAGGGCTTATCTATCTTGTTGATTTTCTCAAAGAACCAACTCCTCGTTTTGTTGATTCTTTGTATGGTTTTATTTGTTTCTACTTGATTGATTTCAGCCCTGAGTTTGATGATTTCCTGCCTTCTACTCCTCTTTGGTGTATTTGCTTCTTTTTGTTCCAGGGCTTTCAGGTGTGCCATTAAGCTGTTAGTGTATGCTGTCTCCCGTTTCTTTTTGGCGGCACTCAGGGCTATGAATTTTCCTCTTAGCACTGCTTTCATTGTGTCCCATAAGTTAGGGTATGTTGTGCCTTCATTTTCATTAACTTTCAAAAAGTCTTTGATTTCTTTCTTTATTTCCACCTTGACCAAGTTATCATTGAGTAGAGCATTGTTCAGCCTCCATGTGTACGTGGGTTTTCTTTTGTTTTTGTTGCCATTGAAGACCACCCTTATTCCATAGTGATCTGATAGGAGGCATGGGATTATTTCTATCTTCTTGTATCTGTTGAGGTCTGATTTGTGACCAATTATATGGTCAATTTTGGAGAAGGTACCATGAGGAGCTGAGAAGAAGGTGTATTCTTTAGCTCTAGGATGAAATGTTCTATATATATCAGTTAGTTCCATTTGGTCCAAGGCTTCAATTAGATTCACTGTGTCCCTGTTTAGTTTCTGCTTTCCTGAACGATCCATTTCAGAGAGCGGGGTGTTGAAGTCACCCACTATTATTGTGTGCGGTGCGATGTGTGCTTTGAGTTTTAGTAAAGTTTCTTTTACGAATGAGGGTGCCCTTGCATTTGGAGCATAGATATTCAGGATTGAGAGTTCTTGATGGTGGATTTTTCCCTTGATCAGTATGTAGTGTCCTTCTGTGTCTTTTTTGATGACTTTGGGTTGAAAATCAATTTTATCCGATATTAGGATGGCTACTCCACCTCGTTTCTTGGGGCCATTTGCTTGTAAAATTGTTTTCCAGCCTTTTACTCTGAGGTAGTGTTTGTCTTTGACACTGAGGTGCGTTTCCTGCATGCAGCAAAATGCTGGGTCCTGTTTACGTATCCAGTCTGCTAGTCTATGTCTTTTAATTGGGGAATTGAGACCATTGATATTAAGAGAGATTAAGGCATAGTGATTATTGCCATCTGCCATTCTTGACGCTATCTTTATGTTTGAGTGGTTCTCTACTTTTGGGTTTGATTCAAGAAGGTTATTATCTCATTTTTTCCAGGGTGTTGTTTCTCTCCCTGTATTGGAGGTTTCCACCTATTATCCGTTGCAGGGCTGGATTTGTGGAAAGATATTGTGAAAATTTGGTTTTATCATGGAATATCTTGGTCTCTCCATCTATGGTGATTGAGAGTTTTGCTGGGTATAGTAGTCTAGGCTGGCATTTGTGCTGTCTTAGTGTCTGCATGAGATCTGCCCAGGATCTTCTGGCTTTCATAGTCTCTGGTGAGAAGTCTGATGTGATTCGGATAGGTCTTCCTTTGTATGTTACTTGGCCCTTTTCTCTTACTGCATTTAGTATTCTTTCTTTGTTTAGAACATTCGGTGTTTTGATTATTATGTGACGGGAGGTATTTCTGTTCTGGTCCAGTCTGTTTGGAGTTCTGTAGGCTTCTTGTATGTTCATCGGCATCTCTCTCTTTAAGTTAGGGAAGTTTTCCTCCATAATTTTGTTGAAGATGTTTACTGGCCCTTTAAGTTGCAAATCTTCACTCTCATCTATACCTATAATCCTTAGGTTTGGTCTTCTCATTGTGTCCTGGATTTCCTGGATGTTTTGGGTTACGCGTTTTTTGCATTTTGCATTTTCTTTGACTGTTGAGTCGATGCTTTCTATGGAATCTTCAGCACCTGAGATTCTTTCTTCCATCTCTTGTATTCTATTGTTGATGTTTGCATCTATGACTCCTGATTTCTTCCCAAGGTTTTCTATCTCCAAAGTTGTCTCCCTTTGTGATTTCTTAGTTGTTTCTACTTCCTTTTTTAGTTCCTGGATGGATTTGCTGAGATCCTTCACTTGTTTGTTTGTATTTTCCTGTATTTCTTTAAGGTATTTTTGCATTACCTCTTTCAGGATTTCTTCCTGATGACCCACGTTCTCCTGCATTTCTCTGAGCGATTTTTGTGTTTCCTCCTCATGGGATTCCATCTGTTGATCCATCGTCTCCTGCATTTCTTTAAGCAGTTCTCGTGTTTCCTTTGTAAGGGCATCTAACCGTTGATTCATTTCTTTAAGCAATTTTTGTGTTGCCTCCTTATGGGCATCCGTCTGTTGACCCATATTCTTCTGCATTTCTTTATGCAAATTTTGTGATTCCTTTGTGAGTGCATCTACCCGTTGATTCATCTCGTTAAGCGATTTTTGTGTTGTCTCCTTGTGCGCCTCCATCTTTTGATCCATGTTCTCCCGCATTTCTCTAAGAGATTTTTGTGTTTCCTTTGTAAGGGCTTCTAACCGTTGATTCATGGTCTCCTGTAACTCTTTATGAGATTTATTTGTGTCCTTCTTGTGATCCTCTAATAGCATCATGAGAAGTGATTTTAAATCCAGATCTTGTCTTTCGGGTGTGGTGGGGTATCCAGGACTTGCTGCTGTTGGAGAGTTGGGTTCGGATGGTCCCACATTACTTTGATTACTGTTAGTAACATTCCTACGTTTGCCTTTTGCCATCTGGATACCTCTGGTGTTAGTTGGTCCTGCTGCCACTGGCTGTTGGTTGGACCTCCTGTGAGCCTGCAAAGCTATTTCTGCCCCCCCTGGATTACCAGGATTCCCCTGGCACCGATTTCTGGGGCCTGCCTGCTCCTGAGTGACTTTGGAGCCCTAATGTGCTTTGCCCCAAGTGATCTTATATTGGGGAGGCCTTGCACATCTAAAGGCTAAGCCTAGTGGATTCCTGGAGCAGAGGTCGCCAAAGGGAGGCTGGCAGGCTCCTGCCCTGTGCAGGGGTGTGTGATCTCTCCTGGGGGGGGAGGGGGCATCCCTCTGCCAGGCAGAAGTCCCACAGCAGATCTGGCGCGCTGGTCACTGCAGATCAGCCCAGCACCTGGGAGCAGGTTACACACAAGCTGCCTGAAACCGAAGCGATATTATGCCTGTCTGTCTCTGAGCCTGGCGGTCCCAACTACCTGGTCACTGGAGCAAAGATGGCGGAGGGCAGTCTCCGTGGCGCCGCTCACCCTGTGGTCACGATGGCCCGCCGATCTGGCACCCAGACGACCACAGCGCCAACCCGCCCTCGGGCACAGACGGAAGCCCCAACAGGCCGTGTCCCAAGTGATGTTATATCGGGGGGAGAGCCTGGGTACCGGTCTCTCCAGCGCAGTCCGCGGGAACAGAGGTCGAGGAAGGGAAGCTGGTAGGCTCCCTCCCTGCGCGGGGTCCCTCCACCAGGCAGAAGGTCCCACCGCGGAACTGGCGCGCTGGTTACTGCAGATCAGCCCAGCACCTGGGAGCAGGTTACACACAAGCTGCCTGAAACCGAAGCGATATTATGCCTGTCTGTCTCTGAGCCTGGCGGTCCCAACTACCTGGTCACTGGAGCAAAGATGGCGGAGGGCAGTCTCCGTGGCGCCGCTCACCCTGTGGTCACGATGGCCCGCCGATCTGGCACCCAGACGACCACAGCGCCAACCCGCCCTCGGGCACAGACGGAAGCCCCAACAGGCCGTGTCCCAAGTGATGTTATATCGGGGGGGGGGAGAGCCTGGGTACCGGTCTCTCCAGCGCAGTCCGCGGGAACAGAGGTCGCGGAAGGGAAGCTGGCCGGTTCTTTTACTCTTGAGAATAGTTTTAGCTATTCTGGGTTTTCTGTTATTCCAGATGAATTTTTGAATTGCTCTTTCTAACTCTATGAAGAATTGAGTTGGGATTTTGATGGGGATTGCATTGAATATGTATATTACTTTTGGTAAGATGCTCATTTTAACTATATTAATCCTGCCAATCCATGAGCATGGCAGATTTTTCCATCTTCTGAGGTCTTCTTCAATTTCTTTCTTCAGAGACTTGAAGTTCTTGTCATACAGATCTTTCACTTGTTTGGTTAGAGTCACGCCAAGATACTTTATATGGTTTGTGGCTATCGTGAAGGGTATCATTTCTCTTACTTCTTTCTCAGCCTGCTTATCCTTTGAGTATAGGAAGGCTTCTGACTTGCTTGAGTTGATTTTATATCCGGCCACTTTGCTGAAGTCGTTTATCAGCTATAGGAGTTCTCTGGTGGAGTTCTTTGGGTCGCTTAAGTATACTATCATATCGTCTGCAAATAGTGATAGTTTGACTTCTTCCTTTCCAATTTGTATCCCTTTGACCTCTTTTTGTTGTCTAATTGCTCTAGCTAGAACTTCCAGTACTATATTGAAAAGATATGGAGAGAGAGGGCAGCCTTGTCTAGTCCCTGATTTTAGTGGGTTTGCTTCAAGTTTCTCTCCATTTAGATTGATGCTGGCTACCGGTTTGCTGTAAATTGCTTTTACTATGTTTAGATATGGGCCTTGAATTCCTGATCTTTCCAAGACCTTTAGCATGAAAGGATGCTGAATTTTGTCAAATGCTTTCTCAGCATCTAATGAGATGACCATGTGGTTTTTTTCTTTGAGATTGTTTATATAGTGGATTACATTGATGGATTTCCTTATATTGAACCATCCCTGCATCCCTGGGATGAAGCCTACTTGATCGTAGTGAATGATCGTTTTGATGTGTTCTTGGATTCGGTTGGCAAGAATTTTATTGAGTATTTTTGCATCGATATTCATAAGAGAGATTGGCCTGAGATTCTCTTTCTTTGTCGGATCTTTGTGTGCTTTTGGTATTAGTGTAATTGTGGCTTCATAGAACGAGTTGGGTAGTGTTCCTTCTGTTTCTATTTTGTGGAACAGTTTGAAGAGTATTGGTGTTAGGTCTTCTTTGAAGGTCTGATAGAATTCTGCACTAAAACCATCTGGACCTGTGCTTTTTTTGGTTGGAAGACTTCCAATGACGACGTCTATTTCTTCAGGGGTTATAGGACGGTTTAGATGGTCTATTTGATCCTGATTTAATTTTGGTATTTGGTATCTGTCAAGGAAATTGTCCATTTCCTCAAGATTTTCTAGTTGTGTTGAATACAGGTTTTTGTAGTAGGATCTGATGATTTTTTTAATTTCCTCAGTTTCTGTTGTTATCTCTCCCTTTTTGTTTCTGATTTTATTAATTTGGATACTATCTCTGTGCCCTCTGGTTAGTCTGGCTAAGGGCTTATCTATCTTGTTGATTTTCTCAAAGAACCAACTCCTCGTTTTGTTGATTCTTTGTATGGTTTTATTTGTTTCTACTTGATTGATTTCAGCCCTGAGTTTGATGATTTCCTGCCTTCTACTCCTCTTTGGTGTATTTGCTTCTTTTTGTTCCAGGGCTTTCAGGTGTGCCATTAAGCTGTTAGTGTATGCTGTCTCCCGTTTCTTTTTGGCGGCACTCAGGGCTATGAATTTTCCTCTTAGCACTGCTTTCATTGTGTCCCATAAATTAGGGTATGTTGTGCCTCATTTTCATTAACTTTCAAAACATCTTTGATTTCTTTCTTTATTTCCACCTTGACCAGGTTATCATTGAGTAGAGCATTGTTCAGCCTCCATGTGCCTTGCCCCAAGTGATGTTATACTGGGGAGTCCTTGCAAATCCAAAGGCTCAGCGTAGTGGATTCCTGGAGCAGAGGTCGCCAAAGGGAGACTGGTAGGCTCCTGCCCTGTGCAGGGGTGTGTGATCTCTCCTAGAGTGGAGGGGGAGGGGGCGTCCCTCTGCCAGGCAGAAGTCCCACAGCAGAGCTAGCACGCTGGTTACTGCAGATCTGCCCAGCTCTTGGGAGCCATGTACACACAATCTGCCCGAGACCCAAGCAATATTATGCCTGTCTGTCTCAGAGCCTGGCAGTCCCAACTTCCTGGCCACTGGAGCAAAGATGGTGGCGTGCACTCTGCACTCTCTCCGTGGCGCTGCTCACCCTGTAGAGGTGATGGCCTGCAGATCTGGCACCCAGACGACCACAGCGCTGTCCCGTTCTTGGGAGAAGGCGGAAGCCCCAACAGGCCGTGTCCCAAGTGATGTTCTACTGGGGAGAGCCTGGGCACCTGTCTCTTCAGTGCAGTCTACCGGAACAGAGGTCGCGGAAGGGAAGCTGGTAGGCTCCCGCCCAGTGCGGGGTCCCTCTGCCAGGCAGAAGTCCCACAGCAGAGCTGGCGCGCTGGTTACTGCAGATCAGCCCAGCACTTGGGAGCCACATACACACAAGCCACCCGAGACCCACTCTCTCCGTGGCGCTGCTCCACAATTGAAGTCTTAAGTTTCCTTTTAACGTTTGCTTTCCAAACTGTACATTTATTAATTTCTTCCTACCATGTTTGTTGCCCTAATAACCAAGTCACAGACTCAACCTTATGGTGTGTTAAAATTTACTTCACAACAACAACAAAATAAATGAATTACTTTTAAATTTAGCCCTACACAAATTTTCAGGTCATGGGCAGAATGCAACTAGATTCATTGGCAAAATTTCATCAATGGTCAATTTGAATCATTTTCTCCTTTGAAACCTCATTGACCAGACCTCCATTGTCTGAATTTCCTTTAGAATTACTGTCTTCCAGGACCCCACTAAAATAGCTCATTTATCTCTGTTTACAGAATTCAATGAGTTTTCTAGTCTGAAGCTTCAAATTCTCCCATATTCCTCAGAAGAATAATATGATCTTGCTTTTCACAGCACAACTCTACTTTCCTGGAACCAACTTCTCTGTTAGTTACTTCTCTGTGGTTGTGATAGAATTCCATGGCAAAGAGCAATTTAAGGGGGAAGGGTTTCTTTTGGCTAATGTTTCATGGTGGAGGAAGGTATGGCATCTTAGTTACTTTTCTAGTACTGTGACAAAATTCCATGACGAAAGCAACTAAGAAAAGAAAGCATTTATTTGGGCTTACAGACTCAAAGGGGTAGAGTCCATGATGTTAGAACGAGGGCGTGTAAGCAGGAACAGCTGAGGGTTCACATCTCGAGCCACAAACAAGACACAGAGAGAAGAGCATCCTGAGGATGTTGAAAGGTTTTTGAAGTATCACATCCTACTCCCATGACACACCTCCTCTGACAAGGACGCATCTCCTAATTCTTCCCAAACAGTTCCACCAACTAGAGACCAAGTATTCAAGCTCATGGAATTCATTCTTATTTCAATCCCTAATAGCATCAGTAACTAAAACCAAGCAGGAAGAGTAGAGAGCTGACTGATCACACTCTATCTATCTACATAAAGGAAGAAAAGCAAGAACAGGAAGTGAAGCAAAGCTTCTAACCATCAAGGCCCACCCACAGCTAACTACCTCTTCCAGTAAAGTTCCACCTCCTCAAGGTTCCATAACTAAACAGCATGACCAACTAGTGAACAAGTATTCAAATACATGAGCCAATGGGTAACATTTCTTGTTCAAACCACAACAGTGCTTGAAGTCTTAACTAGAGAAATAAGGCAAAAGAAAGAAACAGAAGAGATACAAGTAGGAAAGAAAGAAATTATATCTATTTGCAGATGATGTGATCCTATATCCAAAAAATATCTAGAAAGAATTCACCAAAGGACACTTAGATATTAGAAAACATTTCCAGCAAAGTGAGAATTATATGATCAATATAGAAGAGTAAGTACATTTCTTACACACCAATAACGAACTTGCTAGACAAGAAATAAGGAAAGCAAGCCCATTCACAATGGCCAAAAATTTCACATTCATGCATAATTTATGCAAAATTATTTTTCACATGCATAAAAATGATGTTAGAGACCTCTACAATGAAACCTCTAAAGACAGAAAATGGGCACACCAGGAGATAGAAAGACATTACATACTCCATAGCAATTTCACTGCAAATGATCTACAGAGTGGAGAAATTTCCTATCATAATTCTGTGACATTCTTCACAGAAATAGAACAAGACACAATTATTAAGTATAGAGCAACACAGAGAACTTCAAAGTAACAGGAGCATTTCTGAACAGAAAGAGCAATATTGGGGGATCACAATACCTGACTTCAAGTTATACAAAAAAGGGCCTGGAAAAATAGCTCAGTGGTTATAAGCACAGGCTGCTCTTCCAGGGGACCCAGGTTCGATTTCTAGTACACACATTGTGGTTTAAAATACGTGTTTAACCACAGTTCTAGGAAATTGGATGCCATGCTCTGATTTCTATGAGTACCACACACATACATGCACACAATACCCCACACACACACACACATTAAAAAAAATTATACTGCAGAGCAATAGTAACAAAAAATATAATAGAAGGCATAGAAATAAACCTACACTGTTATGGTAATTTGGCTCTTGTCAAAGTTGCTATGCTGATTAATTTTTATTATCAAATTGATTAGGCTAGGAAGTGATTGCCAGATTAGAAAAACATAGCTCTGTGTGTCTGTGATTGATTCCCAGAGAGAATTAACAAAAGGGAAAATGCTCTGAGTAAGGGCAGCAACATCCCATAAGTGCTAGAAGCCTCACATTTTTATATTCTTATGTCAAATATTTATGAATAGTGCATATCCAGACCTAGCTACACAATTATAATTTATTCTAGGAATCATAAACTAGAAAATAACTCAACTTTAGAGAAATGTATATTTTTGAAGTGCTGGACTGGAGCACTTCAGGGTGTATGGAGCCAGACTGTCATGTTCCACGAGAAGAATCATCCTACAAAGCTTAAGTGTGGAATGTTCTCTCTCATATATGGGATGAGGGTGCAGTGGAGTAAGTGTGGGACTACTGAGGCTGTAGAAGGGGAAGGATGAGGGGCGACTAGGAAAAGCAATAGGGTTTCGGGTATAATCACAAGACATTGCATGTATGTATGGAAATGATACAACAAAACCAGTTACGTTGTATTGGCTGTATAATGTCAGTATTCAAGTCACACTCTGTCCTAGATCAACTCTCCTGTGTGAGCTATTATAGACCACGACCCCTCTCAAACTGAGAACCCAGGAACCTAGATTGTGAAATCTCCCCCATTCTCACACCCTACGCTGCTCATTTCTCCATCATGACTGGCTACTACATTCATAGCTGTTCTCAGTTATCCAAGGAATATATCCCCCCCCAACTTGAAGACAGTAAAATTGAGTTTATTGTCATGAACTCATAATATTTTAATTTTGGGTAAATATGATACATAATCCTGATTCTATACCAGACATTCTGAATCTATACTCAGTAATGTTTCTTCACTTATTAATTTATTCTTTGAAAATTTCATATTTTTGAATAATACATTCTAGTGTCACTCATCTCTCCACTCCCGCCTTACCTAAACCTGCATGAGACTTAAATCAATTCATGACTTGGCGTAGAGCAGATACCTAAGGATTTAAGGAAGAATGACCAAAAATACTAATGAAGAAAATATATTAAAAGACTGAGTGTACTATTTGAGCGTTATATAAGAGATCTGTGAAAACAGATTTTCTTAAGTAGCCTTTTGGCAACTGAGCTAAATGGGGAGGTTGAATCTGAGAATGACGATATGATAGTATACATAAGCGACCCAAAGAACTCCACCAGAGAACTCCTACAGCTGATAAACGACTTCAGCAAAGTGGCCGGATATAAAATCAACTCAAGCAAGTCAGAAGCCTTCCTATACTCAAAGGATAAGCAGGCTGAGAAAGAAGTAAGAGAAATAATACCCTTTACGATAGCCACAAACCATATTAAGTATCTTGGCGTGACGCTAACCAAACAAGTGAAAGATCTGTATGACAAGAACTTCAAGTCTCTGAAGAAAGAAATTGAAGAAGACCTCGGAAGATGGAAAAATCTGCCATGCTCATGGATTGGCAGGATTAATATAGTAAAAATGAGCATCTTACCAAAAGTAATACACAGATTCAATGCAATCCCCATCAAAATCCCAACTCAATTCTTCATAGAGTTAGAAAGAGCAATTCAAAAATTCATCTGGAATAACAGAAAACCCAGAATAGCTAAAACTATTCTCAAGAGTAAAAGAACCTCTGGGGGAATCAGTATCCCGGACCTCAAGCTGTACTACAGAGCAATAGTGTTAAAAACTGCATGGTATTGGTACAGTAACAGACATGTAGATCAATGGAACAGAATTGAAGACCCAGAAATGAATCCACACTCCTATGGTCACTTGATCTTTGACAAAGGAGCTAAAACCATCCAGTGGAAAAAAGATAGCCTTTTCAACAAATGGTGCTGGCTCAGCTGGAGGTCAACATGCAGAAGAATGCAAATTGACCCATCCTTATCTCCTTGCACTAAGCTCAATTCTAAGTGAATCTGAGAATGAACATGCACCGATCACGCTGAGCATGTTGGGACTTTTGTGTTCTCAGCTTTCCATCACAAATCTACCCTGAGACTCATGGGTGGGACTCTGGGGTTGTATAATGCAAGTATAGACAAATGTGAAGTTTTAAAATAAACATTGCAAGGGAGATTGAAGAATTTCTGATGAAAAGATAAATCATTTAAAGTAAAAGAACTTCAGGTGAGATGGGATGGGTGGCCAAAGTACAGTGGTTTAAGAAAAATTGGGGTCCCAATTCACCCATCTCTCCCACTGGATCTACAGATAGACTTGCCATTGGAACATACACCTGAAGAGAGGTCAAGGCTGTGGGATAGAGTGCAGATGGAGGAACCACCTATGGTTCTCTGGTAGTGACTTCAGACTCACACTATGGGCTTGATGGTGAGCAGAGGCTGAATGTCCATCATAAAATTAGCTCATCAGAGTCCTTGCTGTGTTGCTATTGAGAGAAAGTCTAACTCTTGGCCAGGACAAAGAAATGTGTTGCCAGCATGCTGGGGAGAGGCCGGGAGGAATCTGGTTCCTCAAACTGGAGGTGTTAAAAACAAAAGTCAATGTCAACTTGGAGTCAGGTGTTTGTGTAGTCATGAGTGGAGGCTTGAGAGGAGGAGGGATGTGTTTATCAATCTGTTTAAGCCATGAGGGAAGAAAATCAACTACACTTGCCACTCCCAGGAAAAAATTAACCAAAGGGCAAACCGGCTCAGGGATGAAAGAAGTCAGGCTCTCTTCTGAATTCAAGTAGCTCCCAATACCCGAGTTCAGCAGGAAACTGAGGCCAGCTTCAGTCCTCTGCAGCACCTCTGTATAACATCACCGAGCTTGAATGCTCTGCTCATCTAGAATCTTCTTGAGAGAGAATGTGTGAGTGGTTACCCCTTCAGGGAGCTTGGAGAAATGAGTAAAAGAATGCAGGGGCCTGAGTGGGTGCATGTCCTTGTCACCAACCTGGCTGAGTCATGAAAAGATCTGTAGAGCAGCCCTGGCATAGTTCCCATGTGGAAGAGATCCTAGGACATAGATGACTCTCACAGAGCTGTCCCTTCAGTTGTGAGGTGAAACCCGTGGCATTGCGTTGATGCTGCTTTGCAGAATGTCTGTTGAACCTCACATCCTGCTAACTAGGGACCTTCTCTAACAGACATGGGGGCTGCATGCCTGCTTTATGAGCTAACAAGATTTGTGGTTTCTAGATGGGATCTGGGCACCATAGAAGGTGAAATTCTATTACTGAAAGCTATTACAGGAAGTTGAAGGGGCAGGAAGAATTAGGACAATCAGGTCAGGGCGGGGATTCCTGGATGAGACACTGAGGAGGAAAGGGTGGTGACTGGGGTCACACAGGGCCAGTGCCTGGAATCATATGCCTGCTTTAAGGCAGGGAATAGGCTCAGCCTAACACAGTTGTGTCTAGATCTTGCAGGTGAGGAAGGTAGGAGTTTGTGGAGTTGTGAATGCCTATATCAGTGGGCTGAATTCATTCTCTGTCCTTCAGGGTTTAAGGACAAAAGGCAAGAGCAAGAGGAAGAGACATGGTTTTGTTAGTGGGAGTTCCTAGTATCTGTCTCACTTGATCTGGTGCTGACTATCCCTGGATTTGCTAATAGGATTTCAAGCCCCCACCCAATACTTCTTTATATAACCCCACCAAAGTCTGGAACTGGACCCCCAACCTCCCATTGTTTATCCATAAAATGTAGACATTGATTCTATGCTCCTCTTAGGAGTATTATGAGAACTCAGTGTAAATGTCCTATTGATTTCTTTCTATCTTTTAACAATGCCACCTCTCTGCTTGTCTGACACATACCATGTCCTCTGTAGGCAGGATAGAATTCTGCATCCAACGGTTGGAACCAAAGTGGTAGGGAGTGAAGGAGTCTGCAGAGACTATGGTAGGTATCTCTGTTTGGAGTAACATTCCCTGGTCAGTCCAATTCACCATGGTAAAGTAAGAATGGAGCCACATCTTCTACAGCTGCAGCAAAAGACAGGGGCCTAAATTTATGTGGCATCTTACCACTGTTACTGTTGAGAAAGGGGGAAGACTTTAAACACCACATCCACCAAAATGAGTTCTATTTCTCCTTCTATCTCAGCCTCTTCAAAGAAGCTTTTCTCGGTGTCTCAGAGGAGGCTATCTCCTTTTTTCAAGGTCTCTTGGCAGCTGAGCCCAGCAGCCTTTTCCAGTGTAGAGTTACACACCTGTATAATCAGTGTGTATGTGCACACACACACTGTACCCTCCTCTAGAGTTGAAGGTTTATAGAGAGTCTGAGATCTCTCTCCCTGACTCTTCCTTTCCTTGGACTTATCTATTTGTTTATTGCTCACTAAATATTTGTTCAGTACCAACCTCAAGCACCCTTGGTTTCCAAAGACCTAAGTTCAGATCTTGTTATGTTGACCTCATTTCTATTTTCACAGACTATTTGTACAGGGAGATAGTGAGGATCCCATTTCTTTATCTGTCAGGAAGAAAAGCTGGTCTACTAGATGGCCTTGTCTTGTGGAGTCCCATAGACCAATTAGATGAGGCAAGGTCTAAGGACTCTATCAGACATAGGGGTAGGGTGGGTCACTACTGGTACCAGTGAGAGTTCAAATAGGACATGAAATCGGGCCAGTGCCATATAGCCTCCCAGAAACAGAACCCAGTACCCTCCACACCAAACACTGAGTTTAGAAGACAGTACAGGCTCAGAGACAGTGTGGATAGAACAAAGCAAGTGCTAGCAAATGCATGAGGTGATGGGTATAGTACAACTATAAATGTAACTGTTTTACAGTGTATGCATTGCCCAAAACAACATTTGTTATGTTACAAACCTACATGATTTTTTACCTACAATCTATGACTATATCCAAGCAAAGCAAATCAAGAATTATCAAACTTTGCACCCCAAACTTAAGCCAAGCACATGTAAGGTTCATCAGCAGCCTGGCTTTGGAGACTCTTGGGAGCCTGCATGTTTAATACAAAAGACACTTAAGGGACTTCATTCTTTCTCCCCAACTAGAGCATAGGGGCCATAGCAAGTATAAATCCCAGATAAAAATACCTTTACTAAACAGTGCCCTTCGCTGTGGTCAAAATAGAACTCAGCAGTACAGCAGGTTCACCTTAATGGTCAAAATGGAACTCAATGCTCCTTGAGGGTCTTCCTTGGCCCTTGGGACTCAGGGTGATCTAAGCACCATAATCTAGGCTTTGGGGATGGGATAGACTCTGCTGTTTGCTATTTCCCAATAAGCAGCTGGAGAATTCTTGTACTGGCAGATTATACAGACAGAATATTAGTATCCTAAAAGAATACAGTAGACTGGCTCCACATAGTAGATTATAGCAGTCCTCATAAGTGGTTCTGGAATCCAGCTCCATTCTTATAGTGGAGTATCAAGAACAAAGTATGGATACTCTGGTCCTTCTTAGAAGGGGGAACAAAATACCCACAGAAGGAGATACAGAGACAAAGTGTGGAGCTGAGTTTGAGGGAAAGACCATCCAGAGACTGCCCCACCTAGGAATCCATCCCATATACAGTTATAAAACCCAAACATTATCGTGGATGACCACAAGTGCTTGCTGACCAGAGTCAGATACAGTTGTCACCTGGGAGGCTCTGCTAGTGCATGACAAATACAGAGGGGGACACTCCCATCCAGCCATTGAACTGAGCACAGGGTCCCCAATGGAGGAGCTAGAGAAAGGATCCAAGGAGCTGAATGGGTTTGCAGTGTCATAGGACGAACAATGATCTGAGCCACCAAGTACTCCCAGAGCTCCCACAGACAAAACCATCAACCAAAGAGTACACATGGAGTTACCCATGACTCCAGATGCATAAGCAGCAGAGGATGGCCTTGTTGGACATCAAAGGGAGGAGAGGCCCTTGGTCCTGGGAAGACTCGATGCCACAGTAGAATACCAGGACAGGGAAGCAGGAGGGGGTTGATTGGGGAACAGGGGAAGGGGAGATGGGTTATGGGATTTTTTGGGGGGAGGGGGGAGCCAGGAAAGAGGACAACATTTGAAATGTAAATAATGAATATATCTAATAAAAAAAGGAGAAGTATGGCTGAACCTGCCCACCTTTAGGAGGTGGGTCAAATTCTATGGTTTGAATGAGTTGCCTACCATCAAATTTAGAGTACTAGATAAAACAAGGAAGTGTTCATTCTGAAAAATATGCTTTAAATTTTCTTGAATTTGGGCCATGAGAAGGAAATGTCTCCTTCTTACTCAGTGAAAGGATTCTCATCCCCCACTCCCAAACATGCACCAAGACAGGTGCATCAAATAGCATGTGCTGTATTGTCTGTATGTACTGGCATTTTTTAGACCCTAACAAAGGGTGACTTATAAAATGCACTTTCTACCTCTCTAATGGGCCATTACATCACTATGCAAAACAGTGTGTTGAAAATGTGCCTGCACCCAGATTTCACAGGGGAAAATTGGGGCATAACTTATTTTCAAATGCATAACTCCAGAGGTTAGCATGAGAACCTGGAGAAGAGCACAACAGGATTTTTCAGACAATTTCACAATGAAAATTTCTTCCCTGGAACCCTCCTGCTACAAATATGTAAACTAAAATTCAGAAATATATGACTTTCTTAATGTGACCTTGAGAAATAGCTGTGGGAAACATATTTCCTTAATCACTACATCAGGGTCCTACTGTCTCCCATGCCAGAGACAAGCTGCTCTGGCCCAGAGAATCTGGGTATCATCCGGACAGATGTGAAGCCCTTCCATTTGACAGGTAAGATCTTGCCTGAAGAATGTGGCTACCAGGGAATGTGAAAGGTCACCTGCCATCTCTTGACTGCATACCTGGTGTTTCCAGGCATTTATAACTGGCTGAGCTGGCTTGGTGAAGGGACAGGGGCACTTTGCCTGCAGCAGGGAGGCTCCACCCAGAGACCTAGCTGAGGCTAGTGTCTGTCTCTGGATCCAAAAGCTAGTCTCTCGGTGTGGAGAGTCTTGCCACAGCCAAAGCAGACTCCCACACAAGATATTTCCCATATTCTAGGGACAAACATCATAGTTTGGAGATACCCACTACTCTCTGAATCCATTCAGGCTCATTTTGCTGCTGTCCAGGGCTGTTGACCACAGGCCACTCAGGATACTCTGTCACTAGACTCGGAAGGCCAGGAGGCAGCTGTTATCTGTTCCCCCTTAGCCTCTGTGTCCCCAGTCCCAACCAGAGCCATCAACAAGTTCCCAAAGCTTACCTGGCTCCATCTGGGAGAAAAGAAAAAATAACATCACCAGGAGAAAGTAATGAGTTTTCATGGTGGTGGCAGTCAGTCCAGAGTGCAGAGAGGACGTGAGACTCCCAGGTAGCTGAGCTGACAGATGAGGCTTGAATGAGCTTGTTTTTTTTATATGAACACTGGTTGCATAACCTCATAAATGAGCTGAAGGGAGGCGTTGCAAACCACAGTGAAGTTCTAATGACACCTTCACGCTGTTCGCCCTGAGTAGAGTCCAAGTCCTGTGGGCACATTACCTCTCTCCAGCTTCAGCTGGATTTTATTTTCAGTCTGGAAAATGGAAACAGGCATCTGGTGTCAGGCCCATTCTGACTCTCAGGTTGGGATTCTAAGAGACTTCAGGCAAAGCAGCCCCTACCAGGAGCCCTAAGGTTAGATAGGTTTCAGAGAGCCTGTAAGAAGACCAGCAACCCAAACAGGTGACTCTCTGGCTCTAGGCTG
The DNA here is from genome assembly GCA_036184795.1 of Tokudaia tokunoshimensis. NCBI lineage: Eukaryota > Metazoa > Chordata > Mammalia > Rodentia > Muridae > Tokudaia > Tokudaia tokunoshimensis. The sequence continues at coordinate 49,526,264 of BTHU01000019.1, forward strand.
CTATAGTTCTCTTCCATTTAGCTCTTCCCTTTACAGTGCTCAGAATTTATTTCCTCCTATCATAATGGTGAACTGATTTCAGGAATGGAAGCCACAGTAGGGTTGCTTTCTCATCCCCCTGTATCCAGACCTTCCTCCCTGAGAGTCTCAAACCAGCTAGTGTTTCCATTTGGGGATGTGTTACTAGGGTTTTCCAACTCTGGCTCTCCAGACAGCATCTGAGCTAAGGCCAGGGAAGTGCAGCTGTCCCTTTGGTGTATGGCCTTAGCTAGGCTCCAAGTGCTCAGGTACCATAGTGTTTTAAAATATCTTATTTTGCATTTCAATTTCCAGTGCAAATCTATGAGCAGGTTTCCTAGAATATTATGAAGGGTCTTATTTACAAGCAGCAGTAAGCACTTCTGCCAAACATGTAAGAGTGGAGTTTATTAAGGGGGTACTGAGAAGCTCATAGAACTATCGTTGGGGCTGGAGGACTGGGCTTGTGGCTGAGCTGCCAGGAACAAGGACTAATCTGTGCTTCTTGATCTCATGAGGATCCTAGGCTGCAGCCACATTGTAGGAGACACCAGCATAAACTCTATAGAAACTACTGCTGCCACAAGCAGAATACCTTTCTATACCAAGACATTCACCTTCTAGATATACACCCCACCCCAAACACACACACACACACACACACAAACACACACATCATACTATACTATACACACAAGCACACACATACAAGTACACACACAAACATACACACACAAGCACACACAAATAGACACACAAGCAAATATACAGAAGCATACATATGTACACAATCATCTATTCTTCATTTTTCTCTATCTATCTATCTATCTATCTATCTATCTATCTATCTATCTATCTATCTATCTACATATATATGATAAATAGATATATAGACATACCTATCTATCTCTGTCTCTTTCTGTGTCCCTGTCTCTCTCTGCTTCTCTCTTTCTGTTTCTCTGTCCTTGTCTCTCTGTCTCTAATGTGTACACACACACACACACACACACACACATTTGCTGGTCACTGGTGCCGCTTCAGGAAACTTAAGGGCTTACCCTGTAGTAGAAAGTAAATATGGCTTCTGGCTCCATTTCTTACTGTGGGAATCCCAATCCCATCAGGAAGCAGTTGACATAGAGATTTGCCTCACTGGATAATAATACCACATGTCTTTATGGAATGCTGTGGTTGCAGAGAAATGCATATAGCATTGCGTACTGATGTCATCCTGTAGGAGAAACAAGATAACAATTTTTAACAAAACATCTCAAAATTCTAATGCTAGGTGTCATTAATCACACCTTAAGGAATTCAGGGAACGGTCAGAATCTAAAGGATGGTTCTGATTTTCAGAAGTTTTCTGCTTTGAAGTTTGGAGACACTTTGCTTTTAAGGCTGTGCTTATAGACCCACAGCCACGCTGTGGTTAATTGTCTAGTTTGTTTCTCAGAAGGAATCTTCATTCCAGTGTGGAAGCCTTTCTCTTTCCCCACATCCCTCAGCAGTGCTTGTGGGGTGAGTATGATTTTTTGATTGAGGAGTGATGACTGCCCTGAAGGTTAGGTGCAGGAGGTGGGAGGTCTATTCCAGCAGTATGTTTCTGGAGGATTCACACAGAACCTGATGTAGCATGTTTCCACAGAAAGCATCAGAGTGACTTCTGATAAGGGAAGGCTCTGACCCTCCTCCATCAGAAATCGAAAAGTGATTTCTTCTATCAGTGGTCCCCTGTTGGCAGGAGATAACAAAGGAGACATTCATCTTGTTCTTCTCCCCAGGAATCCTCCCATTTATTACAACGCTTCTAACTTGGAACTATCTCCCACTAGCATATAAACATACTCCGTAAAGGAAACTACCAGTACTCAGAACTGGTCTGTTGCCTCAGCTCTAAACTCTGACTTGGCAGGTGGGGCCAAGGAGAGACCCCTGCTTGTCTGATGGTGGGGATATCAACAGTGCATAATTTGTCCAGAATCACCACTTACTGACAAGTCAAATCACAGACTCACACTAAGATGGAAAGGACTTAACCAGTAGCTATTCCAAGGAGTTCCTGTGTCCTGTAGGAACCCAGGGCCACATCAAGCAGGGCTTTGCCCAATTATGACCTGAACAGCTGGGATACCTTTATGTCATTTGTCAGAACTCATAGATGAGCTTTAGTATAAGAAAGGTGTTAGGGTAGTTAGGAAAGGAAAGAGAAAGTGAATCTAGTAACAGAGGGTCAAATGTTTTGTGGATACAGAAAATAATTCCAGAATGGAGAGATTGGTTCAACATTACATCACGGCTGACAGAGGGACGTTGGAAGGTGTTGTTAAGCTTTCAGGTAAATAGTCCGTGACTCACCTGTTCGAGTCCTAGGACTGGGCTACTCCACCTGGGCTAAGGTTGGATGATGCCACCCACAGAGTCCTTAAGCTACTTTTCACCCTTGAGCTTGATTCTAGTTTGGGCTTATGGACTCCAAGCATACTCTTGTCTCTCCCGTGCTCTTGACTTACTAAGATCTACATTTGCTTCCCATCATTGCTAAGGTGTTCTTTGGGTATATGTCCACATTATATAAATCAGCATTCATGATGGTCTCTTTAATGTTGGGGACTGAGTACACTTGGCCATCAGACTGCAGGAGCCTTGGGGGTGTTTCTTGATGTTAACATCATTGAAAACCAAACCATTTGGAGCCATTTCAGGAATTCAAAGAACGAATGTGCTTTCATTCAGTTTATTATGCACACAGAGGAGAAGGTTGCAAGTCCTCAATGAAGAAGCAGATCTATCCTGTATGCTCCACCAGTCCTGCCAGAGTCTTCCCAAGACTCCTGTAAACCACTCCTCTCTGCTGAGGATTTTGTTGATTGAATTTACAGAAATAGAAAGATACCAGAAGTCTAGGGCTGCTATAGCTGTCAGCACAGGGACCGGTAATGAGCGGAAAGAGGAGCAGAAAGGGAAGGAGGAAGGGAAGGAGGAGTAGAAGATGTGGGAGGAGGAAGAAGGGGTGGGAGGAGGAGAGGAGGAGGGGAGGGAGGAGGAGGGGAAGATGAGGGAGGAGGAGGAAGGGGAGGAGGAGGAAGAGGAGGGAGGAAGGGAGGAGAAAGAAGAGGAGGGAGAGGAGGAAAAGGATGAAGGAGAGGAGGAAGGGGAGGAAGAAGGAGGGAAAAGAAAAGAGGAGGGGGAGGGGAAGAGAAGGCAGTGATCAGTGAGAAATCCAATGGAAGAGGAAGAAGGCCAACTCAGAGGCAGGGCTTAGGCTGAACTGGCTGAACAGGATCTTAGACAAGTCATGGGTCACCTGTCATCCTCAGGTTCAATTTCTGGACTTTTATAATATTTTCATAATCAGTGTTCAGGCCAGCAGCCCTTCTTGAGCAGCCTCTGGAGGACAGTCACTGGCAGCACGTGCCTTTTTGACACTTTCTCCAAATGACCACACCACTACTTTGAAGTTGCTTGTGTGTTTCTGAAAGTAAACACTTCCCAGTTTAGTGTTTTGAAGTTAAGGTGGATCTGACAACCTTCTAACTGTTGCAATCCAGGTCCTCCATTGTTCCCATTCCCAGTCCACAGTGCTATAACCTTATCTTCAGTAGAGTTATTGAAAGAAACACTTCATCTTCATTTCACTTTATAGCAATTTAGGAAGTAGGCTGTGTCTTAATGGGACAGGCAGTCTCCACTGAGCAAGGCACACATAGACATACACACACACACACACACACACACACACACACACACAATTTCCCTTAATTTATTAATTCAACAAATACCAAAAGTAGCCACCTTCTTTATGAAATCCACGCCTGGATTTAAGGGAAGTGAAGGGGAATATGTCCCAATCCCTATCCTAAGGAGCTCATAGGCTTGTGGTATCGGTTAAATGAGTAGCAGCTAGTCATGTCAGGGGCTGGGCCAACTGTTGGTTTTCTGTGCGAGACCTGGAGGGGAAGAGCAATTTGCCCTTATGGTAACTGAGCAGAGTACTGTGGAGGAAGTCTCATTCATAAGATGATGAGCAGAAGGTCCCCGAGCGCCATGTCTTCAGAGCCTGAAAAGCACAGGAGCACATTGTAGACATAGCACGGCCCTGGGCTCCTGCACCCCAATGCTACCTTGAGGGACTTGCTAAGCTCCTTGGGCCTCCATCTTCTCTGAAGAATGGAAAGCTGCTGTGGACAATCGATGAAGGAAAACTGGACACGAACTGGTACAGACGGACCGTCTGAGTGTTTAGGGAGGTGATTTCAAACATGGGATGTAAATCATCTAGAGAAAGAGAGAGGCTTGAGTGATGGCTGTCTTGTGATTGATCATTCTTTGGGTCCCAGCAACTCGTAGAGTCTGTCCTCTGTTCCACAGCTTGGCCTTGATCTATATCCCAATGTAAACAGTCATCTTAGGGTAAAAGGTTTGTACAGGGGAGACCTGGAGACCTTGAGAGTGGGCAGGATAGGGAGCTCTCGTTCTTAACACAACATTGAAATACTAGGTAAGTTACAAGTGCTAAATTCTGTAGCGAAGGAGCACACATTTATACGAGACAGAGGTTAAACTCACTTGGGTTAGAAGGAAGTTAGAGTTTAAAAAATTATAAATTTTATTTTACTGTGTGTGTGTGTATACTTGTCGCTGTGTGTGGATATATGAGCCACAGTACACATGTGGAAGTATTTGAATATCAGAGGGTAACTTTCAGGTGGTTGTGGCCTCTTTCCACATGTGTGTTCCTGGGATCAAACTCAAGCCATCAGGTGTGTCATTAAGTACCTTCGAATGCCAAACCATCTTTTCAGCATCAGAGGTGGAAGTTTTAAAGTTGGAATGTAAATGATGAGAAAACCTGTCCAGACAAAGGAATGAAGATGTGGGGCCTCAACACCATATATCTCATTTTCTGTCTCTGTGGTTCTGACTACTCTACTGACCCCATATGATGGAACTATACAGCAACATCTGCTCTACAGAGAAAAAGTCGCTACCAGACATGGTTACTCTCATTCTTCAGACAAAAGGACACCAGTCTCCGAGTCAGATGTGTACAGGCCCAGCTATTGTCAGAATCAGTTCCCACAGCAATTCCACGATCAGGGTAGTGTTAATCTGTTTTAATTCCTGACACCTGGTTGAGAGTCTGAGCACTTGCCCAGTGAAAGAGCATTAAATAGCAGTCTGCTGTGTCCGTGTCCGGCAGGAATCATTCATTTGCAAACCACAATAGTCACCTTCTCTTCCTGGAAAAATGAATAGATTGGGCTGGTGTGCCTGGAAGGAACTCGAATACTCTTCCTCATTCTGAGAGCAAGTTACCACTCCCAGGCTGGTAGACGAAGGTATCATTCTTTAGGTCTAACCAGACTTCATCTCTGACAACTCTGGTCCCCATGATAGTTTTCCTCCTATCCACATTTGTGAGACAGGTTCCATAGCTTGGATACAGCTCCCTCACCACTGTGTTAAAATCTGTCCACCTGGGACCTGGGACTCTTTCCTAAACCCCTATAATCTGCCCCCTGCCACCCCATTTTGAATGTTGCTTTTTACACACTTTCCTAGTCTTCTCTGTCTCTGTTTTGAATCACGGGCACTCCTATCATCTTTGAATCAGAACATGTAGGTTAGTGTTTAGATTCATAGAGACTAAACCAGCAAGGAGTCTTGGTAGAGCACAACAGCTAAGAGGCTTCTTGATGATGTCAGACATAATCATCTTGCACTGTTCCTAGGGCTTATTCATATGGTCACTGGGTGGGCAGCCTTCTGCAGGTGACTGTGCTAGGTCTCCTGCTAGGTGTAATGTCACAGTGATGTGTGAGATGCTCGATTGACTCCATCTTAGAGAGGACATCTTGAATGCCCGATAGCAGCTATCTGTTGTGGCTCCCAGTTTGATGTGTGCAAAATTTATGGACTTACACTTTCCTATGACCACTGTGAGGTTAGTACAGCAGACTTAGCCTCAACACTTTTCCATTAATTACATAAGAAAACTGAGGCCTAGAAATGTGGGTGGACTTTTTTTTTTCATCTGGCAGTTCTTGGATTTATAAATGCTGCCGGTCCTGGTTCCTGGTTCTATTATGATGCTTACATAAGTCTAGAGAAAAAGGAAGAGTAGTGAGTAAGTGCAGCCATGTCACCTGGATGTAGGCAAGCATGACTTTGTGTACTACAAGTGACACTTGGAGGGACAGGTCTTCTTATGGAGCACAGGCAAGAGGCAAGTTTGTTCCAACCTGCTGCAAATCCGCACTATAATTTCCATTAAAGGTGTTCAGAATTCAAGCCCATTTTTAGTTTTTAAATGTTGTATTTCTGAATGAAAATAGAGAATCAGGCAAGCAGGAGAGGGTTGGAGAGGGGGAAGTGTTGTCTTTTGAAACCTACTGCTTCCTCCCCTAGCATACCTCACCCTTGCTCCCAGCTGCCTTCCAGTTAGGCCCCAGCAGACCAGGCTAGGGGCTGGAATCCAGGGCCCTGAGGAGTTTGGCAAACGATCAGACAGATGCTTGCTGCACTCACTCTGGTGCCAAGCCAATCTTTCTAGTCAGGGCAAACTGCTGGGACTGTCTCTACAAGGTGAGTGCTTCCAGATTAGAGGGCCATCCTCAAAGGATGAACCATTTGTCTCCAACAAGGGACCAGCCAAAGTCTTCAACAAGCTATATTCTATGCATCACCCCCAACTGTGAGTGTGTGTGTGAATGTGTGTGTGTGTGTGTAAGTGTATGTGTGTAGATATGTGAGCATGTGTATATGTGTGTGTGTGTGGGTGGGTTATGTGTGAGTGTACGTGAGTAGGTATGTGATGTGTGTGAGTGTGTGTGTGTGTGTTTATCTCCTATGTCAAGATCTCACTCTGTATCACAGGCTGATCTTGAACCAGAACGTCCTGCTTCAGTCTCCCCAGTGGTGAGAACATAGGAGTGTACACTCATACCTGGTGTGGTCTATCAGTCATGTTCTCAAGTGTGTGTGTACCAAGTGATTCCCAAGCCCTTACACCCTGTCCTACACTTGAATCTGGGAACTGGGATGGATGACCTCCTTTCAGGAAAGTACCATCATGACATCTTTTTCCATTATGACTTGGGTTGTGGAGTTAGTTAGTGCCATATGACAGGCTGGACCTGCTGACTTGGGTCCTTCCTGAGGAACTCAGGTGGCTTCAGGAGAGGTGCTTAACTCCCAATGACTCAATCTCTCTAAGTGAGTCACTTTACTTGAGTGTTAAGTGTCCCTCCTGAGTCAGATCATAGTGAGGATTGAATATATTATGGAGTTATAACCATGCTGGGCACAGCAAGTGCTTCTGGGTTGTTTCTGTCCCTTCTTCAGGCACCTGGCTTCATGCCCACCTTGAGAAGGGAGCTTCATGTGAATCCACGTGATATGCCTCTCACCTGCACATTGTGTGGTCTATAATGGGCTGCCAGTGATGTCCTCTATCCCAAGGTTCATGGTCCTCATTCTACTCTGACACCCTGAGTTCCCCAGCCTTAGGCTCAGAAGATGAGGACAGTTGCCTGAATTGTCACTAGCTTTGGACTTCGGTGACTGTTTTTTATTTTCATTGAACAAATAGTTATGTTGATATATTACGTATAATTTACTCTATATAGAGTTTTTTTTTTTTGATTGATTGTCTGTGGCCATGGATTCTGAGTCTAAATAGAACATAGTCAAACTTACAAAACTGATTTAACATTAAAACTTTTAGAGTAAGGCATGCCATTATGCTCATATAATAATTAAGGAAATCCATTCTGAAGAAATCTGGCTAGGATTTGGTTCCTTCTCTGTTCTTGGATGCCCCACTCCTTTTCTGGGAGAGGTAGGGCAGGGTGTTGATAATTACACTGACTGCTTTGCTTTCTCAGGCACCAGGCTGTTTGCTCTGCATTTCTATTTGGGCATGTGCACTGATCCAGACTTTTTCTGGTTTGTTTATTTGTTTCCATGTGAATAGGCTGGGGCCCCCGCTGAGTCAGTGACCCACAGTCATCACCTGACCTATGCTGTGGCGAGCGCTCTGACCTATTCTCACCAAGGTCACCCTTTGACATCTGAAAAATAGACCTAGTGAATTCCCCCACTACCTGCCCTGACTCCCAACCTGGACATTCACCCAGGGTAGCTAGAGAGAAAGGCTGGGGTTTACAGAGGGACTGGCTAGTGGGAGCATTAGGAGAGAGGACCAGCAAAGTTAACAGGTAGAAATATTTTATAGAATATGATGCTGTGTTCAAGGGGCTTTCCTAGCCAGCTGCTTGCACTGGAATGAACATGTTGTTATAGTTACTACTTTCTATTTAAGAAAATTAAGTGGAAAAACTCTGATTTGTATAGGAGAACCTATTTTTGAGCCCTTCCCTTGGGAAAAATTAAACATGGTTTCTACTTGTTTTTAACTCTGTGTGTGTGTGTGTGTGTGTGTGTGTGTGTGTGTGTGTGTGTGTGTGTATGTAAAGGAGAGAGAGGGAGAGAGGGAGGGAGGGAGGGAGAGAGAGAGAGAGAGAGAGAGAGAGAGAGAGAGAGAGAGAGAGAGAGAGAGAGATACAGTTAGATATGGAGGCCTGCAGTATGTTAGATCTCTTTCCTCAATTGCTTACCCCATTATTATTCTATTTACCAAATGAGTAACTCTTTAAAAATTACATTTATTTATTTTGTGTGTACACATGGCACCTATGTGGAGATCACAGGACAACTTTTGGAGAGTTGGCTCTCTCTTTACACCATGTGGATCCCAGGGCTCTGGGGTCGTCAGGCTTAGCACCAAGTGCTTTACCCACTGAGCTATATTACCAGCCCATCCACTTCTAGTATTTCAGGCAAGCCAGAGGCTCCTCAGCTTGGGTAGGCTGGTACCAATGAGCTTCAGGAATCCCATGTCTCTGCTCCAAGTACTGGAGTTATAGGGTACCCTACCATCTGGCTCTTTGTATGAGTTCTGGAGATTTCAGGTTTGTGCAGCAAATGCTTTACTGGTGAAACCATTCACCCAGCCCTGAGTTTGGCATCTCTTTTGAAATTAAAATGGGCTGACTTAGGCCTTTCTCTAAGCACCCTGAGGTTCTCACTCACTGTCTGATGCTTCAGTGTTTATGCTCCCAGGAAATACTGGGTAGATTGATTGCACCTCAAGTATCCCTAGAGGTGCTTCTCCTGTCCCTTTACTTCCACACTTCCAAGCAGGCCAAGTCTACACTTCTTTAGGTAGACTTAGCCTCTGATGGCCCCATCACTGAAAGGAATTTTGACAGGCAGATCCAGGGAAGGGTTATCAAGGTACTGAGGATACTTCAAAGCATTTTTTAACTAGAAGAGTTTGACGAGCATTACCACTTACATTCTGGACTGTGTTATTACTTGGCATGGTGGCTTCCCTGCATTGTAGGGCACAGTAATAACTGCCTTTCCTGGCCTCAAACCACCATGTGCCAGTAGCATTCTCCATCACAAAACCCAGCCAATGGATGTCAGATGTTCTCATCCCAGGGCTGGGTGGATCTCATGAAAGAGGAAAGGTACCCAATGCTTCTGATCTTCAAGAGTTCTTAGGGACTCTCTAGGCAAGCATACTGGAGAAGAATCTCCCAATCTCTACTGGTCCCTTAGTACCTTAGGGAATGACAGCCTTTGAGCAAAGACCAAGACATAGACTTGGATCCCAATCTCAACTGCTATAAAAGAAACTTTCTTCCCTTGGGACCCTTCCTCCACCTACTCCACCTTCCTCAGCTCCTCTTTCCCACATAATCTCATCCACATTTGGACCTGTTTGTGGAAGCTTTGTTAGTCTCGCTCTTAAACAAGCAGACACATCAAAACAGGCGCTAATGTGTCCAATGCTTACTCTGCCGTGTACTGTTCTGCTTTTAATTTTTAAAGATGAGTAATTAAGATTTCTCTATCCTACACATTTTTAAATATGCAGTTAATACTTTTGCAGGCATTAGAGCACCGTGCACATCCATCCTCATATCTTTGTCCTCTTCTTTAATTAAAACCTGGTACCCACTGAAAGCTATTTCTTCATTCCCTCTCCCCTTAACCCCCAACAGCCTCCATTTTATTTTTAATCTTTATGAATATGACCAAGTCTAGATACTGTATATAGAGGGATTCATCAGCCTTCATCCTTACTAAGTAGTCCATTCCATGTAGCACCATGCCTTCAAGGTGTTGTCACATGTAACAAGGATTTCTTCTTTTTTAGGGCTCAGTAATATTCTGTTGCTCACATAAACCCTACTTTATCTATGTCTCTATCAAACTGATACTTGAGACATTTCTACTCTTTGACTATTGTGAATAATTTTGCCAGAAGCATGCGTATATGAGTATCTGTTTGTGTCCCTGATTTCAGTTCTTTACATATATACTCAGAATTGGAACCGATGAACTTTGTGGTAGCTATATGTTTGTTTGTTAGTTTGTTTGAAGTACTGCACAGTGGGTGTACTATTTCATGCGTTCACCAAGAGTGCACAAGAATTCTAATTTCTTCACATTCTTGTCAACCATATGGTTTTTCTACATGCCTCATTTCATCCTTGGAACAGTCAAGCAACACAAGTTATATTGCTCACTTCTAAACATAGCCCAAGCCCCCAGAGCTACCTTGGAGGAGCGCAGCAAGCCCTTAGATTTAGGCTTTTAGCCTGTAATGCACACCTTTTGTACCCTACCACACTGTACCTCCAATAGCATCTAACAATACAAATGTTACTTGAACTATGGCTATCTAAACTAGGTATCTTGTTTAATTGACTGTCTTAGTCAGGGGGTAGTAATAGTGTCTTGGCTGGCTATTAAGTCAATAGACAAGAGGTATACATAATGATGGAGATCAACTTCACAGTTCTGAGCACAGATGGTACTGTTATCCCTACAAACAGCCAACAGGGGAGAGAGGATTTTTCCAGAGACAGAAAATATCCCTCACTGCCACAGAAAGATTCTTGTTTTCAGAAAAATGAGTGCTGCCTGCATCTGACTTTTGTTCTCACTGCAGAAACACATGAAGAGAGCAGAGAATAAATAGTTACAGACTAGGGAAGAGAACAGAGTCTGCCAGCCAGGGGAGCCTTTCTTCTCAGGACACTTGATCAACTGGCATTGATCTCTTATCTCTCTGTCACCTCACCTTGCAGGTGAGAAATGTTGGTGATATCAAATCCTTACAGAGTGGTAGACCCACTCAATAAATCACTGCAGGAAAAGCCTCTAGCATAGTATATGGGGTGAGTGAGCTAAGAGCTCAAAGAATTTGTTCTCTGGAAAGTTGCTACCAAATAGTCCCAGAGAACAACCACATAGAAAACCTACCTTTAACACATTTAGCCTAATTTATTTTTTTAAAAGTGCTTTCTTAAGCTGGCAAGTGAAAATGGTACATGTTTCTGATAGCTGATAGAAGGCTGTGTAAAACCAGTTCCTACAGGATTACAGATGACCTTGTTGTGCCAATCCAGAGAAGAATGTTTATAGAAACAACCTATCTCTCAAGTTAAATCTATCTTGCCTTTCAGCCTAGAAAGGAATGTTTGTACAGATAACCTATCTCTCAAGATAATCTGTCTCACTTGAAGCAGACAGCTCCAGAAAAGAGAGACTGTAGAACTGCACGTAGCTCCTATGGTTGTAACAGTTTCCCGTTCTCAAACCCCTTAGCCCTATAAGGGTCACAGCCAGCTTTTTCCCTTAGTAGGCCTCTCGACTTCCTTCAAGAAAGAGGCTGCCCCTCACCATATGCATCAAAAAGCAGAGTCCCATCTACTGAAGGTCAGACTCCTATCTCTTTCTTGTCTTCTGTCTCCTTTAGCATCCTATAGTTGTCTAGAGTAAACACACATCAAGGAGCAGCCATCTCAACCCAATTAATTTGTCTACTTTCTCAGATCTTTCTGCTTTTTCATAAAAGCACTTTAAATAATTCTTTAAGAAGTTTTCAGAGTTACTGTTAACTATTTATTAACTAGTGATCACATTTCACAGCTGATCTCCTGAACTTATTCCTCTTATTAACTCAATATATGTATATCTTGATTTTTTCTTTTCCTTTTTAAAGATTAAATATAGTTAAATTATTTCCCCTCTTCCCTGGAGAAGACTACTTTCCCAACTTTCTGCATTCTTTAGTTACCTGTAGTTCTTTGTTTAGGGTTGAGGCTACAGGAGATTTCTCCCTTTCATGTCTATTGTTGTTGTCCTTGTTCAGGTCTTGTTTAGGTAGTCATGTTGATGAGCATAGTTTCTTTGTCATTGTAGGAGACACATTTTCACAGCAAATTCCCTATTTGTCTGTCTTTTACACTCTTCCTGTCCTCCCTTTCATTATGATCTCTGAGCCTTGGGTTCAAGGAGTTGCATTATAGATGGGTCAGTTGTGCTGGGTATCATACAGTCACTTGTTCTCTACAGTAGTTTTCTGTAACCACTGTAATCTCTGTTTTTTGCCCAAAGAAGTTTTCTTTGTTGAGGGGTGAGAGTTATACATGTCCCCAAATACACCTAAATTCTTACAAAAAGTTAGAATAGTGGTGTTTTTTTTTTCATCTAGTGACAAGATTGCCTCCCAGGGACCATCTGGCAATATCTGGAGACATTTTTGGTAAGCTAGTGCCAATGGCACCTGGGATCCTGAGGTCAGGGGTGCTGTCAAGCATCCCATGAGACATTGGGCAGCTTCCTACCACAGAGGATTAACTGACCTGACATGTCACTGGAGCTGAGGTTTGAGAACCTCAGCTGAAAAGGTAGGATGTCTCTTTTGGCATGCTATAAGGTGTTATCCTGTTTCAACGGGTGTGACAGCCACATCATCTGCCACCTGTGTCATGACAAGCCTGGATCTAGAAAAGTCTATTACAGTGTGTCTTGATTGGAAACAATGAAGTCTCTGGTAGTTTTATCTTATCAAGGAGGATTAATATTGTAGCCAGCTGTGCATTCCTTGTAGTCTTATTACTCAACGGACAACCACAGGGCCTCAGCTTCAGGATTTCAGAGATAAAAAGCTTTGGGCCCTGCCCACAAGCAGCTGAAACCCTCAAGTGCCTGAGAACAAAAACAGATGCCTGCCCACCACACACTGAGATAAGAGGAGGTTGAAGGAAATTGCACAAGGTTGCTGCTTTTTTTTTGGAGATAAGAACAGTCACCAATTAAAAAAAAAAAAGGATGACAAAGCTTATGCATTCAAATGTCCTACTAACTGAGGAACTATGCAAATAGTTAACAATGGGCATTTGAAGGCTACACTGTACAAGTTTTTAAACATCCAAAGTGATTAGATGTTGAACACCAAAGACATTAATGTTTCTGCTACATTCTACCATTCTAAATATATCTTTGACTATCCATTCAGAAATATCTATTGCTCATACCTTCCTTTCTGTTACATTCGCTCATTCTGAATATATCTTTCTCTATCCATTCAGAAATATCCATTACTCACCCCCTCTTGCTGCCATGTGGCTCCTCTGCCAGTGTGGAACATCTCATATGCAAAGGGAACTCTATTTTCTCAAATTCTGGCTGAGAGACAAGAGCCAACATTCTTCAGGAACTCTGGAAGCTAGTTTCTCTCCACCAAAGGCATCATTTCCTTTGTTACTGGCAGAAGGGAAAATCAGCTATCTTGTAGTGCTGATTAGTATACCAAAGCACATGCTGGTCACCAGGCTCTCCCGCTCTCCACATCACAAGTACCTGTCACAAAGGTCAGAGTTCATGGTGGCATCCAAGCTTTTCTCCCCTTTCTCTTCCCCTAAAATTTTCCAGCTCATGAGCTGCCCTCCCCCAGCTGCCTATTCTCTTTAGAACCCTGCTATTTCAGCAAATTGCCCTCTCTTTTGTCCTATGTTTTGTGGTTTTGTGTCTTCCTCTCTCTGCCTCCCTCCTCTCCTTCATCTGCTCTCTCTCTCTCTCTCTCTCTCTCTCTCTCTCTCTCTCTCTCTCTCTCTCTCTCTCTTTCTCTCCCTCTTCTCTTTCTCTGTACTCTTTCAGATATCTCTGGCTGTTCTTTCTCTCACATAGTATGATTCTCTTAATCATACTATGAAGTGGTTACATCGTCAGTTTATATAGGGAGCATTTGAAAAATTTGTAATAGGTGCAAAAAAAGATGAAGTATGAAGTTCCTTAGCCCTGTTGTGAACTTGGTATTCTACCATGTAGAACTCCAGGCCAGAGCAATGGCAGATACATTGTTATGGCCATCTAGACATGGCTTGAAGTCTGCTCTCCCCTAGCTTCCTTTCAAAATGAGCTCAACTTTCCTGAGGCAGTCCTAACCTATCTCCCCAGGGATTTTATTAATACATGTTTTAAATTTATTTTTCTGTGTAAGGAGGTAGATGCTGGTACACGCATGCTTCAGTATATGAGGGTACACACATATGGAGGTGCACATGTGGGAGTCAAAGGGCATCCTTAAGGAATAGGTTTTCTCCTAACACCATGTAGGATCTAAGAATTGAACTCATATTGTCAAGCTTGTGTACAAGTGCCTCGACCTTCTGAGTCATCTTGCTTCCCTTTTACTATTTTATTGTAAGGTATTAACCTAATGGGAGGGACTGAAAACCTCAAAACTATATATGTGCCTGAGTGTATCTATGTGGTTAAATCTCTCTCTTTCTCTCTCTGTCTGTCTCGTGTGTGTGTGTGTGTGTGTGTGTGTGTGTGTGTATGAATGTAGTGTCAAGCAGAAAAAAGGTTTGTGTAAAAGTTAAGCAGAAAGAGGACATGAAATTAGTCTGAAATGTAGGTATTATAAAAGATTGAATGAAAGGAAGTTATTAGAATAGAGAATTTAGCGGTGAGGAGGGACCTTGTATAGGACTGACTGGGGCTAATTAATGGATCAGTCAATAAACATAAATACAGAAATGTACACATGCATGCACAGACATACATGTGAGCACATGTACAATACATGTCTACAGTGTCTAAATGGGAATGACGTGTGGGTTCACAGGCACACACACACACACACACACCAACACCAAGGCTGGTATATCCCTTTAGCTCCAGTTTTATTCTAGCATTCAGATGCTTAGAGTCTGCCAGTCACCTCTAGCCAATGGTCCATACTGAGCAGCCTAGGACAGTGCCTGGGTAGTTGCATATCCTCAGGTGGTTGAAGAAGAAGTCTATAGACAGCAGAACTTTGCTTCCAAGTGCCTCTGATTCCTCCTGGATAGGAAGGTGGTGGTGATGTTGGCTCACTGGTTTGTTGTGGTACAGATGTGATAAACTAAGGCCAGCCGTGTTGAGAGTCTGCTTTCATTTGGCCAGGCCCATGTCCAGAACAGTTTTAAAAAAAACCAGCTTCCACGCTAGTGTAGGAAATTTCAGATACTACTTGGACAATTCTCAAATATGCAACTTTAAGTGTGTGAATAGAGCCCTGGTTAGATGTTCTAACCTGCTACATCTGAGAACAGTCTTGACTCTAGAACATGAAAGTAGAGTTCTTTGTATCACTTGGGTAAGGTGCCTAGGTACTAAACTCTTTGGAGATGCAGAGATTCATAGAATTCTAGTTGGATTTCCTGACCCCTTCTTTTGCTTGTCCTTCTGTTTTGGTAATTATAATATAAATTAATTCTGAAGCCTGGACTCCATCTCCAAAGACTTAGAAACATGTAGCATCTGGTATGAAGATACTAGTGTCTACTGGAAGCCATAGCAGAGGTTTTTGGTACTTCATTTCACAGAGAGGGCCTAGGAGGAAGGTGTTTTAATAAATGTGTGGGAAATGGTTTGGGAAAGGGACAAGAACGATAAGGGACAAATTGTATAGCTGCTAGATGTTTTTACAGAACATCTCTGTTCATTGTTTTAGTCCTAGAACTAAGAAGACATATGCTCCACAAAGACTTGAGGAGTTAATATTTCAGTTTCTGGCTTTAGAAAAAAAAATGAGATGCAGGTCTGTGCTAGTGAAGTATCAAACAGCTGACCAAATATCCCTCTTAGGGCTACAATCCAGTGGCTAGAGATGCAGAGTCTTGTTCTATACTTAACTGACACAGATTTGAGAGGTAGGTATGGCAGGGTTCCGGGGTGAAGAGGGAGTCATTTCTGCACACTCCCTAATCAGCTTGTCAGGACCTGCTGGCTGCTATTAAAATAGGACCCGGAACAGTGACTTCATGCACGTGTTTTCTGTCTAGGGGGGAGGAAGTATGTCTGAGAAATGTGCTTCATTCTTCATCCAGTTCTGGAGATTCTTGGAATTCACAGATCCTGAGAAGATTAGCCTAAACACGGCTACATTTCAAGGTGAATGGGCCTTAGAAACAGGCACAGTGGGTCTCAAGCCCCAGTTCTCCTTTCAAGATGAGAACACAGACAATTTAGCCATGTACTGTATGAGTCAGGGTTTAAAATAATGTGTGTGTGTGTGTGTGTGTGTGTGTGTGTGTGTGTGTGTGAAAATACTCCCAGAGCCTGCATTGTAGAGTTGTCCCAAGGAATGGATCAATAATGAGCCAATTGAAACCTGGCACGCCTAAGCATGACCTAAGTCTTAGTGATCATTAAATCCATCATTATTAAGTCAGAGAATGGAATGGCAATCAGACCTACCAGAGAAGGGACACCTTGGCAGGAGCTGTGCTTGCTGGACAAACCACAAACCTTGGCAGCCCAACCTCGTGTACCCATTGTGTTCTAGTGCTACAGCCCTGAACCACAATCAGCCACCTGTAGACCTAATGCAGGTGAGTGGGCATCCCCTAGACCAGTGACTTCACCCGCATGAAGTCACCAATCTGGGTAATATTTCAATAGCAGCCAACAGGTCCTGACAACCTCAACCTTCCTAATGCTACGACCCTTTAGCCCAGCCCCTCCTGTTGTGGTGACCTCCAACCTTGAAATCATTACTACTTCATAACTGTAATTTTGCTAGTTATAAATCATAATATAGATACCTGATATGCAGAATATTTTATATGTGACCCCCCCCAAGGGGGTCACAGCACACAGGTAGAGTTCCACTGCCCTAATCACAGAAGTAGATGAAACTTAGATTTTTTTTTCCCCTAGGGAAAGGGACAAGTATGATATTTGTCAAAAGGAAGATATTTGGTGATCAGAAAGTCAGAGGTCAATTGATTGCTTGGTAACCTGCTTCTTGTTCTTTAGCAAAAAGCAAGCTTCCTTTGCCACACAGTCTCCATATTGTCTGTCTTATTAGTTCTGTTGGGTGACATTTAGAATGGGACATTTTATCCACAATAAACCTTATTACAGTGGATTATTACATATTATTACTTATTACATATGCTTTGGGATCTGTGCCTCCATGCCTGCCTGCTGTCTGAGTGACATCAGGAAGTCATGCATGAGGAGTGTTCACTCACTAGGTGGAAGGAACCTGGAGTCCACACTGGAATTCAGCACAACCAAAAAGGAACCTTACTGTCTGCAGCCACACAGCCACCAAAGAAGTGGGTAGTTTGTTTCCTGTTGTGGAGACTGATTAATCTACAACTAAAGTATTTTCCTTCATTTGTCCTTCTGAGGTATCAAGATGACACAAGGACTCTGGGGTACCTATGGCTTGTCAGTACATAAACTAAGAATGCCCTAGGATCAGTAATCTTTAATTTCTAAATGAGATTAGGGGATAAGGAAATAGCAATTAGGGGAAATTCAGAGAGGTACTTCAGCTTTTAAAATGGAGACTACTTCTTCATGTGTTTGTGAAATAACCTCAGCCCAGGTGAGAGAGAAGACTCAGTCCCAGGGTGCCTCCAGAGTCAAAGAAAACAGGCAAGGAAGAGCTCTTCTCTGATGCTTGAGCTGTGAATTCTGGGTGAATTCCTGTCTTCTTGATGGAACGACAGTGTTGTCCACAGGATGAACTTTGTCAACTGTCCTCCACAGGATGATCTTTATCAACTGCCTTCTCTCCAGATGTTCTCAAACTCAGTCTCCAAATAGTGTTTTTTTCCAAACGGGATCTCCAGGGATGCCGTTGTGGGCTGGAATGTTTTCCCAGTCCCTCCCTCCCAAAGTGATAGCATTGGAGGCAGAAATGTTGGGAAGTCATTAGGACTACAGGAGGTTCTGATGGTAGTGCACCATCATAAAGAAACACAGAAGACCTGGCTCTCTCTCCTTCACCAAGTGAGGATGTAAAATGGTTCTAATCTAAAGCCAGGAGACAGGCCTCTTTGTGGAGTCAACCTGGAAAGTTCCTTGATCTTGGACTTTCCATTTTCTGGAACTGTGATAAATAAATCCTGTTATGACACTCACTATATGGTATGTTTTGTTACAGCAACTTGCACTGACTGTTAAAAATTCAAGTTGAAGGAGAAAGTGGTTCGTGTGGGGTATCAGTTAAATGACCAGCTACTCAGGGGTCATCCTTGGAAGCAATGACATCCAATGCTGAGATGTGGGCCACAACTGACTTGTGAACTCTCTGCCTCTGGCCCATAATGTGTGAGTTCATTATGACTAATTCCAGAACTGTTGAATGCTTATCATGAGTCAAACATGACACAAGCTCTTTATAGGTCATATGGTGGTATGGCATTGAGTTTAGTTTGTCAAACAGCATTATATTGTAAGAATTTACTTTTGAAAAAACTGTTTATATATAAAATTTTAGTGTTTATTAAACTGCTCCTTTAAACTTAATAGCTTAACATTATTGAGTTAGTAAAGTAAAATTTGTGCTATTTATTTTTAATCCAATATAAAGATAATAAGGTAAATTTGTTGAGTGATATATCAAAAGATGTCAAAAGTGTTTGAGCAGTGCCTAGGAGTGACTTAGTTGCAATTGAGGAAGGAAGCAGACTGAATGGTAATTATCTGTTTAAAGTGGGAAAAGGTACTTGCCATGCATTCATGGTGATTCAGGTTTGATTCCTGGAACACACATAAAATGGAAGGAGAGAGTTGACACCGCAAAGTTCTCCTTTGACCTCCACAAAATTCCCACTCCAACACTAATAATAAATAACATGAAAGTCAAAAATAAACCGAAAAAACACAGCAGATATTTGAACAGATATTGTTTTCCTTTCTCTTTGCTATATTTTCTTCTGATCCTATTTATTGATCTCTAATCTTGTGATTATTGAATAGAACAATAAGATAAGACTATTTGTGTGCATTTAGATAAAGTTTATAGCTTAGGAAGCAAAGGGACGGAGAGGGGAGAAAAGTGTCTTCCCAGAAGTAGTGAGAAGTATCCCTCACAATACAGCTGTTGAACAGAGGTAGGTGGCAGATAGCAACAAGGGGCATGAATACTGGCAAGGTAACTGGTTCTTTGAGTCTTGAATCCCAGTTTCCTCTAAAACTATCTGGTCTTCAGTGAAGTCTGTAGAATTTGGATAAAATAGTTGGATAGTATATAGAAAGGCCATTTCAGCAGCCAAACAGTCCCAGCTCCCCAAGTCCTGAAAACATGCTAAGGTGTTTTGCTGTCCTCTACTGGTAGGCCAGAGCACAGTCCCAGTGCCTAAAGTCTCCTTCATTCCTTATTCTTCAAACTCACCCCTATCCCTTTTGATTAATACAAACTATGCACTCTCTTTGTGCCTCCCTCTAATATCCAGGTACTCATCAATACCCTTAGAGGCTCCTGCCTGGGAATCATTGAATTGCTGCATAATTTGACCAGGTAAGATCTGGCCCAACTTTTCTTGATGCTTATGAAACATAACTAATATTCTTCCACCTATATCCACTTGACATCTATAACACTTCAGTATGCTTAAGTAAACATTGCCCTTGCCTTTGTCATTCCCCTAGCATGGTGCTCACATTCCTGATGGCTACCCAATATTTTATTCCATGCTGAAGACCAGAGGGACTTGTATTTTTCTTTCTATTTTCAATTAGATATTCAGTCTATCAAGGCAGTGGGCTTCTGGGAAACGGGCATCCATTGAACTAAGCTCCTTTGTTTCCCAACCTTTCTCTGCCTTTCCTTGTTCCTCTCTCTCTTGCCTTTACCTTGTCTCCTTCTGATAAGAAAGATGAAGTCACAGCACTGGGCGTGGCGGATCCAGGCAAGTTTCATCTATCAGTCTATTTACTTCATCTTCCAACAGTGGATGGGTGTGTCAAGTAAAGAGAAGTGCGTTCACTTCACATGGGAAAATTCAAGTAGCGAAGCCTGGCTAGCCAAAGCTTTGGAGATATTCTGACACTCCCCACTTCCTTCTAGGGGGTCTTTGGAAGTGATACCTGGGACTCTCTCCCAAGTCAGTCTACACTTCCCACAACTCACTGCCTCCCAAGAATCCTCTCCAGTCTATGGCCGACATTCTTGATACCCAAGGTTTTAAGGACCTAGAACTAGCTGTGCATCAGCCAGAGTTCTACAGAGAATTAGAGCCAGTTCCTCTATTTAGGAGAATTAAGCCATTACATTTTGGGAGCATGGAAAGTGTAAGGTGTCAGATGTGCCAGGGTGGGAAGCTGGCAGACTGGAGACTCAGGGAAAGGTTGCAAAACAGGACTAAGAACTTGGGCTGAAAGGCACACATTCTTCACTTGGGCCTGCAGATATTTAGTGGAGAGTTAAAGGCGAAATAATGCTGATCATCTGTGCCTTCATTTTGTATCTGTCTCTTGTACTTTGAGTGAGGTTCCATCTCTACTCTATATACACAGGCATGTTAATCATTTACGGAATCTTCGCCTAAAGTGGGTATTCTTTCCTATTCCAGACCAAAAACACAAACCAAGAGTAAGTAAAGACTTTTAATGTCACGTTTTTACAACCAGCCTCTCAAGGCACATGGAAGTCTCCAGTCACTGCCATAAGTCAGTGTCACCTTGGATTTGAGAAACAGCAAATCTTGTAGTCAGATCACCCCACGATGAGACTTCCCCTCCATACAAGACCATTCACTGAGGAATATTGTCGCCACAGATAATGACTTTGACAATGACATCTCCAGAGCAACCTTCCAGAACGACTAGTTGAAATCATAAAGCAGTACAGTCAAAAACTCCTACAACATTCACCTGTTTCCCTTCCAGTCTAGATCCACCTTTAACTGCTCAGTAAATCCACACTTGCTGGTTTTGATTTGCTTGGGTTTATTCTCAGAAAAAGTATAGCTAGGTCACGTGATCTTTTAGTCTTTCCAGGACCCTTCTTGCCAATTCCAGTAGTAGATAATACTAACTTGTGACCCTCTTGCCATGCCCCCCACAGGCACAATAAGGGAGTTTAAATATTTAATTGAACAACAATGATGACTAATCTGAAGTAAACTCACTCCCATCCACTACACCTGGGAGGAATATGAAAATGCATTACAATTACAATTCTATGTTTTGAAGAAACTGAGATCACAAGACTCTTGTCTTGCTTTCTTGGAGTTTTCTTACAAGCACTCAGAATTCTCCTCACTGTACATCATTCCTGGACCGCGTTCCAACAGTTAGGACTTTATTCTTGTCTTCTTCATTTTCTTTATACTTAACTCCAAAGCCAAGATTGATCGACAGGCAAGAATTCCAGCCACTGTTTAGTCTCTGTTGAGACCAAGCACTTGCTAGGACCTTCCTCAGAAGCTCTCTTCTCTAAGGGCTGATCTAGTCCCTACACTGCAATTGCACGTCTTAGCCAGATGGTGGCACTGCTGTCCAGAAATTCCTAGCTTGCTTTCCCACACAGTCTGAAAACAGAAGAAAATATTCTCTGGATAGTAGGATTGAGCATCGATTCACGCTTTTCTGTGCCTAAAATATTGACAAGTAACAAGTAAATGTGAACAGAGGAACATATAAATTAGCAAATCTACTAAGCAGCAGCGAAACTGTGAATTTACAAAAACCAAGCACAGACTGACGGACCCCTGCTGATCAAGTGTGGATGCCCCGCCCCACCCCCAACACCCACAAGCTTCTAGCTAACATACCCAGTTCCTACAGCTGTTGTGTTGTAGGTTTGGGATAACACATGCACAGAGCTTCACATTGTTTTCATCGAAAGTATTTATCTACCCCCCAAGGTTGTATATAGTGCTGATAGCTAAAAAATGTAGCAGCAATCCACATCTTTACATAGTTGACATGTGGTAATGTACATTTTCATGAGGGAGTATATCTGTTGTGTGCTATAAACAACACTGGAATATACATCATTTGAGTCCAACCCTTCAAAGAGTTTATAACGTTGGAAAATTCAGACTGAACACTTCATAACAAATGTTAAGCTTTCTAGTCATTTTTACTATGACATTTTGAATGTTGGAAGGAAGTTGAGTTGTTTGATGTTCAAGATCTGAAATCAGGAAGCAGGCTACAACCATGACAATCTCCTAGTGCGGTGGGAAAATGGGGGTCAAATCACAGGAGAAGGCAGGGTACAAGTCCACAACTCTATGAAGCAAAGGCCGCCAAGGGAAAGAACTTGAGTTTATTCCATCTCTTTTCCCCTCAGATGAAGATGGGGCGTGAGAGATTGCACTGAACAGCTGCTTTTCATCTGTGGTAGGAAGGGTAGCCTCAAGTTAAAATTACACAGTTGGCAGTTTCCTTGGAGGCAGCATCACAGGTAAGAACAGGACAATTATAGACTTTGCAGGTTTGTCATGAGAACTCTGTGAGTTGGAGGGTTTACCAGAGCCCTGGTGTTTTAGTTAGGGTTTGCATTGCCACGAACAGATGCCATGACCAAGGCAACTCTTATAAGGACAACATTTCTTTGGGGCTGGCTTACAGGATCAGCGATTCAGTCCATTATCATCAAGGCAGGAACATGGCAACATTGAGGCAGGCGTGGTGCAGGAGGAGCTGAGGGTTTTACATCTTCATCTGAAGGCTGCTAGTGGAAGACCAACTTCCAGGCAGCTAGGAAGAAGATCTTAAAGCCAACACCCACAGTAACACACCTACTCCAACAAGGCCACACCTACTTCAACCGGGTCACACCTTCTAATACTGCCACTTCCTGGGTTGATCATATACAAACCATCACACTCGGTCAACCAGTAGATGTTCATTTTTCCATGTTGGTACTTTTTTAAATGTTAATTTTTTATTTGGAGAAGGTTGGCCATATATTTGCTTTAACGGGTGAACTGGTGGTGGCAGGCATTAAGCGGCTTATAGATCTACTGGGGGAGACACACTGAGGGGAAAAGAATGACGGTGCCCATTGTGCTGATTTAGGAAGCCAGGCTTTGGATGTGACTATATGATTCAGTTTAGCACCCCAAGATGATACCTTCACTTCTGACCAGCGGCGGGGAGCCAGGGTAAGCTGCCCTACCTTCCCTCCAGAATCCCAATTATGGAACTGCACATCTACACAGGGTAGACAAGCTGATGCACACATGAGAGAGACTTACTAACTCTCTGCCCTCTCTTTGGCAACCCTGCTGTGATTATAAAGCCCTTGATGGGGCGGGACTGGGACAATTGTACTGTCCTCCTCAGTCTGAGGTATCCTCACCCAGGAGAATGCTAGGGACAGCATACCACGACAGAGACTGTCCACAGCAGGCCAGGATGGAGACATCTCAGTAGCCTATGGCAGCTCTTTGTAAAAAAAAAGTTCCCATTTTTCCTAACCTTAGCCCTGGACAACGGCTGTATAGATTTCATTTGTTCATGACTGATTTTTAGTTGGCATTACTGTGCATAATTACTCTGTTATATCTAACCTTCCTATTTTTTTCTCCTTCTGCTCTGGTGAATTCTGTGAAACTGGATGTTCCCTGATGTAATGATTCTTAAACAATTAAAAATTGAGGTGTGGGGCCCAGCACAGCACAGTACAGCATAGCACAGTCCTAATGACCCAGGTACATGCTGTGTGCTCTCGTCTTGGAAACAATGGAAAAACTGCACAATGGTAGTTCCAGATTAATGTTTGACTTGGAAAGAAGTTTGAAAAAATCATGTTTAGAAATTAGTTAGAAAATGAAGCAGAGCCAATATTGGGATCCTGAGAAAGGAAAAAACTATTGAAGTTATGAAATAAGATTTGCACAACATTTGAGAGTGATGCCTGGGTAAGCAAGCATAGAAGGCATAAAATTACATATTAGTAAAACTAAGTCAATATGCTGGGACTCTTAGGAGAGACATTGTGTGCAATAAACAGAAGCAGAAAGCTTTAGAAGATGTTTCTCAAAGGCCATGGCTCACATTTCTGCAGAGTCAAACCATTTTCAAACTCTGTAGCCATTCCTAAGGGTGTTTCTTTAAATTACAGGGATGTGTACTAGAAGTGTGTGGTATATTCTGAGGATTGATGGATGTTTCTGGTGCATTCTAAAAGCAGTAGATTATACCACAGAGCAATTCACATGACTGTTGATAAATATTTAAGCAGCTGGGGATCAAGAAAGCTTATCATTTACTTTATCATTGCTCATGAAGTAGCCATAGTCACCCATCAAACAGATGAGACATGTGGTACAAGTAGAAATCCCAGATCAGAGGAACACCAAAGGGTTCAAGGAGTGTGGCCTGTCCACACTTCATGTCCCTCCCTTCCCTTACACATATGCAAACACTAAAGTCTTACCCTAATTCAAAAGGCTGATTTTTCTGTGATCCTTATTTTATTGACCAGAAACTAACAAGATAAGCATCTCTCCTGTTTCCTAGGTTAGTAGGCTCCTTCATCTCAGGAGAAGGGCATCAAAGATGACACTCAGTCCTGAAGGCCTTATCTCTTCTGTCTATGTCTCTTCACCCGGTCTTTACACCCACAAGCAGTTCAATAGTCAATCACCTAGGAGCATGCACTGAAATGCAATCTGTTGAGACCCAGGCCTGTTGGTAAATTTTTCTCAGCTGCTCTGGCGTAATTCCACATTAAAAGGTCTTTCTAAATGAGACTCTGACCAAGAGTCCAGAGTGTTCCAGGAAAGGAGGGCACGCTCTGTAGAGAAGTAGTCAGACGGCCTGGCACTGGCCATCAGATGGTATGGCTGTCCTAAAGGTTCTTCTTTTCCCAGGGAGTCTTCAGAGGACTTAGTGCAGTAGGGTTGGGTATCAATCGCCAGTCTACTGAGATCTAAACATTACCACATTAGTTCCAAGTAAAGCAAAAGGAGACCCTGGAAAAGAGGCTGGAATCTGCGAATTAATAGATCTTCTGAGCATCAGGGAGAATGTGAGCTCATGAAAGCCACCACAACCCCTTGTTAGTACTTTGGAACTTAGAAGGCTTGGGAATCTCTTTTTATTTTCCTAGAGTTAAACAAGTACCTTAAAGTCGCTTTAGGGGATGAGGGATAAATATGGGGACAACCTCATATATGTCTGTTAAATTGGGTGGTGGTTGTTAAGAACTGGAGGCTTATGGTCTCCAGGTCCCTCTGCAGGCCACTATGTTTGGTTCAGGTTTCAGGCACCTGTATAGGTGGCAAGAGCTGGTGTAGTGACTGAGGATGCTATTCTCTGGGACCTGATCCCTCCTGTTGTACCTCTGAGTGTCACAGGATATCTGATCATGTAAGTGACATTAGTCACATTTTCCAGCAGCTTAGCATCAATTGAGAAGTGTAGATAAAGGTATCTTAAGATACCTATACCTAGATATCTTAATGTATAACTGAAGACCTGAGTACATGGGGTGTGTGTGTGTGTGTGTGTGTGTGTGTGTGTGTGTGTGTGTGTGTGTTTAAAGTCAGGCCTGCATATATGAAATCCAGCTTCCCCAGATATGCACAGATACTTCAGGTGATTAGTATATCTGAGTGAGACTTCCTGCTTTACTTCTTGGCTTAGTTGGAGTTTTACTGTTGTGAACAGACACCATAATGAAGGCAACTCATATAAGGGAAACATTTAATTGAGTCTGGCTTACAGGTTCAGAGGTTCAGTCTATTATCATCAAGGTGGAAGCATGGCAGCATCCAGGCAGACATGGTGCAGGAGGAGCTCAGAGTTCTACAGCTTCATCTGAAGGCTACTAGCAGAATACTGACTTCCAGGCAGGTAGGATGAGGACCTTAAAGCCCACACCCACAGTGACACACCTACTCCAACAAGGCCACACCTCCTAAAAGTGACACTCCCTGGGCAGAGCATATACAAACCATCACACTTCCTATTTGGTACATTTGCTGCTTAATGCTACTTACAGTTGTGTCTGTAGAACTGACACACACTTAGGAATTTATGGGTAGATAAATGATCTTGGACTGCCCTGATTGTAAAATCCTAACATGTATAATGAGGACATTGGTTTCCTTGAAAAGTTAGGTCATTGTGACAGTGCAAGAATGAAGATAACCATGTTGTCTACCTTCCACGTGGCCAATGGCTTTGAGAGTGGTTCTGATCTAAATGGGGCAGGGTTATAAAATGAGAAATTAGGATGCTTAAAACAGCATTGACTTTTCTTATTATCTATCAGAAGCCTGTGTGATAACCTTGTCACTCCTACAGACCCAAGCCAAAATTTCTTTCTAGCATTCTGGTGCTTGATTCTCAGAGTCTTGCTCGGACCCAGTAATCAAGCACACACAAAGAGAACTTGCTGTAAGAAATTTGTTTGGATATAAAGGAAGCGGAAACTCAAGGACACAACATGAGACAACTAACAGTCTCCTTCAAGATCTCAGGTCATATGACAAATGCATTCTTCTTGTTCTTAGTGCTCAGTGGCAGGAGAGTTGGAAGATGCAGGGATAATAATGGCAGGCCCCAGAGAGGCGTTCTCTAAAACCACAGCGTGTGCATCTGCAATAGCAGGTCAAGCCTGACTTCACATCTGGGGAAAGAGAGACCATATGAGGTACTTAGTGCCTGAGTCAGCAGGGTGGTAGAGATATTGGGCAAGATATGTGCTGGGTGAAATGGGCTCTCCACATTGACCATTAGTGACAGCTGTATGAGCAATCATGATCAATAGGAATAAATATACATGGTAAGCACAAAACTAAAGACACTGTTATCAGAATGCAGGCTTGTCCTACCTTCTCTTGAGCATAAACTTGGTAATTTTTTTGACCAGTAGGAAAATCTCACACTTGTCAAAATGTTGTATTTTTGTCTCCAAGATCTGAAATGTTTATATTTCATTTTCTCCTTACTAGATGATGCTATGGCCAGAATGCTTAAGTCTTACTAAAATTAATATATGGAAATCATACTCTCAATGGTTTTGACATTCACAAGTGAAGTCTTCTGGCAGGGGATTGTGGTAAAAGAGGAGTGCCCAGGAATAGGATAGTTCTCTTATAAAAGAATCTCAGAGAACCACCATATCTCTTTTTTCAGGTGGTGACATCTTCTGAAATTGTCATTTATAAACCAGAAAATGGGTCATCACCACAGAGAAAATCTTTTAACACTTTCATCTGAGACTTCATAGCCCCCAGAACTGCAAAGAATTGGTATCATCTGCTCTTTATAATACAATTATTATATGACTTTGTATGTGTTGTCCTGCTATATAAGCAAAATGGACTACGGCAGATGTTCACACTGGAACCCATCTGCCATGCTTTGAGGAACTCTTGTTGGTGGAACCACAGGGAAAGAATTGAGGTCCCTTATACTGGTAGGATAGAAAAATTATTGGTGCCTTCATTGGGGAAAATATTTTGGTTTATAATGTTTACAAACATCCTTCTTCAAAACCCAGTATGCTTCAGACAGGTTGATGATGATCATTCTCTCCTGAACCAGGAAGGATGGCTGTACTATGCACATTTGATCTCAGCTGTCTACTTGTCTCAAGCTCCCTCCTGATACCACTACCAACTTGCCAACCATGCTAGTTTTTCTGCAATAAACCCTCCAAATCCCAGAGAACCATTCATCTCTGAGCCCATGGCACCGACCAATGTGCAAATGGAAAATATGAGAACACATGTGTGTGTGTTTTGAAATCCCTGTCTTCTTGTAATGATATCTTGCATGGCAATAGGAGAGCAGAGCATGTTCATGGACATATACAGTAAGAGAATGTGTGACTTGTGTGGATTATTTTGAATATCAACATTTGCTTTGTCAATGCATTGAGGAAGTGGGCCTTCATCTTTTCACCTAGTTTCTCAAGAATGATCCAGAAAAAACATCCTAGATAAGTGGCATAAAGTCTTGTACTATTTGGGATGCTTTGATGAACAACTTCTTATCCTTTGTTTATCCAAATTTCTGCAATGGGGATTAGTGTGCAACCCAAGTAGGGTTCAGGACTCTGTCCTTAGGGGGAGATGAAGTGGGGTTGGCTCTATGGCCTTGGTGATTGCTAGAACATGAGAAAAACTAGCAAGTGTTTGTTATTTTTCTAGGATTTTGAACGATAAAACCATTCTAGATCTGCCCTTCATTCTCTCTGCCATCATATGAGAGCCATCAGAAAAGGAAAGAGAGAGATATGCCAGGGTAACACTTACTTCCTGAACCAACCAGTCTTTCTAATCAGAATTCCTTCTCATGGTTCTCATGGGTGATTTGAGTGAAAATGCTGAGGCAGGGATGGTTCCTGAACCTGAATCCAAGACTAATTTACACACATGGGAAGTATGACCATTCCTAACACAGAGCATCTGACATGAGAGAGTTGGGTACAAGGGTTCTGGCTATGCTCTGGGTGTCATTGTTCCCAGCTGACTCTCAAGCACAGCTATATTGAGGGAAACTGTAAGAGAGCCAAGTTCTTCCAAGTCAGGAGGCAGGAAGGCAGTAGATTAGGTTACAAACCAGGAGTTTTAGATTAACACCCAAGCGGGAGAGAATCTTGGCAATGACAAGTGTATAGGCATCTGATCATTGACTAGAGAGCTGAAGAGAATGAGGAGAGGGTCACTGTCACCTAAGGGATCAAAGTATTAAGAAGTTGGGAAGGTGAACATGTGGGCTACTTTAGTCTGGAGAATCTTTTCCTGTAATCTGCAAGTGTCTTAAATGATCTGTGGAAATGCAGTTGTAGAAAGAGTTCAAACATTCAAATAGAAATAAACTCTTGATGCTGCAGAGATATCTTTGTGTATTGTGTAGTTTCATGTATTTTACATTATTGCCAAGAGATATCCCTCAGTAAGTGAGTAGATAAAGAGAATGTGGTACACATATATAAACACTCTTTCTCTGTGTGTGTGTCTCTCTCTCTCTCTCTCTCTCTCTCTCTCTCTCTCTCTGTGTGTGTGTGTGTGTGTGTGTGTGTGTGTGTGTGTGTGTACATAGTGGAACACTACTCAACCATAAAGAGATGCAATTTTCAATAACTGAGATAACGGAGGACACTTAATGTGTAATATCCAGACACACAAAGTGCCTGCAACATATTCTAACATATCCAAGATAAAAAGCAATGTAATGTCAGGTGAGAATAAAATACTTGCTAGTAGACTCTGGCAAGGTCAAGAGATGCTGAGAGAAGGTTGGTCACTGGGTACAGAATTACATTTAGGTAGGAACAATGAGTTTTGGTGGACTATTACCCAACAACATGGTTGTAAATACAAATTATATATTTCAAAACACTTAGTACAGTAGAATTTAGGTGTTTCACCATAACAAAATTATAAATACCTCAGGTGACAGATTTGCAAATTTCCCACCTTAATCATTTCACAACGTGCACATACACTTACTATTATGCACCTAGAATTTTCACCACTAGAATAGGTCAGGTAAAAAACAATGAACCTTTGCATATTACAAGAAAATTTCACCCTAAACTGCAAAAGGGGGAAGGAAGAATAAATGAGATTATTGCATCCAGGGTTGAGAATTTGCAACAGGGAGAGGTGTTGGAATAAACTCTCTGGAGACAAATACAAGAGAGGCTTTTAGCTCTGTGAGCTAGTGGAGAGGACTTGGAGAACATTAGTAGGAAGGTTGATCAATGTGATTGTGTCATATGTTTGCTGATTGACACTTACTGAAGTTATGTTAATTGCTCCTGTAAACAGAGAACCTATTCCCTTAGATAATTACATTTCAGAAGGATGACCCCACATTTGACTTAATTATTAAATTTATTTTGCCCAGGTCACAAGTGACTTATTTAAAGACTGAAAGTCTTGTGGGACTTTGGTAACTGCCTTGTGTTTGTAATCCACTACTTGGTATTCTGTAATATTTGAGGCTAAAAGAGTTATAATGGCTAGAGTTAGACTGTCTTTACTAGCTCAATCTCTGCAGCTGGTCTCTATCATAGTTGTGATAAACTACCAAGTAAGATGCTTCTAGCATCCTTTCTTCCTCAAAGTGTGATGGGGATATTCAATTCTTCCAGCATGGTTCCATCCCTACTGGATACCCACAAGAATGTCTGCTGGGAACCCATACCATCTCTGCTACTGGAAGCTGCAATCTATAGGTTTCCACAACTACTGTCCTTTCATCATGACATGGTTTCTCCTGAAGGAGTGTGTGAGTATTTAGAGCCTGACTCTTAGCACACTGTACCATCACTGGAGACTTGGGCTGCAAAGACTGTCTACTGACTTCTTTATTTATCTTGGACATCTCTCCCAAGCTGCATCAAGCCCTACAACGCTATAAGGTAACTCACTTGAGTGTACCTTGCAGAGCACACTGCAGTCATTAGACATGTGCACTTTCTGTATTTGAAGAAGTCTTCTGTATAGAAAATGTTGTCCTCTACGACTGTAGACCCTGCAGATAACATGCACATCATAGTGTGGGATGCCCTGCTTTTCATCCTACCCATTCTGTCTCTGACTAACTTTTTCTAATATTGATAAAATTGTCTCTATTGAGCCAAAAATGACCGATGACTTAGAAATCAGAGGCATAATCCAGGCCTGGTTCACTGAAACTTCAACCCTTTTTAAGGATACAGTAGCTCCCTAACAAATAACATTTTAGAACTGTATAAACCTGAAGCCCAACATGGGAGTTTTCCTTAACATATAGGCAATGTCTTTGAGAGTGAGTCAAGTCTACCTGAAGGCAGAGTCAAAAGTCAGGAGCGGCATGTGGCAGGATTATGAGCATTGTTAGCTTCCTTTACATTTTGTGTCTCATCCTGGAGTCATCCTTAAATTGTCAGTATTTGAAGCCAGTATTTTGCAAGTAAAAACTAAATTATTCATCCACCTGCAATGGTTTCCTTGAAGGTTCTGATACTTTACATACAGAGTCTTGACTGGCCTTGTAGCAAACACCGAAAGAATGTAAACACACAGGAAACATATTGCGAACAATTTATTGAAGACCAAGAAGAAGATCAAGTGGAATGGTCATAAGCACTCAGCATCAGTGGCCTCAGAGCTCATGGTTGTCTTGTTCTCACTGGTCTCCATGCTCAGCGGCAACAGAATATGTAGGTTAAGAAACCCTTGCGGCAGGTCCCATTAACACGTTCTTTTCTTTTGCAGGAACTTGTTCTACAGTAGCATGTCACCTTTCTGGATGCTGGAGACACTAAAAAGAATCAGGCATTAAGTTTCAAGGTTGGCAGCATATAATAGCATGTGATCCTTTGAGGAAGTGTGATACAGCATAAGTGCGCTGTGTTGACCACAGTACAGCCATCAGCATGGACATCTCAACAAATAATGCACTTCAGGGGTACTGGTTATGCAGTTGAGAGCCATTCTGATGTGTCTTTAATTTCTGTGTTCCTTTTGTCACAATGTAGACACTTGAGTACACTCTTAAATTGATTCAAAATTCCTTTACACAAAGAAAACTTTCTCCTAATACCTAAGACTACTCCTGTTCTATAAGCATCTACTCTTGTAGATGTATTGTAGATTATTGGAGTGCTCTGATTCTGTGGGAATTCCCATCCATTTTTTTTACAGTAAAAGCCTTATGAGAAAGAAATTCAATTAGTGTTACTTTACTCTCATTTATATTTATGAATATCAAAGAAATTAACATAGAGTTGCGAAGGGAAACACATTACTCCACCAGGATTCTAGGGCTCATCTTCAACCCTCCCACAGGAGACTCCAAACCTCCATCACACTGGGCACCAGCACTCACCTAAATCTTGAAGAACAGAGCCATCTTGGCCCACAAAGGAGATAGACACATCCTGGTCCTCTTCCCCTGGCTGGTCCTCAGTTTTAGCCTCTTCTTCTGTCTCTTGCATAAAATCAGCCTGGACCTGGAAGGTCAGCAGGACAAGGGCAGAGAGGAAGACAAGTGTCTTCATGGCTGGGAGTCACCTGGACAATTGGTGAGCAGTAGACCAGTGTGTGGAGAGTAAGGGGCCAGCCTGCATTTATAAGGCAGAGACAGGTCCCACTCTTAAACAAGGCATTCACTGATGGGAACTGGGAGAGGCTGTTGCCCTCAAGATCCCTTTGATGTTCCTCTGTCCTCATGGCTTCCATCATGATGTTGCTCTGAATGTTCAGTGACACCGCCCCTCACTGATAATGATGAAGGGGCCTTGCTCTCTTCCCCTGTTTACCATCTGCTTGAGTGTTTGCCTCTTAGTGGTCCTGAAAGAAAAGAGCTGTGCACTGCCTAATTTAATAAACTCATGGAACAAAGGATTTTTATGTTTTAACTTGGAGGCTGCTCTTTGTCAGAAAGTCTGGACCCTGGACCAGAACTTGACCAGGTTGACTGGACAATCAATTCTTTGCATGATTCTGGGTATTATCAATCATTCTCATGAGGGAAGACTTTGTAAACCCCCTACTTGGAGGCCATTATAGAGAAAGTAAGATGGCCTTATTGTGCCTCCTAGTGAATTGAGTTTAAGAGACAGAGGTTGCCAGAGTGAAGTTAGAGTGTGTTGTTCTCCTGAAGCCAAAGTGGCAGAACACATCTGACAAGGATGTGGTCCGGGAGCATCTTCATACTTGGGACCCTCAATCCATGTGGCATTCCACCTGTCTGAGATTCTGCAATGCTTTTACTTGTAGAAAATGAGAACCTACCTACAAGGAATGACATCCACAGTGTAGAGAGGGTTATAAGCTGCTATAAAATCTTAAGAATTGCCATCACGTCATACAAGAACTCTGTTCTGTTTTTGTTTTATCCCATTTCTCTCACTACATACACACCAAAAGGTTCAGAACTTCCTGTTGTTTTTGGTCACTGTATGGAGTCTCCCTGTCACAAGTGCCAGCTCATATTTTGTGTTAATTAATACTATACATTTGCTAAAATATTTTTATTTACAGTTCTGTACAATAGCAAAGCAGCAAGAATATTATTTTACACAAATATTACACTATACACACATATTATATATACATATATGTATATGGACATGACCTCTGAAATACCTCTGTAGACTTAGATTTATGAGTCAAGAAGGACACCTTATGTTTCAGACACATTGTTGTCTTTCCTGATCATCACAGAAATGGTCTCAGTAGCCCTTATTAAAATTTGCATGCTCAAAAGGCCACCATGCACATGTGAAGGAGTTATGTTACTGGGTTTTCACTTTCTGTCCTTCCTACCAGTGTCTAGTACAGAACTGGTCATGGAAGACCCAGAGAAGGCTGAGCCAGCACGGTCTATCCTTAGAGAAGAGTGCCCTTTTTAGTACAGCAATCAAGTTTTGGTTTGCTCTGTCTTTTCATTTCCTTATTGCTTTATGTTCTCTCTTTTGTTTCTTCCCAACCCTGGTAGCATCAGCTGTCTCACTTGAGGAAAGACACCTACTCATGGACGCCAGAGAAGGTAGAGTCCAGAGTCCTCTGTCTGTGAAATTGCACGCAGTCATTTATATACTTCTAGGTTTATAGAGCCTTGGGGGAAAAGCAGTTTTTTTTTTCTTTGTGAGTTTACAGTCTGCTGGAATTTTATGGTTTTACTGCAGATAGATACAAGTACTATGATGTTTTCCCTATGTTCCTCATCCCAATCTGATAGATAAAATTGATAGTTCAGTATTATAATAGTACATTTTTCTCGTATTTGACAGTAGATGTGTGTGCACTTGTGTTTGGTCAAATGCTCCACTGAGAGAGTAGTTAGCACATTTGTTTTATATTTGTAAAGAAAGATTTACTTATTTTTGTTTTATAAGTGATGTGCCAGACTGTGCGTATGTGTGTGCCTATTGTCTGTGGAAACCAAAGGACAGAGCCCAATGTCCTAGGACTAGAGGGTCCAGAATGCTATGAGCTGCTATGTGGGTGTTAGAACTGAACCTGGATCCTCTATAAGAGCACCGAGTGCTTTTTACCTCTGAGCCATCCCTCCAGTCCCACATTTTCTCTAATTAATCTTTAGCTGATCTTCAAAACGTCTGCAAATTGTCTCTTTGTAGCATATGTTAAAAATATCTTTAAAGATTAACATTTTTTTCTGTCCAGTTTTGTTTGCCATTCCAAACAACCTGGCATTTAATTTTCTTTAATAATATTTCTGAGTTTTGTTGCTTTCAATTTAAATTTGTAAAGGTCAAGTTTTTGTGTTTTAGTGGAATTAGCAAAATTCCTACCATATCCTGGGTTGGAGACAGAGTCACGTTTCTTACCCACCCATTGCCACAACTGAGGAAGTTCTGTCTTCTCATAGAGTGTGTTTAGGATTCTTAATGTTCTAACATATGATAATCACATGTGAATGCCCAGAAATCTGTTAGGAAATAGGGCTGTAGAAGCAGCAAATGGGTCAGAGACATCAAAGAGATGTTGGAAAAATGAAGGATCTCTTTGTAGTTCATTGATATTTTTTCTGGTACTAAATATTGTCCAAGCATCATCATATATTCAAACATGGCCTCCAAAGAAAGGAAATTAACCTCCAATGGCCTCTGAAACCTCAGATCTTTCACATGACTCACTTGTGCACCTGGGAAGGCTAGCCCTCTTCCTTCTTCACAGGCATTAGGACTCTGCTGGGTAAGATGACTCACTTGTTTTTTCTTATGATCTTCTTATGCTCTCGTGCACCTCATCCTGGACTCAAGGACAGGTGGGGTGCTCACTTCTGCACTTGTTTTCCATCACAAGTCAGTGTGCAAAAGCTCACCAGAGCTCGAAGTTACCCTTAATAATCTACTCTATTTCTGTAGCAGAGATCATATGTGGGAATTATTACTTGTGATAACTGGCAAAAACAACCTTTTCTTCAGATATTTCTAAAGAATATGGGTTATTTATTGGTGGTCTCACATCAATCTCAAAGGAAGTAATTAGCAGGGGTAGAGACCAAGGAAAAGTTTTAGAGACCATCTGTCAACAAATGTCTTTCAACCCTGATCTCCTATCAGGTACTAAGCAAGGAAAACAAATAATCCCAATACATGTTAGAAGGTATCACTCTAAAACACAGAAGTTAAGGTGGAATAGGCGGTAGTGGTAAATTACAAGAGATTTGGCCACAGCCCTCTTGCCTAATCTTTAGTGTCTCTGTGTAATGCAATTAACCTCTTCAAAGTTCCATTACAAACCCACAAAACATTGGTCAATAAAAGGGGCTACATTATTGGGTTATTATGAAAATCTCTTTTAGGAAGAGAAAAAAGAACTTAGCAATTAGTAAGTATTAGTTAATATAAATACACTGTACATACTAAATATCTTGAGAATGCTACCCAGCTTAACACAAGTTTCAAATTATCATGGTTTATATAAAGTTATGATACAAAGCTGCCCCAGCTCTCTAATACACGAAAATTTAATATTCTTACTTTACATCAGAAGTTGTCAAATTCCATAGCATTTAAATGTTTTAGCCAATGGTGAATGCTTCTATTTATTAAACTAATGGGGAATGAATCTCCTAGTTTCAAATACCTCAAGAACTTTATGTCATTTGTCGCTTGTTAAAGAGACATCACACAAAATAAGCAGTTTTACAAATTAGGGTAAAATATGTTACTTGTAAGTATATATGAGTCTTGAATGAGCTGAGTAGTGATGTAGAATATTCCACATGTTAATGAAGATGAGAAGAAGAAAAATAGTAAAAGTCTGACAATTTAATGTGCAAGTATTTCTGACCAGAAGACTATGATGTAAGGGTAGTTGATGGGAAGTAGACTGAGCTTCATAGTGGGCTGAGGAATGTCCTCAGACCATGGAGACAAACATCCTTGCTTTAAAGATGCATGTTTAGGAGCTAATGAAGCCTAGTGCAATTCTAATTATGAAAAAAAAATATACACACATTTTCTATGTGTTTCCATGCTCTCCACAGAGAGTCTAGAGTCACAGTCAGAGCTGTAATATGGGCCTGTCACAGAGTTGGCTGGTATGAGTCAGGAAGCATGTTTTGACCATTTGAATTTTATGTGATCAGCGGGATATGTTGAACCATCTTGGGCACCAATCAGGTACTTTTGCATGCTATCATAGGCTGCTCACTGAAATTTCTTTAGAGGTTCACTGTAGTAATAAGTGATGTCCTCCGGCCCATGTGATAGAATATGTGGACAATACCATGTTGATAGGGAAGATGTGACTTCAATAGAGACATGTCTTCTGAGCATTACAATCTCCAGTGATTCTCGGTTATTATATAAACTGGAACTTCCTCAATGTTTGTCCAAGACCAAGCGAAATGAACTGTTTGAGACTCTTTGGGATTAGGCTAAACTAGGGGACCTTTTTTTCAGGACAAAAACATGTTCTTTGTAACTAAACCTGGGGAAGTCTGTCTTGTGAAGGTTATCATTTTCTTAAAATTTGTTTTATATTTATTCACTTATTGTATTATAGAGAGGACTCATGTGCCACAGAAGTCATGTGGAGGTCAGAAGACGGCTAACGACAGTGTGCTTGCCTCTTCCATTATGCTGTTCTTGAGACTTGAACTCAGTTTGCCAGGCATGGTGATAGCATCTCTCCTAGTAAAACCTCTTCCTTCTTGTTTATTTCATTTCAATTAATAACTGGGTTTCTTTGCTCACAATTTGGTGCAGTTGGTGCTGTTGTTGCTGCTGGTTTGATATTTTATCTTTTGAATAGCCGTTCTCTTTGACTTTTACTATTTCTCATTACATGGACCCATTGATTTTCCTTGTTGAGTTACCTTGTCACTCTGAATGAGATTGATTTAGAAGACTACATGACCCTATCTCATGAGAAATGAATTTGTGAGTGCGTCCATCTAAATTAGGGGAAAAATAAGAGAAGACTGTGGAGGAGGGCAGCAGCAACATTTGAGCTTCTTCATTTTAGTTTGTGTCAGGAAACTGTGCTCATCTTTGCAATTGCTACTACCTGGCATCAGGGCTTTGTTTAAAACAGTTTCATATAAGAGTCTGACCCTTGCATTCATTCCAAAGGGTCTTGATTAAGCCTCACAGCACCATGGGTAAATGTCATGTAACTTCCAGGTCTCAAGGTAAGCAGTAATTTTTCTTCATTCTTGGTGCTCAGAATGAGCAGCATGTATCACACCATATATATAAGCAAAAGACTCAGAGTTCGTCAAGTAAACTGTAGGACTATTCCCACGATGGCTAAACAAGTCTTGCTTAGCCTTGGAGATGCAGAATAAGCATAAGGCATTGAATAAAGAAACCACCAGTGAGTAACATTTTGTAAAGAAACTTATGGTATCAAGGATATTTGTCATAAAGGATTCAAGACAATCAGCTGTCTGATCAACTGTCACAAATATACTGTGTATGATTTTGTAAAATAAATGCAAAATTACTGTTGCATTTAAAATCTGTAGGAAATTTATATGCATTTTACGCATATATCCATATAATAATAGACATTGCTGTTTTCCTACATATTAGAAGAGTTCAATATAACTACATTCTGCCCATTGGCAGAAGATTTTTTGAAATAGACTCAGAGATGGCAATCACCATGAATAATTTAAGGCAGGAGAGAAATTTACTATTGTTTTTGATTTCCCCATGTCATTTGCTAAAAGTAAAAAGTATAAGATCTCATACATGAGCCATGGCATGTCACAGGAGGGTTCTGAAGTGTGAAGAGGTACCCAGAGCACACTCTTGTAGGATGTGTTCTGTTACTCTGGCCAATTCAGAACAATCCACTCTAGCTTCACTCTGACAAACTCTGTCTCTTCAACTCAATTCTGTGGTGACAGAAGGCCATTTTACTTTCTTGACACCAAAGGAGAAGATTCACAGAGTCTTCCTTCATGAGGGTGATTGATAATATCCTGAATTGTGCAAAGAACTGACTCTCCAGTCCACCTGGTCAAGGTCTGCTCCAGGTCCAGACTTTATGAGAAAGCAGGCTCCAACTTCAAAACACAAAACCCCTTTGTTCTTTGAGCTTATGAAATTAGGCAATGCCCAGCTTTTTCTTTCCCAAACAATAAGATGTAAACACTCAAGCAGATGGGAAACAGGGGAAGATAACAAGCCCCCTTTATCATTATCAGTGGGAGGGGGTGTCACTGAACACACAGAACAACATCATGATGGAAGCCATGAGGACACAGGAACATCAAAGGCACCTTGAGGGTAACCCTCCCCAAGTTCCCATCAATGAGTGAGTTCAATAAGTGTGGGACCTCTCTGTGCCCTATAAATTCAGGTTGTTCCCTTACTCTCCACACACTGTGCTCCTGCTCACCAATCCTCCAGGTGACTCCCAGCCATGAAGACACTTGTCCTCCTCTCTGCTATCATCCTGCTGGCCTTCCAGGTCCAGGCTGATCCTATCCAAAAGACAGATGAAGAGACTAAAACTGAGGAGCAGTCAGGGGAAGAGACCCAGGGTCTGTCTGTCTATTTTGAAGGCCCAGAAGCCTCTGCTCTTGAAGATGGAGGTGAGTACTGGTGCCCAGTGTGATGGAGGCTTGTAGTTTCCTGAGGGAGCTTGGAAGATGAGCCCTGGAATCCTGTCAAGAACAGTCTGGTTCAGGAAGTTGTCCCTTGATCTTCTTAGATCTCCCCTGTCTTATTCATCGAAGTAACAGTGAGAGTCAAACCAATGTACTTGATTTTCTTCCTTTTAAGGTTTTGATTTAACAATTTATCTGTGAAAAAGCTTTAAAGTATAGAATATATTGATTAGTCCTTTTATACCTGATTAATAATTTTGTTACAGAAAGAATCATCTGTTTTACTTCAAATAATAAATTTGGTTACCAGCTGCAATGTATGAATGTGTTGTATCAGGAAAACACAAAAACAGCTGAAGAAATGTGTTGTGGGTATCATGTCCTGCATGTGATCAACACTTGTTAAATGTCTTATTTCCAAGTGGTGGGAGTTGATGGTGGTGCTGACTGTAACGTCACCAGTACAACAAACCCTCTCTGTTCCATGCACAGTGCATCTGCATAGGATTGTTTACTATCATACACTGCTGACCACCTTACTTAATGCCTCATGCTTTCTTGTGCCCTCAGCCCGAGGAGTGCCTTTGACGTGCACTTGCAGCCTGCAGCCCTGTAGATATCCAGCAACTCGCAGAGGGATCTGCCTGTTACGTAATTCTATATATGCCAATTTCTGCTGCAGATGAACATGGAGCCCACGGAGAAAATAACCCTGTGCTCTGAGACCTCACAAGCTGTCATTACCCTTGTACTTTGCCTCAGTTGTTTGTCCTTCTCCAATAAACTCCTTGCAGACAAATAATCTGGTTTTTTGTTTCTTTGAAGCTTTCTGTGATGTGGCCTTGTCAGGACTCTTCTGAGTCACGTGGCAGAGTCTTCAGTGAATCCTTCATAAAAGGAGTCTTGGTTACATTTCACCAGTCATATCAAGGATGAACATGAGGTTACATATTAAGTCACAAGACATTCTGCTCTAGCTTCTTTGTTTATCAACTCTTCTGTCCTTTAGATTAGACTCACCCTCAAAAATGAGTCCCACATTTTCATGATCCATTTTTTTCAGTTGAAGGGCATTATATCGTTTCCTTTCCGTAGCTGTTGTGAAGATAGTTGAGCAAGTAACTGTGAGGGAGGATCCTGGGTCCTTGGGCATTTGCCAAGCAGTGCTACAGCTGTGCCATGGGGATTTCCCTACAGTCTTGTGAGAATTCTCCACACTGACTTCCTTAGTTCCTGTGCCAGCTTGTAATCCCACCAACAGTGCCTGAGCGTTCCCCTTTCCCTAGACTCTCGGCCCTACTTGATGACAATTGTTTTATTGATCTTATTCGTTTTGACTAGGATGAGATGAAACCTCCAGGAACTTCCACTTCTCTGATAAACATGTTGAACACTCTAAACTGTAGTTCTTTGTTACTTTTATATGTTCTTTGAAATTTCCAACAACTTGTTGGCCTATTTGGATAATGCTCATCATTGTACAAACTCTTTCCAGGTACACCCCCTTCCCTAACCACCCAAATTCATTCACTTTTTTTCTTTTATTTCCTTTTTTTAGTCCATCTGGACCAATTTGGGCTGCCACTATAATTTTAGGTTTTCCACTAGAGCATGGTCCATTCATGAGGAGATACACTCAGAAAGAATTTTCTCTCCCACCCATCAGCTAACAATTGGCAATACCTCCACTGCACGTTGTGGATTTTTTTTATCCAGCTCCCAGCTCCACACTGGAATTTGGTGTGACTTGGGCTTGCACAGTACTGCCACGTCACCTCGAACATTCCTGATTTCATTACACTCATTTTGTTTCTTTTTTTTCCCAAAATTTTCTGTTCAGATCCATATATGATTTTTAATTCGGTTGTTTTACTAACTCTCTTAATTTATTTTTCTAGTTCTTTGTATATTCAGGATACTAACTCATAGCAGATGCATAGCTTACAAAGAGTCTTTACCACATCATGAGCTTCCTCTTTACTGGACTGAGTATTTCCTTTGTTGGTGAGAAGGTTCTTACTTCTATAAGGTCCAACTGTCCATTTTAGGCCTAAATCCCAAATGGTTAGCCCTAGACACATGGACATATGAACTATGTTAAAAGGACTCTGTTATAGAAACATGTATGAATACATATCCATTAAGAATTATGTGCATAAGTATATACATGTATCAATTATAATTGAAGAAGAGATAGTACATAGCTCTTCATAAATAGAATAACTTAGCACTGTTGTGCGTGTTTTACAAAACATTTGAAAGCTTATAATTTTCTGTGGCACTAACTCCATAGTTTATAAGTTTCCAGTGTCTTTTGTAAATCTTGGACTCTCTGTGCTTGCGATTTTGAGGCATAAGCACTTGCCTTCTATGTCCTTTTCCTGACACAAATTATTTCTTTCCAAGCAGGGCTCTCATGAGCCTTGTCTTTCTGACATAAACAGTAAGTGCACAGGAAGCAGGACAGCAGATGGCGCTACTGAGTCAGAGAAAGCAAAGTGACTGCAGACACTGAGGACATCTTGCCTTTGTTATTCTTGCTTTTCTGTCCTTCTGGTCACAATCTTCCTTCCATGCTCAGCCAACACACATATTTTAATTGAAGATCCAGAGTTGATCCTGGACTGTTACCGCTAACCTTGAGGCTGACTAATTGGTACACTCAGTATGACAAATTTTTCCCTCTGCTTCACATACAATCAGGCCACACTCAGCTGCAGTGCTGAACCACAAGATGAGGCCATAGCCTTCAGTGTTTCTTTCTTCTCTCACTCACCTCCTATGCACACACCAACATTTCTTCTTTAGCTTCTAATTTTTTATTGTTTTTCATATAATATTTTCTGATGAGATTTCCCCCTCTCTCATCTCCTCCCAAATACTCACCTTTCAACCCCAAGTCTTCACTGTCTCAAAACCCCCCACCCCCTGCACTCCCTATCTCTATCTCTCACTCTCCAAAAGGCAGGTAAAAAGCCAAAACATAGCAAAACAAACCAAAATTGAGAAAGGGCAGGAGACACTCATACACATGCAGACACACACATACACAAAACCCATAAACCCACAAAACTGGAAACCATAATATACAAGCAAAAGAACAGTGAGGTTAAAGAAAAAAATGCCCAGTCTAGTTGTGGTAGCACTCTCCTTTAATCCTAGCAGTTGAGAAGTGGAGGCCAGGAACCTCTGTAAGTTTGAGGCCAGCTGGTTTGGTGTGCAAAGTGAGTCCCAAGACAGTCAGAGCTACACAGAGAAAATCTGTCTCAACCTCCCTCCCATGATTTGCCCAAACAAGGTAATAGGAAACAAAAATATGTCTCCAAAAATAACTTTGAGTTAGTTTGTATCAACATTTCTTAAGGGAGAGTTTTCTTTGCTCAACTTTCACAGGACATTTGGGTTATTGGTGGTGATAATAAGTATTATTTTTTACCGATTTACTTATTTCTAGAGGTTCCACTAACTTCACATCAAACCCCAGAAGAGGGAATTTGCAGATAAGCTTTAATGGGATGCTATTAAACCCAAAGTAAGGAATTAAGAGAGATATCCTAAGGAGAGGCTGTGAAAGCAAAAGGAGAGAATTTGCAGATACTCCCTAAAGAGAGGCCCAGCAGCCCAGGAGGAATAGTAGCAGCCCTCAGGTCTGGGCTCCCACTGAGCCTTCTACCTGCCTCCAGAAGTTTTCTCTGTGAAATTTCTCACAAAAGTTTCCTTTCTCCTTGTCTCTCATTCTACTCTTAGTTCAACAAAAGTATTTCCATATACTGCAGGTATTTCCTACTTATTTTCTCATAATTAGAATGCCTGGAGAGATACACATGTATGCAATTTTTTTTCAGTGTTATTATTGAAAATGGAGATTATTCCTTCACTTATGTCTAATATGTGTTTTAAATTTTTCATGCACAACTTTTTTGTGTCTTCAGGCCTTTTCTATCTCCTTCAAGTGAACATCTTGCTCAACATCTCCTGTGAATGACAGAGGCTGAGTGTGGGGGAAAAGGACAATTGGTCTCCAGCTAGCTTGTTGCTTATTTGTAGGATCAGAGGTCATGGCCTATTGGATACAGACTTTGGGGCTTCCAGTGCAAGAACAGTATTGAACCACAAGACAGGTAGGTGTTTCAACAGTTTATTCCTTTTTATAACTGTCTACATCCCAGAGATGTAGATGAGCCAATTGTTCTATTTTGTGCCATAGACCTGGTTGGAAGTCAATAGAAGCCCAACCACCATTTCCTGGAAGACATTGACTTAAAGACTTGTATTACAGGATGAAGCTCATCTTTTTGTTTTGTAAGGAGACAGACAAACAGTAAACTTCTGATCTGTTTCTTATTACCTATGGATTATTAATACCATGTCTTCAATTTCTCAAGGTCCCCTGTAATTTTATTTTTTCCAATCCATTTTCTAATGGTGGTTCTTAAATATTTTAACCTCTCTTTTAGACCACTACCCACAGGAGGTATTGGAAAAGAAAGGATACAGGGGAAGTGCGCTTACTTAGCAATGGTAGTTTGGAGCAGGTCCCATCTGTGTTGTATGTAATTAGGAAATTCAGTTCACAGTTCACAGCTGCAGATCGATCCACTTGCAAACAATTCAAGGATACAACAGCAGTTTGGCTTTCACAGTCAGGATAGTATCCAGGAATGAGCAGCAGAGACAGTCAGCAGGGATAGCCAGGCCTCATCCTCAGCAGGATGAGACAAGCAGGAATGCCAGAAGTTCTCAGCTGTGCCTCTCTCAGGGAAGTGAAGATCAGTGATGACTCCAGACCAACAGGAGTTGCACAGCTGCCTCTATCAGCTCAGACTCCATCCCTGTTCTTGGAGTCCTATTTGTCCCCTTCAAACAACATGTGTCTATACTCTATAGGTCTTGCTTGAGCATGTGTCTTACATAAGGTGGGGCACGTGTCTCAGCTGACATCACTCTGCCAATTAACCCCATTCCACAGAAGCTGCAAAAAAAAAATCCAAAGCACACTACAGTAAGTTTTGTGTGTATTTCTCTCGATGGAGTCCTGACAAATCAAGCTCTACTATACCATGTAAGGTAGACTAATACAAGTGTGTTGTTAGCAAATAATCATTCATCACGTGTCCTTTCACATGATTGCTTTAGCAGATCATCCTTTCTCATGTCTGCATCAAGACAATGTACCTTCATAAGACTGCCTTAGTGTTTTACCTGTGTCCACTTCAGCTAAACATTCCTTCACATGTTTGCCCCAGCAAAACACCATCCAAACCAACTGACT
This sequence comes from Tokudaia tokunoshimensis, assembly GCA_036184795.1. Taxonomy (NCBI): domain Eukaryota; kingdom Metazoa; phylum Chordata; class Mammalia; order Rodentia; family Muridae; genus Tokudaia; species Tokudaia tokunoshimensis. Next base: position 49,570,212 of record BTHU01000019.1, read on the forward strand.
TTTCAAGGAACCCTTAAGTTTCTACTTCTAGAAAGTCCTTACTATATGTAATCATTAATATTTGGTGTTTGCATCAAAAACTGTTTACAGCTAGCCCATGAATCCAGTGATGATGTCATTTCTAGTCAACAAGGACCCGCCTGCATCTGTTGCCATGGCAACCACTGCACACTCCCTCTGCATGCCTCACCTGCATCATCTGTGCATGTCATTACTTGGGTCACCTACTTCAATGCCTGGATAAAAGACTCTGACCCATCTTTCTCTTTGTCTTCACTTCTTCCCCCTTTTTAAGAAAGGACGTCTTTCATGGGAACTACTCTGACTCAGCCTGATCTGTCCAGGCACAAGCTGTTTTTCAACTAATATTTGGTATATGACTTGGTGATGAGTCTTGGATTCAAGAATAAGAATGTTATTATTAAAAAAAAATCCTAACTCCCCATTTTATGGACACAGAAAACGCTGAAAAATCATAGACTCAATTTAAATTGTAATTAATTGAAGTTTTATTTCAAGCTGCAGCAGCCCTCAGTTTCCATGGTTGGATTTGAAACTGAGACCCAACTAAAAAGGGAGGGCCCTTTAATTGTCAAAAACTACAATTCTCTCTCTCTCTCTCTCTCTCTCTCTCTCTCTCTCTCTCTCTCTCTCTCTCTCTCTCTCCCCTCAGGTGTGAGAGAGTATCTGGGGTGTCTTGCAATCCTTGAATTCTTAGAACTGTCCTAGTTTTTAGTTGCTCTCAGAACTCTAGAATACTGGAAACATCATTGATTCCTGTTGAGATTGAAGTTAACATGGAGTCTCTAGGGCTGCCTTACTCCAGAGGCTTTTCGCTCTATAATGTAGACATGTTGTTTTCTCCTCTCTCCTCTTTTCTCTCTGCATGTAGGCTTTCTGTCTTTCTCTATCCCCTCCATTCTGTCTTTGCTCCCCTTGGCGAATTCCGTGGAAACCTTCCTTGGGACCAGTAAACTCAACTTGCCCTAGAATAGATTCCCAATAATAATACTTGTTTATGATGATCAGTGGAGCTGCTTGGACAGGAGTCTTCAGGCTGCCATTTGCACCAGGGAGCCACACAGCTCCACAGTCTTCTGTGTGAGGCCCGCCAGGAGAGAGTGATTCCCCAGCAGCACTTTCACTTTTGAGCATGTAGGCAATGTCTTCACCTTCTCTCCAATATCCTTCTGGACAGGAACAGCTAGGAGTGCACATTGCATATGATTAGTGGAGCAACTGGGGCAAGGGTCTTCCAGGCACCATTTACACCAGGGAGCCAGGAAGCTCTACAGCCTTCTGTGCCCAGACCATGCCAGAAGAGAATTGGTCTCCCAGGAGTACAGACACAGGCTTACAGGCCCACAGGAGGGACAAGCTCCAGCTAGAGACAGCAAGACCAACTAACACCAGAAATAACCAGATGACAAAAGGCAAGCACAAGAACGCTACCAACAGAAACCAAGGCTACTTGGCAACATCAGCATCCAGTTCTCCCACCACAGCAAGTCCCAGATACCCCAACACACCGGAAAAGCAAGAATTGAATTTAGAATTGCATCTCATGATGTTGTTAGAGGACTTCAAGAAAGACATAAACAACTCCCTTAAAGAAATACAGAAGAACATGGGTAAACAGTTAGAAACCCTTAAAAAGGTAATACAAATATCCCTTAAAGAATTACAGGAAAACATAAACAAGTGAAGGAACTGAACAAAACTAACTGATATATATAGAACATTTCATCCTAGAGCTAAAGAATACACCTTCTTCTCAGCTCCTCATGGTACCTTCTCCAAAATTGACCATATAATTGGTCACAAATCAGACCTCAACAGATACAAGAAGATAGAAATAATCCCATGCCTCCTATCAGATCACTATGGAATAAGGGTGGTCTTCAATGGCAACAAAAACAAAAGAAAACCCACGTACACAGGGAGGCTGAACAATGCTCTACTCAATGATAACTTGGTCAAGGTGGAAATAAAGAAAGAAATCAAAGACTTTTTGAAAGTTAATGAAAATGAAGGCACAACATACCCTAATTTATGGGACACAATGAAAGCAGTGCTAAGAGGAAAATTCATAGCCCTGAGTGCCGCCAAAAAGAAACGGGAGACAGCATACACTAACAGCTTAATGGCACACCTGAAAGCCCTGGAACAAAAAGAAGCAAATACACCAAAGAGGAGTAGAAGGCAGGAAATCATCAAACTCAGAGCTGAAATCAATCAAGTAGAAACAAATAAAACCATACAAAGAATCAACAAAACGAGGAGTTGGTTCTTTGAGAAAATTAACAAGATAGATAAGCCCTTAGCCAGACTAACCAGAGGGCACAGAGATAGTATCCAAATTAATAAAATCAGAAACGAAAAGAGAGAGATAACAACAGAAACTGAGGAAATTCAAAAAATCATCAGATCCTACTACAAAAACCTGCATTCAACACAACTAGAAAATCTTGAGGAAATGGACAATTTCCTTGACAGATACCAAGTACCAAAATTAAATCAGGATCAAATAGACTATCTAAACCGTCCTATAAGCCCTGAAGAAATAGAAGTTGTCATTGGAAGTCTTCCAACCAAAAAAGGCACAGGTCCAGATGGTTTTAGTGCAGAATTCTATCAGACCTTCAAAGAAGACCTAACACCAATACTCTTCAAACTGTTCCACAAAATAGAAACAGAAGGAACACAACCCAACTCGTTCTATGAAGCCACAATTACACTAATACCAAAAGCACACAAAGATCCGACAAAGAAAGAGAATCTCAGGCCAATCTCTCTTATGAATATCGATGCAAAAATACTCAATAAAATTCTTGCCAACCGAATCCAAGAACACATCAAAACGATCATTCACCACGACCAAGTAGGCTTCATCCCAGGGATGCAGGGATGGTTCAATATAAGGAAATCCATCAATGTAATCCACTACATAAACAATCTCAAAGAAAAAACCACATGGTCATCTCATTAGATGCTGAGAAAGCATTTGACAAAATTCAGCATCCTTTCATGCTAAAGGTCTTGGAAAGATCAGGAATTCAAGGCCCATATCTAAACATAGTAAAAGCAATTTACAGCAAACCGGTAGCCAGCATCAATCTAAATGGAGAGAAACTTGAAGCAATCCCACTAAAATCAGGGACTAGACAAGGCTGCCCTCTCTCTCCATATCTTTTCAATAGAGTACTGGAAGTTCTAGCTAGAGCAATTAGACAACAAAAAGAGGTCAAAGGGATACAAATTGGAAAGGAAGAAGTCACTATTTGCAGACGATATGATAGTATACATAAGCGACCCAAAGAACTCCACCAGAGAACTCCTATAGCTGATAAACGACTTCAGCAAAGTGGCCAGATATAAAATCAACTCAAGCAAGTCAGAAGCCTTCCTATACTCAAAGGATAAGCAGGCTGAGAAAGAAGTAAGAGAAATAATACCCTTCACGATAGCCACAAACCATATTAAGTATCTTGGCGTGACTCTAACCAAACAAGTGAAAGATCTGTATGACAAGAACTTCAAGTCTCTGAAGAGAGAAATTGAAGAAGACCTCAGAAGATGGAAAAATCTGCCATGCTCATGGATTGGCAGGATTAATATAGTAAAAATGAGCATCTTACCAAAAGTAATACACAGATTCAATGCAATCCCCATCAAAATCCCAACTCAATTCTTCATAGAGTTAGAAAGAGCAATTCAAAAATTCATCTGGAATAACAGAAAACCCAGAATAGCTAAAACTATTCTCAAGAGTAAAAGAACCTCTGGGGGAATCAGTATCCCGGACCTCAAGCTGTACTACAGAGCAATAGTGTTAAAAACCGCATGGTATTGGTACAGTGACAGACATGTAGATCAATGGAACAGAATTGAAGACCCAGAAATGAATCCACACTCCTACTTTGATCTTTGACAAAGGAGCTAAAACCATTCAGTGGAATAAAGATAGCCTTTTCAACAAATGGTGCTGGCTCAGCTGGAGGTCAACATGCAGAAGAATGCAAATTGACCCATTCTTATCTCCTTGCACTAAGCTCAATTCTAAGTGGATCAAAGATCTCCACATAAAACCAGACACACTGAAACTAATAGAAGGGAAACTAGGGAAGAACCTTGAACATATGGGCACAGGGGAGAATTTCCTGAACAGAACTCCAATAGCTTATGCTCTAAGATCAAGAATAGACAAATGGGACCTCATTAAATTACAAAGTTTTTGCAAGGCAAAAGACACTGTCAAAAAGACAAAGCGGCAACCAACTAACTGGGAAATGATCTTTACCAACCTTACATCCGACAGAGGGCTAATATCCAATATATACAAAGAACTCAAGAAGTTAAACTCCAGAGAGGCAAGTAACCCTATTAAAAATGGGGTACAGAGCTAAACAAAGAGTTCTCACCTGAAGAATATCTAATGGCTGAGAAGCACCTAAAGAGATGTTCATCATCCTTAGTCATTAGGGAAATGCAAATCAAAACAACCCTGAGATTCCATCTCACACCAGTCAGGATGGCTAAGATCAAAAACACAGGAGACAGCAGTTGTTGGCGAGGATGTGGAGAAAGAGGAACACTCCTCCACTGCTGGTGGAATTGCAAGCTGGTACAACCACTCTGGAAAGCAGTCTGGCGGTTCCTCAGAAAACTGGGCATGACACTCCCGGAGGATCCAGCTATACCACTCCTGGGCATATACCCAGAGGCTTTACCTGCATGCAATAAGGACACATGCTCCACTATGTTCATAGCAGCCTTATTTATAATAGCCAGAAGCTGGAAAGAACCCAGATGTCCCTCAACGGAGGAATGGATTCAGAAGATGTGGTATATCTACACAATGGAATACTACTCTGCAATTAAAAACAATGAATTCACGAAATTCCTAGGCAAATGGTCAGCTCTTGAAAATATCATCCTTAGTGAGGTAACCCAATCACAAAAGAACACACATGGTATGCAGTCACTGATAAGGGGATATTGACCCAGAATCTCGTAATACCCTAGACACAATTCACATATCAATAGATTTCTAAGAAGATGGAAGGAGAGACCCCTGGTCCTGGAAAGACTGGATGTAGGGGAACACCAGGACAGAGTAACGAGAGGGGGTTGAATGGAGAAAAGAGGGAGGGGAGGGGGCTTATGGGACTTTCGGGGAGGGAGGAAATGGGAAAGGGGAAATGATTTGGAATGTAAATTAAAAAAATAAAATAAATAATTAAAAAAAAAAAAGAAAACGATTCTCAGTGTTGTGGAGGGCAGCAGAGTACCTGAACCCCATGGCTGTACAGATGCCTACCTTGCAGAGTCTGTGCAGAGCAGAGACTTCTCCCAAATTTTGCAATTTGGAGAGTTTGTTCAGCATTTATTCTTTGGAATAAAAATAGTTCATCTAGGGAGGGACCCCGCACAGGGAGGGAGCCTGCCAGCTTCCCTTCCGCGACCTCTGTTCCCGCGGACTGCGCTGGAGAGACCGGTACCCAGGCTCTCCCCCCGATATAACATCACTTGGGACACGGCCTGTTGGGGCTTCCTTCTGTGCCAGAGGGCGGGTTGGCGCTGTGGTCGTCTGGGTGCCAGATCGGCGGGCCATCGTGACCACAGGGTGAGCGGCGCCACGGAGAGTGCCCTCCGCCATCTTTGCTCCAGTGACCAGGTAGTTGGGACCGCCAGGCTCAGAGACAGACAGGCATAATATCGCTTCGGTTTCAGGCAGCTTGTGTGTAACCTGCTCCCAGGTGCTGGGCTGATCTGCAGTAACCAGCGCGCCAGTTCCGCGGTGGGACCTTCTGCCTAGTGGAGGGACCCCGCGCAGGGAGGGAGCCTGCCAGCTTCCCTTCCGCGACCTTTGTTCCCGCGGACTGCGCTGGAGAGACCGGTACCCAGGCTCTCCCCCCGATATAACATCACTTGGGACACGGCCTGTTGGGGCTTCCTTCTGTGCCAGAGGGCGGGTTGGCGCTGTGGTCGTCTGGGTGCCAGATCGGCGGGCCATCGTGACCACAGGGTGAGCGGCGCCACGGAGAGTGCCCTCCGCCATCTTTGCTCCAGTGACCAGGTAGTTGGGACCACCAGGCTCAGAGACAGACAGGCATAATATCGCTTCGGGTTCAGGCAGCTTGTGTGTAACCTGCTCCCAGGTGCTGGGCTGATCTGCAGTGACCAGCGCGCCAGATCTGCTGTGGGACTTCTGCCTGGCAGAGGGACGCCCCCTCCCCCCCCAGGAGAGATCACACACCCCTGCACAGGGCAGGAGCCTGCCAGCCTCCCTTTGGCGACCTCTGCTCCAGGAATCCACTAGGCTGAGCCTTTAGATGTGCAAGGCCTCCCCAATATAAGATCACTTGGGGCAAAGCACATTAGGGCTCCAAAGTTACTCAGGAGCAGGCAGGCCCCAGAAATCGGTGCCAGGGGAATCCTGGTAATCCAGGGGGGGGGCAGAAATAGCTTTGCAAGCTCACAGGAGGTCCAACCAACAGCCAGTGGCAGCAGGACCAACTAACACCAGAGGTATCCAGATGGCAAAAGGCAAACGTAGGAATGTTACTAACAGTAATCAAAGTAATGTGGGACCATCCGAACCCAACTCTCCAACAGCAGCAAGTCCTGGATACCCCACCACACCCGAAAGACAAGATCTGGATTTAAAATCACTTCTCATGATGCTATTAGAGGATCACAAGAAGGACACAAATAAATCTCATAAAGAGTTACAGGAGACCATGAATCAACGGTTAGAAGCCCTTACAAAGGAAACACAAAAATCGCTTAGAGAAATGCGGGAGAACATGGATCAAAAGATGGAGGCGCACAAGGAGACAACACAAAAATCGCTTAACGAAAGATATTGTGAAAATTTGGTTTTATCATGGAATATCTTGGTCTCTCCATCGATGGTGATTGAGAGTTTTGCTGGGTAACCCAATCACAAAAGATCACACATGGTATGAAGTCACTGATAAGGGGATATTGACCCAGAATCTCAGAATACCCTAGACACAATCAGCATATCAATAGATTTCTAAAAAGATGGAAGGAGAGACCCCTGGTCCTGGAAAGACTGGATGTAGGGGAACGCCAGGACAGAGTAATGAGAGGGGGTTGAACGGAGAAAAGAGGGAGGGAAGGGGGCTTATGGGACTTTCGGGGAGGGAGGAAACGGGAAAGGGGAAGTGATTTGGAATGTAAATTAAAATAAATAAAATAAAATAAAATTTAAAAAAAAAATCGCTTAACGAGATGAATCAACGGGTAGATGCACTCACAAAGGAATCACAAAATTTGCATAAAGAAATGCAGAAGAATATGGGTCAACAGACGGATGCCCATAAGGAGGCAACACAAAAATTGCTTAAAGAAATGAATCAACGGTTAGATGCCCTTACAAAGGAAACACGAGAACTGCTTAAAGAAATGCAGGAGACGATGGATCAACAGATGGAATCCCATGAGGAGGAAACACAAAAATCGCTCAGAGAAATGCAGGAGAACGTGGGTCATCAGGAAGAAATCCTGAAAGAGGTAATGCAAAAATACCTTAAAGAAATACAGGAAAATACAAACAAACAAGTGAAGGATCTCAGCAAATCCATCCAGGAACTAAAAAAGGAAGTAGAAACAACTAAGAAATCACAAAGGGAGACAACTTTGGAGATAGAAAACCTTGGGAAGAAATCAGGAGTCATAGATGCAAACATCAACAATAGAATACAAGAGATGGAAGAAAGAATCTCAGGTGCTGAAGATTCCATAGAAAGCATCGACTCAACAGTCAAAGAAAATGCAAAATGCAAAAAACGCGTAACCCAAAACATCCAGGAAATCCAGGACACAATGAGAAGACCAAACCTAAGGATTATAGGTATAGATGAGAGTGAAGATTTGCAACTTAAAGGGCCAGTAAACATCTTCAACAAAATTATGGAGGAAAACTTCCCTAACTTAAAGAGAGAGATGCCGATGAACATACAAGAAGCCTACAGAACTCCAAACAGACTGGACCAGAACAGAAATACCTCCCGTCACATAATAATCAAAACACCGAATGTTCTAAACAAAGAAAGAATACTAAATGCAGTAAGAGAAAAGGGCCAAGTAACATACAAAGGAAGACCTATCCGAATCACATCAGACTTCTCACCAGAGACTATGAAAGCCAGAAGATCCTGGGCAGATCTCATGCAGACACTAAGACAGCACAAATGCCAGCCTAGACTACTATACCCAGCAAAACTCTCAATCACCATAGATGGAGAGACCAAGATATTCCATGATAAAACCAAATTTTCACAATATCTTTCCACAAATCCAGCCCTGCAACGGATAATAGGTGGAAACCTCCAATACAGGGAGAGAAACAACACCCTGGAAAAAATGAGATAATAACCTTCTTGAATCAAACCCAAAAGTAGATAACCACTCAAACATAAAGATAGAGTCAAGAATGGCAGATGGCAATAATCACTATGCCTTAATCTCTCTTAATATCAATGGTCTCAATTCCCCAATTAAAAGACATAGACTAGCAGACTGGATACATAAACAGGACCCAGCATTTTGCTGCATGCAGGAAACGCACCTCAGTGTCAAAGACAAACACTACCTCAGAGTAAAAGGCTGGAAAACAATTTTACAAGCAAATGGCCCCAAGAAACGAGGTGGAGTAGCCATCCTAATATCGGATAAAATTGATTTTCAACCCAAAGTCATCAAAAAAGACACAGAAGGACACTACATACTGATCAAGGGAAAAATCCACCATCAAGAACTCTCAATCCTGAATATCTATGCTCCAAATGCAAGGGCACCCTCATTCGTAAAAGAAACTTTACTAAAACTCAAAGCACACATCGCACCGCACACAATAATAGTGGGTGACTTCAACACCCCGCTCTCTGAAATGGATCGTTCAGGAAAGCAGAAACTAAACAGGGACACAGTGAATCTAATTGAAGCCTTGGACCAAATGGAACTAACTGATATATATAGAACATTTCATCCTAGAGCTAAAGAATACACCTTCTTCTCAGCTCCTCATGGTACCTTCTCCAAAATTGACCATATAATTGGTCACAAATCAGACCTCAACAGATACAAGAAGATAGAAATAATCCCATGCCTCCTATCAGATCACTATGGAATAAGGGTGGTCTTCAATGGCAACAAAAACAAAAGAAAAGCCACGTACACATGGAGGCTGAACAATGCTCTACTCAATGATAACTTGGTCAAGGTGGAAATAAAGAAAGAAATCAAAGACTTTTTGAAAGTTAATGAAAATGAAGGCACAACATACCCTAACTTATGGGACACAATGAAAGCAGTGCTAAGAGGAAAATTCATAGCCCTGAGTGCCGCCAAAAAGAAACGGGAGACAGCATACACTAACAGCTTAATGGCACACCTGAAAGCCCTGGAACAAAAAGAAGCAAATACACCAAAGAGGAGTAGAAGGCAGGAAATCATCAAACTCAGGGCTGAAATCAATCAAGTAGAAACAAATAAAACCATACAAAGAATCAACAAAACGAGGAGTTGGTTCTTTGAGAAAATCAACAAGATAGATAAGCCCTTAGCCAGACTAACCAGAGGGCACAGAGATAGTATCCAAATTAATAAAATCAGAAACGAAAAGGGAGAGATAACAACAGAAACTGAGGAAATTCAAAAAATCATCAGATCCTACTACAAAAACCTGCATTCAACACAACTAGAAAATCTTGAGGAAATGGACAATTTCCTTGACAGATACCAAGTACCAAAATTAAATCAGGATCAAATAGACCATCTAAACCGTCCTATAACCCCTGAAGAAATAGAAGTTGTCATTGGAAGTCTTCCAACCAAAAAAAGCACAGGTCCAGATGGTTTTAGTGCAGAATTCTATCAGACCTTCAAAGAAGACCTAACACCAATACTCTTCAAACTGTTCCACAAAATAGAAACAGAAGGAACACTACCCAACTCGTTCTATGAAGCCACAATTACACTAATACCAAAAGCACACAAAGATCCGACAAAGAAAGAGAATCTCAGGCCAATCTCTCTTATGAATATCGATGCAAAAATACTCAATAAAATTCTTGCCAACCGAATCCAAGAACACATCAAAACGATCATTCACCACGATCAAGTAGGCTTCATCCCAGGGATGCAGGGATGGTTCAATATAAGGAAATCCATCAATGTAATCCACTACATAAACAATCTCAAAGAAAAAAACCACATGGTCATCTCATTAGATGCTGAGAAAGCATTTGACAAAATTCAGCATCCTTTCATGCTAAAGGTCTTGGAAAGATCAGGAATTCAAGGCCCATATCTAAACATAGTAAAAGCAATTTACAGCAAACCAGTAGCCAGCATCAATCTAAACGGAGAGAAACTTGAAGCAATCCCACTAAAATCAGGGACTAGACAAGGCTGCCCTCTCTCTCCATATCTTTTCAATATAGTACTTGAAGTTCTAGCTAGAGCAATTAGACAAGAAAAAGAGGTCAAAGGGATACAAATTGGAAAGGAAGAAGTCAAACTATCACTATTTGCAGACGATATGATAGTATACATAAGCGACCCAAAGAACTCCACCAGAGAACTCCTACAGCTGATAAACGACTTCAGCAAAGTGGCCGGATATAAAATCAACTCAAGCAAGTCAGAAGCCTTCCTATACTCAAAGGATAAGCAGGCTGAGAAAGAAGTAAGAGAAATAATACCCTTTACGATAGCCACAAACCATATTAAGTATCTTGGCGTGACGCTAACCAAACAAGTGAAAGATCTGTATGACAAGAACTTCAAGTCTCTGAAGAAAGAAATTGAAGAAGACCTCGGAAGATGGAAAAATCTGCCATGCTCATGGATTGGCAGGATTAATATAGTAAAAATGAGCATCTTACCAAAAGTAATACACAGATTCAATGCAATCCCCATCAAAATCCCAACTCAATTCTTCATAGAGTTAGAAAGAGCAATTCAAAAATTCATCTGGAATAACAGAAAACCCAGAATAGCTAAAACTATTCTCAAGAGTAAAAGAACCTCTGGGGGAATCAGTATCCCGGACCTCAAGCTGTACTACAGAGCAATAGTGTTAAAAACTGCATGGTATTGGTACAGTAACAGACATGTAGATCAATGGAACAGAATTGAAGACCCAGAAATGAATCCACACTCCTATGGTCACTTGATCTTTGACAAAGGAGCTAAAACCATCCAGTGGAAAAAAGATAGCCTTTTCAACAAATGGTGCTGGCTCAGCTGGAGGTCAACATGCAGAAGAATGCAAATTGACCCATCCTTATCTCCTTGCACTAAGCTCAATTCTAAGTGGATCAAAGATCTCCACATAAAACCAGACACACTGAAACTAATAGAAGGGAAACTAGGGAAGAACCTTGAACATATGGGCACAGGGGAGAATTTCCTGAACAGAACTCCAATAGCTTATACTCTAAGATCAAGAATAGACAAATGGGACCTCATTAAATTACAAAGTTTTTGCAAGGCAAAAGACACCGTCAAAAAGACAAAGCGGCAACCAACTAACTGGGAAATGATCTTTACCAACCTTACATCCGACAGAGGGCTAATATCCAAGATATACAAAGAACTCAAGAAGTTAAACTCCAGAGAGGCAAGTAACCCTATTAAAAAATGGGGTACAGAGCTCCACAAAGAGTTCTCACCTGAAGAATATCTAATGGCTGAGAAGCACCTAAAGAGATGTTCATCATCCTTAGTCATTAGGGAAATGCAAATCAAAACAACCCTGAGATTCCATCTCACACCAGTCAGGATGGCTAAGATCAAAAACACAGGAGACAGCAGTTGTTGGCGAGGATGTGGAGAAAGAGGAACACTCCTCCACTGCTGGTGGAATTGCAGGCTGGTACAACCACTCTGGAAAGCAGTCTGGCGGCTCCTCAGAAAACTGGGCATGACACTTCCAGAGGATCCGGCTATACCACTCCTGGGCATATACCCAGAGACTTTACCTGCATGCAATAAGGACACATGCTCCACTATATTCATAGCAGCCTTATTTATAATAGCCAGAAGCTGGAAAGAACCCAGATGTCCCTCAACGGAGGAATGGATTCAGAAGATGTGGTATATTTACACAATGGAATACTACTCTGCAATTAAAAACAATGAATTCACGAAATTCCTAGGCAAATGGTCAGAACTTGAAAATATCATCCTTAGTGAGGTAACCCAATCACAAAAGATCACACATGGTATGAAGTCACTGATAAGGGGATATTGACCCAGAATCTCAGAATACCCTAGACACAATCAGCATATCAATAGATTTCTAAAAAGATGGAAGGAGAGACCCCTGGTCCTGGAAAGACTGGATGTAGGGGAACGCCAGGACAGAGTAATGAGAGGGGGTTGAACGGAGAAAAGAGGGAGGGAAGGGGGCTTATGGGACTTTCGGTGAGGGAGGAAACGGGAAAGGGGAAGTGATTTGGAATGTAAATTAAAAAAATAAAATAAAATTAAATTTAAAAAAAAAAAAGAAAACAAAAAAAGTAGAAAAATCTCAAAAAAAAAAATAATCTTTGCCTAAATCTTTAACAGCTGCTGCCTGTTTAAACATCACTCTGGGCACATATTCTAAGTTAAATTCTAAGAAAATACATCATCACTTTTTTTGTTGTTGTTTATTCAAGACAAGGTTTCTCTGTGTAGCCTGGAATGTCCTAGAACTCTCTCGATAGACATGGCTGGTCTCAAACTGATTCACCTCCCTCTGCCTCCTGAGTGTGGGGACTAAAGGTGTGTGCCACCACTGCCATTTTTTTTTCTGTTGCCAAGAAGCATACACTGACAAGAACTGGGTAACTGGGTATGGCTGTTCCCTGAGAGGTTCTATCAGCACCTGGCCAATACAGATGCAAATACTCACATTACCACTTTTATGAATACATTAAAATTCAAGTTTTCAGTGTGGAATCTCATCTCTTTGCAATTTCTACACAAGTAAGGAAGAAAGTAGCAACCTGGAAACTTTTTATGCTGAAGAAGTCATGTCCACCTCAGCCAGCAGAGAAGACAACCAAAGGGAAAAGGAGTACAGGAAATGTATGCATTCATCAGGACAAATTTGAAAGAGCAGAAATATTCATATCAAAAAAAGGTTAACAAAACCCAAGCATGAATTCTTAGAGATTTGTTTGCCTAAAATAAAGGTGAAATTAAAGTCATTTTAAATGAAAATCCAAATGGAACAAATAAAGAATCTGTGTTAATAAGTGGAGTCTTTAATTCCTTCACTTCAGCATTGAAAAAGAAAAATTATAGAATTTTGTGTCCCTAGTCACCAGGTATATCGCTTTAACTTTAACTTATTTAGATGAAGCCTAACTACTGAAATCCCGGCTTATTGTTCTATTTAGCCATCAACAGAGTATATATATTTTAATTTGACAGTTATTTAAGTCAATTTGATCATAAGAAATAAAAGCAGAAGAAATATTTAAAAACAATATTTGTTTATATATTTCTTTATAAATAATATATAAGTTATCATAAATTAGCAGCTTTTGCAAATTAATATTTAACAAGATTAGTATTATACAATTTTTTAATTTAACTTAATTTTTTAATTGGATATTATATTTTTTCACATTTCAATTGTTATCACCTTTTCCGGTTTCCCCTCTACAAACCCCCTATCCATCCCCTCTTACCCTGCTTCTATGAGGGTGCTCCCACACCTGCCCACCCACCCATTCCCTCCTCTCTGTCATAGCATTCCTCTACACTGGGACATCAAGCCTTCACAGGACCAAGGGTCTCCCCTCTCATTAATGCCAGATAAGGCCCCTTCAGCTCCTTCAGTCCTTCCCCTAACTCCTCCATTGAGGATTCTGTGATCAGTCTGATGATTGGCTGAAAGCATTTCCATCTGTATTGATCAGGATCTGGCAGAGTCTCTCAGGAGAGAGCTGTAGCAGGCCCCTGTCAGCAAGCACTTCTTGGCATCAGCAGTAGTGTCTGAGTTTGGTATCTGCATGTGAGATAGATCCTCATATTGGGCAGTCTCTGGATGGCTTTTCCTTCAGTCTCTGTTCCACTCTTTGTCCCTGTGTTCCTTTGATTATATTGTTCCTCCTTCTAAGTAAGACAGAAGCATCCCCACGCTGGCCTTCCTTCCTCTTGAGCTTCATGTGGGCCATGAGTTGTATTATGAGTATTCCATGCCCTTTGCCTAATATCCACTTATCAGTGAATCTATACCTGTGTGTTCTTTTGTGACTGAGTAACCTCACTCAGGATGATATTTTCTAGATACATCCATTTGCCTACAAATTTTGCAAAGTCATTGTTTTTAAAAGATGCGTAGTACTCCATTGTGTAAATGTACTACATTTTCTGTATCCATTCCTCCAGTGAGGGACATATGGGTTGTTTCCAGCTTCTGGCTAGTATAAATATGGCTACTATGAACATAGTGGAACATGTGTCCTTATTACATGTGGCAGCATCTTCTGTGTATATGCCTAGGAGTGGTATAGCTTGTCCTCAGGTAGTACTATGTCTAATTTTCTGAGGAACCACCAGACTGATGTCCAAAGTGTTTGTACTGGCTTGCAATCCCACCAGCAATGGAGGACTGTTCCTCTTTCTGCATATCCACACCAGCATCTGCTGTTACCTGATTTTTTGATCTTAGCCATTCTGACTTGTGTGAGGTGGAATCTCAGGGTCATTTTGATTTACATTTCCCTGATAACTAAGGATGTTGAACATTTCTTTAGGTGCTTGTTGACCATTCAAGTTTTCTCAGTTGAGAATTCTCTGTTTAGCTCTGTTCCCTGTTTAATTTTGATATGGTTATTTGGTTCTCTGGAGTCTAACTCCTTGAGTTCTTTTTATATATTGGATACTAGCCCTCTATCAGATGTAGGATTGATAAAGATCTTTTCCCAATCTGTTGGTTGCTGTTTTTCTCCTATTGACAGTATCCTTTGCCTTACAGAAGCCTTACCATTTTATGAGGCCCCATTTGTCAATTATTAATCAGAGAGCATAGCTATTGATGTTCTGTTCAGGAAATTTTGCCCTGTGCCCATGTATTTGAGGCTTTTCCACATCTTCTCTTCTATTAGATTCAATGTATCTGGTTTTATGTGGAGGTCCTTGATCCACTTGGATTTCAGCTTTGTGAAGGGAGATAACAATGGATCAATTTGCATTCTCCTAGATGTTGACTGCCAGTTGAAGCAGCACCATTTGTTATAAATGCTGTCTTTTTTTCCACTGGATGGTTTTAGCTCCTCTGAGAAAGATCAAAGATCATAGGCATGGTTGCATTTCTGGGTGTTCAATTCTATCCCATTGATCTACTTGCCTGTCACTGTACCAGTATCACACAGTTTTTATTTCTACTTCTCTGTAGTACAGCTTGAGGTAGGGATAGTGATTCCCCTAGAAGTTCTTTTATTTTTAAGAATAGTTTCTGCTATCATGGCTTTTTTGTTATTCCAAACAAATTTGAGAATTGCCCTTTCTAAGTCTATGAGGAATTGAGTTGGAGTTTTGATGGGGATTGCATTGAATCTGTAGGTTGCATTGAGACAGATGACCACTTTTACTATATTAATCCTGCCAATCCACAAGCATGGGAGATGGAGTAGCCTGGAACAAGATCCTTCTGGTTTCCATTTCAGCCTGGAGGGGACTCTGTGCCACACCACTCCACAACCAGAACCTTCCGGGAGAGAGCAGGTCTGCCAGGAGTGCTGACATACCTAGACCACCGGTCTCCATACCAGAGACCTGCTTGGAGAGATATGGTCTTCCAAGACTGTTGACACACCTGAGAACACAGGTGAGATCATCACTTCTTCTCAAATTCCTGGGCCAAGAGAGACCTGCCCGGAGCCATTGGACACGGGAACCATGAAACTGCCTGGGACAGGATCCTTCTGGTTTCCCTCTGTACCCTGGAGGTAACCCTATGCCACAACCCTTAATACCCAAATCCTTCCAGAGAGAACTGGCCGACCAGGAGTACTGACACACGGGGTTACAGGAGAAAGAAGCCACATTTAGAGTCAGCAAGACCAGCTAACACCACAGGTAACCAGATGGCAAGAACATAATCAACAGAAACCAAAGCTACTTGGCATCATCAGAACCCAGTTTTCCCACCACAGTGAGTTCTGAATACCCCAACACACCAGAAAAGGAAGACTCTGATTTAAAAATCACATCTCATGATGATGATGGAGGACTTTAAGAAGGACAATGATGTCGCCGGGCAGTGGTGGCGCACGCCTTTAATCCCAGCACTTGGGAGGCAGAGGCAGGTGGATTTCTGAGTTCGAGGCCAGCCTGGTCTACAAAGTGAGTTCCAGGACAGCCAGGGCTACACAGAGAAACCCTGTCTCGAAAAACAAAAAAAAAAAAAAAGAAGGACAATGATAACTCTCTTAAAGAACTACAGGAGAACACAGGTAAACAGGTAGAAGCCCTAAAAGAGGAAACACAAAAATCTCTTAAAGAATTACAGGAAAACACAATCAAACAGATGAAGGAAATGAAAGAAACATCCAGGATCTAAAAGTGGAAAAAGTGGAAATAGAAACAATAAAGAACTTACGAAGGGAGATAACCATGGAGCTATAAAACCTAGGAAAGAGATCAGGAATCTTAGATGCAAACATCACCAACAGAATACAAGAGATAGAAGAGAGAATCTCAGATGCAGAACATACCATAGAAAACATTGACATAACAGTTACAGAAAATGCAAAATGTAAAAAGCTTGTAACCCAAAACATCCAGGAAATCCAGGACACAATGAGAAAACCAAACCTAAGAATAACAGGTATAGAAGAGAGTGAAGATTCCTAACTTTAAGGGCCAGCAAATATCTTCAACAAAATTATAGAAGAAAACTTCCCTAACCTAAAGAAAGAGATGCCCGTGAACATACAAGAAGCCTACAGAACTCCAAACATAGTGGACCAGAACAGAAAGTCTTCCCGTCACATAATAATCAAAATACCAAATGTACTAAACAAAGAAAGAATATTAAAAGTAGTTAAAAGAAACAGGTCCCCCTTCTGAGACCTCAGTTCCGGTAGTCTGCACTGAAGAGACAGGTACCCAGGTTCTCCCCAATATAACATCGCTTGGGACACGGCCTGTTGGGGCTTCCGCCTTCTCCCAAGAACGGGACAGCGCTGTGGTCGTCTGGGTGCCAGATCTGTTGTAGGCCATCGCCTCTGCAGTGTGACCAGTGCCACCAAGAGAGTGCAGAGTGCACTTCGCCATCTTTGCTCCAGTGGCCGGGAAGTTGGGACTGCCAGGCTCAGAGACAGACAGGCATAATATCGCTTGGGTCTCGGGCGGCTTGTGTGTACGCGGCTCCCAAGAGCTGGGCAGATCTGCAGTAACCAGCGTGCCAGCTCTGCTGTGGGACTTCTGCCTGGCAGAGGGACGCCCCCTCCCCCCCCCACTCTAGGAGAGATCACACACCCCAGCACAGGGCAGGAGCCTACCAGCCTCCCTTTGGCGACCTCTGCTCCAGGAATCCACTACGCTGAGCCTTTGGATGTGCAAGGACTCCCCAATATAAGATCACTTGGGGCAAGGCACATTAGGGCTCCAAAGTCACTCAGGAGCAGGCAGGCCCCAGAAATCTGTGCCAGGGGAATCCTGGTAATCCAGGGGGGGCAGAAATAGCTTTGCAGGCTCACAGGAGGTCCAACCAACAGAAGCCTACAGAACTCCAAACAGAGTGGACCAGAACAGAAAGTCCTCCTGTCACATAATAATCAAAATACCAAATGTACTAAACAAAGAAAGAATATTAAAAGTAGTTAAAAGAAATAGGTCAAGTAACATATAAAGGCAGACTATGAGAATTACACCAGACTTTCTTTTTATTTTTTATTTTTTTTATTTTCTAAGTTTTTTTTTATTTACATTCCAAATTTCCTGTTTCCTCCCTCCCCGAAAGTCCCATAAGCCCCCTTCCCTCCCTCTTTTCCCCATTCAACCCCCTCTCGCTTCTCTGTCCTGGCGTTCCCCTACATCCAGTCTTTCCAGGACCAGGAGTCTCTCTTTCCATCTTCTTGGAAATCTATTGATATGCGAATTGTGTCTAGGGTATTCCGAGATTCTGGGTTAATATCCCCTTATCAGTGACTGCATGCCAACTCTCAATTACCATAGATGGAGAAACCAAGATATTCCATGATAAATCCTAATTCACACATTATCTTTCCACAAATCCTGCCATACAAAGGATAATAGAAGGAAAAGGCCAACACAAAAAGGGAAACTACCCCCTAGAAAAAGTAAGAAAGTAATCTTTCAACAAACCCAATAGAAGATAGCCACACAAGAATAATTTTACCGCTAAAACAAAAATAATAGGAAGCAGCAATCAATATTCCTTGTTTTGCTTTTTCAAAGAAAAAGATTTACTTATTTTTGTTTTATAAATGATTTTCCTGACTGTACATATGTGTGTGCCTATTGTCTTTGGAGAACAGAATAGGGAGTCAAATCCCCTACAACTGGAGGTCCATTTTTGTATGAGCTGCTATGTGGGTGTTAGAACGGAGCCTGGATCATCTACTAGAGCATCAAGTGTTCTTTATTTCTGACCCATCCCTCCAGCCCCACATTTTCTCTAATTAATCTTTAGCTACTGTTCAAAAAGCCTGCAAATTGTCTCTTTGTAGCATATGTTAATAATATCCTTAAAGATTATCATGTTTCTTTGTCCAGTTTGTTTGTTTGCTGTTCCAAACAACTTGGCATTTAATTTCCTTTAACAGTATTTCTGGGTTTTGTTTCTTTCAATTTAAATTTGTAAAGGTCAAGCTTTTGTGTTTTAGTGGCATTAGCAAAATTCCTACCACATCCTGTGTTGGAGACAGAGTTACATTTCTTACCCATCCATTGTCACAACTGAGGTAGTTCCACCTTCTTATGAAGGATATTCAGGATATTTAATGTTCCAACATATGATATCACATGTGAATGCCCAACAAGATGTTGGGAAATGGGGCTGTCGATGGAGCAGGAGGGCCAGAGACACCAAAGTCATGTTAGAAAAATGAAGGAACTCTTTGTAATCCATTGCTACCTCTCCTTGAACTAAATCTTGTCCAAGCATCATCATATATTCAAACATGGCCTCTAACAAATGAAAGTTAACCACCAGTGGCCTCTGAAACTTCATATGACACACACTTCTTCTGCAAATGGGAGGGCTAGCCATCCTCCTTCCTCACAGTCATTAAGACTCTGTTGACCCTCAGGAGGTGCTGGGCAAGATGGATTACAGCTTGAGAAGTTCTTTCCTCTTATATTCGCCTGCACTGCATCCTGGTCTCTAAGACACGTGGGGTGTTCACTTCTGCACATGCTTTGCATCACAAGCCAGCATGCAAAAACCCAACAGAACTCAAAATTACCCTTAACAATCAACTCTATTTCATTAGCAGTGACCACACATGTGAGCTATTACTTGTGATAACTGGTGAAAAAAAAAAAAGAACACCAAACATTTTCTGCAGATATTTCTAGATAATATAGGCTATTTATTGGTGGTCTCACATCAAACCACACAGGAGGGAATTCACAGAGGTAAAGACCAAGGAGAAGGTATAGAGAGACCATCTGTCAACAGATGTCTTTCAACATTGATCTCCTATCAGGTCCTAAGCAGACAAAACAAATTATCCCAATAAGTGACAGAAGGTATCACTCTAAAACAAAGAAGTTATGGTGGAATATAAGGTAGTGGTAAAGTCCAAGAGATCTGGCCCAGCCCTGTTGCCTAATCTTTAGTGTCTCCGAGTAATGCAATTAATCTCTTCAAAGTTCCATTACAAACCCACAAAACATTGGTCAATAAAAGCGGCTACTTTATTGGGTTATTGTGGAAAGCTCTGTTAGGAAAAGAAAAGGATCTTAGCAATTAGTAACTATAAGCTAATATAATACACTGTACATACTCTATACCTTGAGTGTGCTACCTGGCTTTTCACAGGTTTGAAATCATCATGGTGTTTATGAATTTATGACACGAAGCTGCCCGAGCTCTGCAATAAATGAAAATTTAGTATTCTTACTTTACATAAGAAGTTGTCAAATTCCATAGCATTTAAACGTTTTATCCAATAGCGAATGCTTGTTTGTTAAACTAATGGGGAATGCGGCTCCTACTATCAAATCCCTCAAGAACTTTATGGCATTAATCTCCTTGTTAAGGAGACATTACATAAATTAAGAAGTTTCCCAAATTAGGGTAAAAGATGTTACTTGTGAGGATAAATGAGCCTGGGATGAGCTAAGAACTGATGTAGTACATTCCAGATAGCAATGATGATGGGAAGAAGTAAATGTCCGACAGAGTTAAAGTGGGGATATTTCTGAGCAGAAGACTATGATGGAGGGTGGTTGAGGAGAAGTGATCTGAGCTTCATATTGGGCTGAGGAATGTCTGCAGAACTTGGAGACAAACTACCTTGTTTTAAAGATAAGCTTTTAGGAACTAGCGAAATCTAGTGTAATTCTAATTATGAGGTCAGTATAGGACTTCTGATTCTAGCCCCAATGTATACACTTTTTCTCTGTGTTTTCATGCTTTCCACAGAGTGTCCAGAGTCCCAGTCAGAAGCTGTAACTTGGGCCTGTCACAGAGTTGGCTGGTATGAGCCAGGAAGCATGTGTTGTCTGTTTGAAGTTTCTGAGGTCAGTGGCATATTTTGAAAGATCTTGGGTATGTATAGGGTACTTTTTCATGCTATCAAAGGGTGAACTTTTCATTAGAGGTTTTCTGTAGTGATAAGTGATGGCCTCTGGCCCATGTGGTGGAACATGTGGACAATACCATGTGGATGGAGAAGATGTGATTTCAATAGGGACATGTCTTCTGAGTATCACAACCTACAGTGATTCTCAGTTCGCAGATAAACTGGCAGTTCCGCAATGTTTGTCCAAGGCCAAGTAAAATGAACTGTTTGAGACTCTTTGGGATTAAGCTAAACTAGGAGACTTTTTTTTTCAGGACAAAAGCACGCTTTCTGTAACTAAATCCAGGGAGTCTGTCTTATGAAGTTTATCATTTTCTTAAAATTTGTTTTATACTTATTCAATTATTGTATGTATAGGAAGGCCTTATGTGCCACAGAAGTCATGTGGAGGTTAGAGGACAGCTAATGACAGTCTGCTTGTTGGTTTCACTATGTGGTTCCTCAGACATGAGCTCAGGCTGCCAGGAATGGTAGTAGCATCTCTCCCAGTAAGCAGTCCTGACTCTTACTTGTTTCACGTCAGCTAATGGTTTTCTTTGTGCACAGTTTGTTGCTGTTGGTGCTGTTGGTGGTGGTAGTCTGATATTTTATCTCTTGAGTAGCCTTTCTCTGAGATCACATATCGAAATGAGGGGCAAAAATAAGACAAGAATATGGACCAGGGCAGCAGCATCATTTGAGCTTCCTCATTTTACTTTGTATCTGGAGACTGTGCTCATGTTTATTTGCTACTACATGGAGTCAAGATTTTGTTTAAAACAGTTTCATTTAACTGTCTGATAATTGCATTCCAAAGGGTCTTGATTAAGCCTCACAGCACCATGGGTAAATGTCATGTAACTTCCAGGTCTCAAGGTAAGCAGTAATTTTTCTTCATTCTTGGTGCTCAGAATGAGCAGCATGTATCACACCATATATATAAGCAAAAGACTCAGAGTTCGTCAAGTAACCTGGAGGACTATTCCCACGATGGCTAAACAAGTCTTGCTTAGGCTTGGAGATGCAGAATAAGCATAAGGCATTGAATAAAGAAACCACCAGTGAGTAACATCTTGTAAAGAAACTTATGGTATCAAGGATATTTGTCATAAAGGATTCAAGACAATCAGCTGTCTGATCAACTGTCACAAATATACTGTGTATGATTATTCAAAATAAATGCAAAATTACTGTTGCATTTAAACTCTGTAGGAAATTTATATATATTTTATGCATATATCCATATAATAATAGACATTGGTATTTTCCTACATATTAGAGGAGTTCAAAAATAATTATTTATTCTACCAATTGGAAGAAGACTTTGATTTTTTGAAGTAGGCAATCACCATGAATAATTTAAGGCAGGAGAAAATTTGCTATTGTTGTTGATTTCCCCATGTCATTTGCTAAAAGTAAAAAGTATTCGATCTTATACATGAGCCATGGCATGTCACAGGAGGGTTCCCAAGTGTGAAGAGGCACCCAGAGCACACTCTTGTGGGATGTGTTCTGTTTCTCTGGTTAATTCAGAACAATCCACTCTAGCTTCACTCTGACAAACTCTGTCACTTGAACTCAATTCTCTGGTGACAGAAGGCCATATTACTTTCTTGACACCAAAGGAGAAGATTCACGGAGTCTTCTTTCATGAGGGTGATTGATAATATCCTGAATTGTGCAAAGAACTGACTCTCCAGTCCACCTGGTCAAGGTCTGCTCCAGGTCCAGACTTTATGAGAAAGCAGGCTCCAACTTCAAAACACAAAACCCCTTTGTTCTTTGAGCTTATGAAATTAGGCAATGCCCAGCTTTTTCTTTCCCAAACAATAAGATGTAAACACTCAAGCAGATGGGAAACAGGGGAAGATAACAAGCCCACTTTATCATTATCAGTGGGAGAGGGTGTCACTGAACACACAGAACAACATCATGATGGAAGCCATGAGGACACAGGAACATCAAAGGCATCTTGAGGGTAACCCTCCCCAAGTTCCTGTCAATGAGTGAGTTCAATAAGTGTGGGACCTCTCTGTGCCCTATAAATTCAGGTTGTCCCCTTACTCTCCACACACTGTGCTCCTGCTCACCAATCCTCCAGGTGCCTTCCAGCCTTGAAGACACTTGTCCTCCTCTCTGCTATCGTCCTGCTGGTCTTCCAGGTCCAGGCTGATCCTATCCAAAAGACAGATGAAGAGACTAAAACTGAGGAGCAGTCAGGGGAAGAGACCCAGGGTCTGTCTGTCTATTTTGAAGGCCCAGAAGCCTCTGCTCTTGAAGATGGAGGTGAGTACTGGTGCCCAGTGTGATGGAGGCTTGTAGTTTCCTGAGGGAGCTTGGAAGATGAGCCCTGGAATCCTGTCAAGAACAGTCTGGTTCAGGAAGTTGTCCCTTGATCTTCTTAGATCTCCCCTGTCTTATTCATCGAAGTAACAGTGAGAGTCAAACCAATGTATTTGATTTTCTTCCTTTTAAGGTTTTGATTTAACAATTTATCTGTGAAAAAGCTTTAAAGTATAGAATATATTGATTAGTCCTTTTATACCTGATTAATAATTTTGTTACAGAAAGAATCATCTGTTTTACTTCAAATAATAAATTTGGTTACCAACTGCAATGTATGAATGTGTTGTATCAGGAAAACACAAAAACAGCTGAAGAAATGTGTTGTGGGTATCATGTCCTGTATGTGATCAACACTTGTTAAATGTCTTATTTCCAAGTGGTGGGAGTTGATGGTGGTGCTGACTGTAACGTCACCAGTACAACAAACCCTCTCTGTTCCATGCACAGTGCATCTGCATAGGATTGTTTACTATCATACACTGCTGACCACCTTACTTAATGCCTCATGCTTTCTTGTGCCCTCAGCCCGAGGAGTGCCTTTGACGTGCACTTGCAGCCTGCAGCCCTGTAGATATCCAGCAACTCGCAGAGGGATCTGCCTGTTACGTAATTCTATATATGCCAATTTCTGCTGCAGATGAACATGGAGCCCACGGAGAAAATAACCCTGTGCTCTGAGACCTCACAAGCTGTCATTACCCTTGTACTTTGCCTCAGTTGTTTGTCCTTCTCCAATAAACTCCTTGCAGACAAATAATCTGGTTTTTTGTTTCTTTGAAGCTTTCTGTGATGTGGCCTTGTCAGGACTCTTCTGAGTCACGTGGCAGAGTCTTCAGTGAATCCTTCATAAAAGGAGTCTTGGTTACATTTCACCAGTCATATCAAGGATGAACATGAGGTTACATATTAAGTCACAAGACATTCTGCTCTAGCTTCTTTGTTTATCAACTCTTCTGTCCTTTAGATTAGACTCACCCTCAAAAATGAGTCCCACATTTTCATGATCCATTTTTTTCAGTTGAAGGGCATTATATCGTTTCCTTTCCGTAGCTGTTGTGAAGATAGTTGAGCAAGTAACTGTGAGGGAGGATCCTGGGTCCTTGGGCATTTGCCAAGCAGTGCTACAGCTGTGCCATGGGGATTTCCCTACAGTCTTGTGAGAATTCTCCACACTGACTTCCTTAGTTCCTGTGCCAGCTTGTAATCCCACCAACAGTGCCTGAGCGTTCCCCTTTCCCTAGACTCTCGGCCCTACTTGATGACAATTGTTTTATTGATCTTATTCGTTTTGACTAGGATGAGATGAAACCTCCAGGAACTTCCACTTCTCTGATAAACATGTTGAACACTCTAAACTGTAGTTCTTTGTTACTTTTATATGTTCTTTGAAATTTCCAACAACTTGTTGACCTATTAGGCCTCCAAGAACTTACAATATCCATTTCTCTGATAAAAATGTCTACCTCTGACTGTAGCAGGAGGCCAATTTCAGTTGAGTAACACTCTAATTTACCTCCTGAAATCTTTGAGGGTTTTGTTTCTGTTTGTTGGTTATCTCATTCTTGGTCTCATGATATTTTTGTACATGGGACAGACTGAGTCTACCCCAATGAATATCTTAGTGACACATTCAAAGGAAGTTACAGAAAGAAGAGAGAACTTGTCTGTTGTAATAAAAAGGGCAAACTGGTCAACCTCTGTTCCTCAGAGTGGCCAGCCTTTGGTATAGGCTTGCCCCCTATGGGACCTTCTACTTGCCTATCTTTAGTCTAGTTGAAGGGAGGATTTTTAGATAGGGACTTCATGGTCACCCTGACTAGGTTCCCTACATAATAACTTGGAAGAATCTAGTGGAAGACACATACCCCCTCCCTGTGGATTAAAGCCTATCTTTCCCCAAGACCCAACTCACAGGTTCTGGATATGAGGAAAAAGCAAACACAGGAGGAGGGATCCAGACCTGAGAAGAAGTCAACCCTCCAAGACTCTTTAACAGCAGACCTGTTGCTCCAAGACCCCCCTCCTCCATATCCCTCTACACTTGCCCCCAACAGCCCTACAAGCACCAGTACCGGCCTGGGATCATTGCCCCATATGGGACCCGCACCACTGTACCCTCTCTTTACCAGAGGGAAGTTCTGGAGGAGACCCCCCCTACTTCCCAATCCTGTCATGGAGACCCAAAGTCAGAGAATCACCTCCCCTGATACCACGGTTGCCTTTCCCGCTGAAGGCATATGGTCTCTAGATGATGAGGGCAATCAGGCTATGCAATGTTGGCCATTCTTGTCTGCTGATCTATACAATTGGAAGTCTCAGCATCCCTCTTTCTCAGATAATCCCAAGGGTTTGATTAATCTTTTTAAAACTGTCCTGTTTATCCATCAGCCCACCTGAGATGGATGACATACAACAGCTTATGAGGGTCCTTTTCACCACTGAGGAGAGAGAAAGGATCCTCAATGAGGCCTGAAAAAGTGTGCGCTCAGACGCGGGGGCTCCCTCAGAAAACCCAGCAGTCATTGATGCAGGATTCCCTTTAACCTGACCTGATTGGGACTTTAATTCAGCTGAAGGTAAGGAGCACCTAAAGGTCTACCACCAGGCTCTGTTGGCAGGTCTCAAGGCAGCTGTCCAGTGGCCCACAAATTTGACCAAGGTACATGAGGTTAGACAGGGATCAGATGAGTTGCCTGCTGCCTTTCTAGTGTGGTTCCTGGAGGCATTCCGCCAATATACATCCTATGACCCCAGTAGCAAAGGGTACAAAGCTACTGTGACTATGGCCTTTATAGACCAGGTTTGTAGAGATATCAGGATAAAGCTTCAGATGCTAGAGGGCCTATAGGATAACTCATTGAGGGATTTAGTGCAGGTTGCTGAGGAAATCTACCATAACAGGGAGACAGAAGGGGAGAAGGAGCAGAGAAAGAGAAAGAGAAAGGAAGAAGATGAAAGGGAGATGAAAAAAGAAAATGGACAGGAAAGGAATTTACAGAGAATCTTGGCTACAGTAGTTCTAGAAAGCAGAGAAGAGAGACTCCAACCAAAAAGAAACAGCAAACCCTTGAAAAGGACCAGTACACATATTGCAAGGAGAAGGGCCACTGGGCCTGAGAGTGCCCTAACAAATAGATGCTGGGGGGCTGGAAATCCCAGGCCTTGGGAAAAGTTCCCACAAATGGTGAAGGTGTTAGCCCTGGGGGAAAACAGTGACTAGGGAGGACAAATTTCGGACCCCCTACTGAGCCCCGAGTGTTCATTCACCGGCCTAAAGTTCCCACTTACTACCTGTTTCATAGAGTGGGATTACTCTGGGTTTCAAATGTACATCTTAAGAAAAAAATTTCTTTCTCCAAAATGTACTTAATCTTATTCTCTACCTATAGTAATGTGTTTCAGCATCTTGTCAAGTCCAGGCGCTTACTACATCTAGGACAGCTCCAGAGTAGCAACCTCTAGATGCTCCAATATCCTCTCACAGATACATGCTTCTACTAGACCTGTTCCTTCTGACCCGCCATCAGATGGCTCCAGAAAACCTGGACAGCAGGAAACAGCCAACTCTCCTAAGACTGGACAAACAGTCCCCATACCCATTCTTCTAGGTTCCCTAGAGACATGTCACCCCCAAAGCTAGCCAGAAATAGTCAAATAGCATGACAACCCTATTCCTGCTTCACCATCACATTTTTCTAATATTTTTCTTTTTAATTAAATCAAAACAGGGGAATGTTAGCATTCTGTCTAAACTCCGCACCAACAGTAACCTGGTAACATTACCCTAACCTAGCCTGGCCTTTTCCTAATCCAGCAGAAACTTCCTCTTTGAATCAAACTATTATTACAAGTCAATCACCAGCTACACTTAATGACCCCTCAAGCTGCAGAGTAGGCTAATAATGGCCAGAAAAAGGTAGGGGCAAAGAGAATAGAGGGAAGTTAGTGGTTTAAAAGCAGGAATTATGCCTGGTTTCCACTGCATCTATTGTATATTAGTATCACCAAAGCTAATGAGAGAGGATTAGAATTATTCCTAGTATAGTAAAATTATGCAATTTGAAGTGATGGATATACTAATTATCCTATATTGATCATTGCCTACTATATTTATATATTGAGATAGTATACAATCATCCACAAATATGTACACTTACTCTTTCTGGTTTTCTTTTAAAATCTCTTCTGTGTGTGCAATTTAAAAATGTATCTACCAAACTCAATACTGTGGGTTTTCATGGCACAGCGGTGGGAGTGAGGCATTCTACTGTGGGTCCAAACTCTTCAATATCCAACCTCAAATCTCTTTGCTGGGAACTCCATAGAATAGCCTTTGTCAAAACTGTTCATAAATTATAGATATTTGCTTATATGGTTATTTGTTTAATCTTCCTGTAGGGAGGAAGAAATGTAAATTATTTTCTCTTACAAATTCCTCATCTGTCATTTCTTGGCATGGGTTATGTCCTGATTCTTGTCAATGGTTTTCTAAGATAAAAATGAACATCTGAGGTTTTCCTTCTTGGATCCTCTGTGGGGATGGATTGGTAGATAGATACTATTTGAATTTGGTTTTGTGCTGGAATATTTTGGATCCTAGAAGGAAAACTCCAACACAAGGAAGGTACCTACACCAAAGAAAAGATGAGACATTAAGCTTCTCACAACAAAGCCAAAAGGAGAGAATCACAAGCACATAAAGCCACCTACAAAAACAAACATAGCAGGAATCAACAGTCATCTGTCTTTAACATCTCTCATTAATGGACTGAACTCAACCATAAAAAGACACAAGCTAATAGACTGGATACACAAACAAGATCCAGCATTTTAGGGTATCCAAGAAACATACTTCAATAACAAAGACAGACACAATCTCAGAGTAAAATCTTGACTAACCCCACATCTGATAGAAGGTTAATATCCAAAATATATAAAGAACTCAAGAAGCTAACTACCAAAAAACTAAACAACCCAATCCAAAACTTGGGTATAGAACTAAACCAAGAAATCACAAGAGAGGAATCTCATGACTGAAAAACACACAAAGAAATGTTCTAAGTCCTTAGTGATCAGAGAAACACAAATCAAAAAGGGCCCTGAGGTTCCACCTTACACCAATCAGAATGGCTAAGATCAAAA
The DNA here is from genome assembly GCA_036184795.1 of Tokudaia tokunoshimensis. Classification (NCBI taxonomy): domain Eukaryota; kingdom Metazoa; phylum Chordata; class Mammalia; order Rodentia; family Muridae; genus Tokudaia; species Tokudaia tokunoshimensis. Next base: position 49,598,492 of record BTHU01000019.1, read on the forward strand.
CTGCAGGTGACAACATATGGTGGCGAGGATGTAGAGAAAGAGGAACACTGCCCCATTGCTGGTGGAATTGCAAACTGGTACAACAACTCTGGAAATCAATCTGGATGTTCCTCAGAAAACTGGAAATAGATCTACTTGAAGAGCCAGCAACACCACTCTTGGGATTTTACCCAAAAGATGCCCCACCATGCCAAAGGTTCCATGTGTTCCACTATGTTCTTATCGGCCTTGTTTGTGATAGCCAGAAGCTGGAAACAACCCAGGTGTCCCACAACAGAAGAATGGATAGAGAGAGAAAATGTAGTTCATTTACACAATGGAATACTACCAAGCTATTAAGAATGAGGACATCCAGAGTTTTAGAGGCAAATGGATGGAACTAGAATATATCAACCTGAGTGAGGTAATTCAGACCCAAAAAAGACATGCATGTGTGTACTCACTAATAAGTGGATATTAGCCACCCCCCAAAAGTGCTGAATACCCAAAATACAGCCCACAGAACTCAAAAAGTTCAACAAGCTGAAAGACCGAAGTGAGGATGACTCAGTCCCACTTAGGAGGGAGAAGAAAGCAACCACAAAGGGGGAGGAAGGAACCTTGGAGGAAAAGGGGATGGCTGGGGTGGAGAGGGAAACATGATTGGGTATTGGGTGGGGGAAAAGGACTGAAATCCCTGAAGGCAGGCAGAAAGAATGGAAACATGCAACCTCAGGAGGTAGGAGGTTGGGGGGACCCTCCAGAATGTTCCAGAGACCTGGAAGGTGAGAGACACTCAGGACTCAAAGAGAGGGACCTTAGATGAAATGCCTGACAGTAGAGAGAGGGAACTTATAGAGCCTACCTCCAACAGGAGGACAGAGCATCAAGTGAGGGATGGGGTTGCCATCCTACAGTCAAAACTCTGACCCATAATTGTTCTTGTCTGAAAGAACCACAGAGATGGAAATAGAGAGGAGCCTAAGGACAAGAAGGTTCAGTGACAGGCCCAAAGTGGGATCCAGCTCAAGGGGAGGCCCCAAGACCTGACACTATATGGAGGCTATGGAGTACTAACAAAAAGGGATGTTTCATAACTGCCCTCTCTAAAAAACCAACAAGCAGCTGAAAGAGTCAGATGCAGATATTTGCACCCAAGCAATGGACAGAAGCTGCTGACTCCTGTGATTGAATTAGGGGAAAGCTGGAAGAAGCTGAGAAGGAGGGTAGCTCTGTAGGAGGGCCAGCAGTCTCAATTAACCTGAACCCCAGATATCTCTCAGATACTAGAACAACAACCAGGCAGCATACACCAGCTGATATGGGGCCCCCAACACATATACTGTAAAGGACTGCCAGGTCTGGGTTTAGTCAGAGAAGATGCACCTAAGCCTCAAGAGACTGGAGGCCCCAGGCAGGTTAGAGGTCTGGTGGGGTGGAGGTGGGAGGTGGGGATATGCTCGTTGAGACAGGGGGACAGGGAGGAGGTATGGGATATAGAGCAGTCGGAGGGTGAACCGGGAAGGGAATAAATTCTGGAATTTAAAACAAACAAACAAACAAATAAAATGAACAGCTGAGTTATGGACTTTACAAAAGACCTCACTCTGAGATGAACCGCATGGCCTCCCTCAGAACGAGTCCCAGCAAGAGCAACAGGGAGATGTTGGGAAGGACTGGAGTCCCACTGTCACCCATTCTCAAGATAGAATTCAAAAGGTAACTTGACATCTCACCTCTGATGTGCACAATGTCTCAGAAACTGGAGAACCACAGACCCAAAGGCTAGCAAGTCCCACAAGTTGTCCATCATCTAGTAGGTAGAACCAGCTACTTGCTGGTTTCTTCTCGGTGGACATGGGCCCCATTTTCAGGTAATATATTACCAACTCACTGCTTTCTCTGAGGGAGGAAGCAGCACGCCTATCTGACTCCATGTCCATCACATTGGGTGGATGGTGAGTGGCTGGAGGTTTTGAGTAGTAAATAAACTCCGCTACTGAGTAGTAACTTGGAGAAATCTATGAATCTAGGCCCATGTTCTGACCTAAAAAGCTTGGGGAAGCTTGAGTTGGCTCACATTCTGTTGCATCCAGCAGCTGAGTGTGCCCAAGCCCAGATATATCTATGTGAAATCAGTCCCCACTGAGGCCTAAGTCTATTGTCAGACTCTGATGACCAAGTCTGAGGAACAGGAAAGTAAGGTCAAATTGTAACCAGTAAGTCTGTCCTAGTACAGCATGGGTCCCTCCCAGCTATAGAGTAGGACAGGAATCTGATCAGGGTGAGCAGTGCAGGAGGAAATCATCTGGGAATCCCTACGTTTGCATAAGAGACACTGAGTGTGCTTTCAAAGGGAAAATTCTTGGCAAGAGAGATAAGGTGCTCTGTGTTTCATAACTCTAATTACTGGGGTTTTAGTCAGTGTGGAATTTTATGCAGGAGACAGTACCTGGTCCTATATAAGGCACGGAGTTCAAGTTCCTCTACATCTCTGCACCTCACCAGGCTTCAGTCATGAGGATCCATTACCTTCTCTTTGCATTTCTCCTGGTGCTGCTGTCTCTACATGCAGGTGAAGCAAGGGAATAGGGCAGTCCCAAAGTGGAATGAGAGACGGCTCCCTACAGTGTGTGTGTATGTGTTTGTGTTTGTGTGTGTATGTATCTGTCTGTCTGTATGTCTCCCTCTCTGTATGTGTATGTCTCTCTCTGTGGCCGCATCTGTCTGTCTGTCTCTCCATATATGTGTATGCCTGTCTTTCTCTGTACGTGTCCATCTCTCTGTCTCTGTTTCTGTATCTCTTTTTCTCTCCTACCCTTCTTACTTTCCCTTTTTTCTTTCTTTCTTCTAAGCACATTTTAGATAATATGTGTCGTGTGACTGCTAACACAAACCAAAGACTCTTTTTACCTTCAATGAACCTAAGGTAGACTCATTCTGAGGTGATCTGCAGCACTTGACTTCCATGTTCTAACTCCTTGTGCTAAGCTTAAGGTTAGGAAATGAGTCTCTTATAGATTGGTTAAAAGTTGTTAAATGAAGTATTTTGGATTCTTATCTGAAAATAAGGTATTCATTTATAAATCTTTATATTTAAGATTTTATTTAGTCTCTGCTTACTCTAGAGAATCCTTCAAAACAATCATCCCAGTCTGTATTTGAGAACTTCCTCCTCCCCTACCCCTATAGAAAACATGTAAGCACACAATGTCTACAGGGGTAATGAGGCTCAAAGCTCATGGAGGCTATGAGATATGGCTTCCCAAACTCTGCCTACATTGTATTTTGTGGAAAAGGTTTATATTTTTTAATTATGTGTGCATGTATGGATCTGTGTATGTGTATGTTCCAAGCCCTGCAGAACTCACAGAGGCCATAAGAGGACATCTGATTTCTCAGAGATGGAGTTATAGGCACACATGTGTTCCCTGATATGGTACTAGGAACTTATCTCAGGTCCTGTGCAGGAGCGGTATGCACTCCTAACCGCTGAGCCATATTTCCAGGCTGCAGGTTGTGTTTCATCCTTAACATTAGGTAAAAAGAAGAAAAGGAACACACAACTTGGGAGAGGGAGCTAAACAAGTAAGAGAGAACGGGGAATGAATGAATGAGCAAAGACCTTAAACTGCATCAGACAAAAATTATAGAGAGAAAAATATAATTTTACTAATTTTGTTGATAGGTTCTGATTTATAGAGGAACATCTATGTTCCATGAGATACCCACTTATTCTGTCTGACATTTAGATGAATGTGAAGAAGGAGTTGGGGGGGGGGAGAGGGAAGGATGAGATTAAGACCTGATTTTAGACATTAGAAACTTTCAAAAAAGTTCATTTTTACTTTCGATTTTCATTGTAAGTTACTTAGGAATCAAATTATCATTAATCAAGTCCTATATACTGAGCTTTGGGTCAAATACTTCATTTAAAATAGGTACCTGGAAGTTACAATACCTTGGCTAAAAATAGGAAGATGGCTCACTGATCAAATGTGCTTGTTGTATAAGTATGAAGATCAGAGCTTGGGTCCCAGTATATAGGTATGTGATGCTTTGTATATGCTCTGCTCAGGGAGTGGCACTATTAGAGGGTGTGGTGTAGAGAGCCATATTGGGGTGTCTTGTCACCTGGCAGGAACTTGACATTGAACAAGGTGAAGTTCGTCTCCCAGCTTCTGAGCGAGGAATTTCTGTGCTAGCCATAATCCTGCTCTACCGAGGGTGAGGTGAAGGTGAAGTTCATTGTTCCTCCAGGTCTATGAATTCCTGAATTAAGCAGGCGACCTGCCCAGCTGCCCGAGCAATAGAACCAACACCTACTGAACAGCCAGACCAGTTCTCTGGAACACACCCTGGAATTTGGGGGAAAGGTCTTGCCTGAAACCTTAAAACCTCAATCCCCCAATAAATCACGAGACTTTGAACAGCCATGTTGTCTTAATCTTGGTCTCTCTTCACCACCTCCCCATCTATCCCCAGCTTCTCTTCCAGATAACCGGTTTGAATGTAACTGCTGACAGTTGCAGTGTGGCTTCTGTTGGATTACGTGTGGTCTTGTTGGAGTAGGTGTGTCACTGTGGCTTTAAGACCCTCATCCTAGCTGCCTAGAAGTAAGTATTCTGCCAGCAACCTTCAGATGAAGATGTAGACCTCTTAGCTCCTCTTGAACCATGCCTGCCTGAATGCTGCCATATTCCCACCTTGTTGATAATGGACTGAGCCTGTAAGCCAGACCAAATTAAATGTATTTATAAGAGTTTCCTTGGTCATGGTGTCTGTTCACAGCGGTAGAACCCTAACATAGAAGCTGATACCAGGGAATGGGGCATTTCTGTGATAGACTAGATCATGCTTTTGTTTTGAAGACTGTAGATTTTGGGACTTTAGATTTGGAAAGCATTGGGATGTTTTAAATGGGACTTAATGGGTTATCCTAGTAGAAATCTAGAAGACTTTGTTATTGGGAATGATTTGAATAGTGTAGACTTTGCTCGAGAGGTGTCAGTAGGAGAATTTCAATATGTGACCTAGAGACTATTTTTGTGCTATTTTGGTGAAGAATCTGGGTGCTTTTTGTCCCTGTCTGAAGTGTCTGCCTGAGGCTAAGGTGAAGAGAGTTCAATGTTTGCATTGATAAAGAAGTCTCAGAAATGCCCATCATAGACTTTGTTCTCTGGTTAAGTTTCATGAAAAACATTTTAAAAAAGCATAGCAATCTGAAAAAGGAAAAATATAACATATATAGATCGAGTATTGCAGCAGTACCAGGAGGTGAAATAGAACTGAATCCTGTGTTCTAGAAGATAGCAGATTAAGGGGGCAGGACTTGGGGGCAAGATCCTACACAGCTAAATTTATGTGCAGGCATGGTGCTACACACCTTTAATCACAGGGGACAAAGCCAAGCAGATTTTTGAGTTGAAGGTCAACCTGGGAAAGATTGAGTTTTAGGTCAAGAAAAGCTTAAATCCAGGCATGGTGCTACACTCCTTTAATCCCAGGAGACAAAGCCATGCAAATCTCTGTGAGTTCAAGGTCAATCTATAGAGCAAGTTGAGGACAGCCAAGCTTAAGCAGTGAGGGAGTTGGAAAGCAGAAATCTGGTAATAGAACAAGGGGACCAGGTTCTACTTCCAACAAGCAGCAGAACTTGGCAGCTTCATGCATGTGTGTCTGGATTTATACTCAAGAGGAGAAGGAGACTACTGGGACAAGTGATGCTGGTTAGCCAGAGCTAAGAAATTAGTGATGATTAAGAAGGGTCCAGCATCAAAGAGTTGAAATCTGGGAAGTATTTTCTAAGGACACAAAGAAGCTATGTTTCAGAAACAGTCAATGATGTACCTCCTGCTGCAGCTGGATTTGGTAATGTGTAAGAGTCACCCAGGTGGTACTGGTTTTAAAGGGATAAAGGTGTCATGAAGAGCAGCCGAAGCTTGGCAGTGTGAGAGGACATGGAAGGCCATCGGTGAAGTTGCAGGTGATGGCCCAGGACTTATGGATATGAGGCTTGGCCTCCTAAAGAGAGCCTATGGGAAGCTATTGGTGAAGCCTATTTGAATGGAAATCCCCAGTGTATTAGAGACGCCAGTACCATAGGGTGACAACCCAGAACAGCAGCAGCCATGGGATGGAGTCAACCAGAGCCTAGAGTGATACAGAGAGCAGAACTGTAGAAGTGATGCCGGGCCTTTAGAGAAGCCCAGAATATAATGTGTGGATCCCAGACACTAAAACAAGAAGCTGTAACATTGAAGTTGCCTTAGAAACCCTTACATAGTCTATATGTCAGAGCCATGGGCTACTTGCAGAGGAAAGCTTCTAATTGGGAGTGGAACCAGTCCAGGAGAAAGAAGTTTGTTGGACTCAACAAAAATGAAAACGAATTTGGAGATCTGAAGACATGGAGGTGCAGAGTTTGGAATTTGCCCAGCTGGATTTCTGTATTGCTTGAGGAATTAATTAAGTGCTTGGACGAATCTCAGAGGAATCTTTGAACTTTTGACTTTAAACATTGTTGAGATTGCTATAGACCATGGGGACTGTTGAAGTTGGACTAAATGTATTTTTCATTATGTTATGTTCATTGTGGCCCCCATAGACTCATACAAGCCTATGGGGTTCAGGGAGTGGAAAGTGTGGGGTTGTATATGCTCGGCCCAGGGAGTGGCATGATTAGAGGGTGTGACACTATTGCACTAGGTGTAGATTAGTGGAGTACATGTGTCAGTGTGGTTTTAAGACCCTCATCCTAGCTGCCTGGAAGTGAGTATTTTGCTAGAAGCCTTCAGAAGATGTAGACCTCTCAGCTCCTCCTGAACCATGTCTGCCTGAATGATGCCATGTACCCACCTAGGTGATAATGGACTGAATGTGTAAGCCAGTCCCAATCAAATGCTGTGTTTATAGGAGTTGCCTTGGTTATGGTGTCTGGTCACAGCAGTAAAAGTTAACTACTTAATTAAGACAATGGAGAACCCATCACCCTCATAAAATAGAATCCACAAAGCACCTTGACCTCTCACCACTGATACTCACATTACCTTAGAAAGAGAAGAACCACAGATCCAAAAGCTAGCAAGTTCCACAAGTTGGACATCACATAGTTTTTAGAACCAGTTACTCACTGGTTACTCCTTGGTGTGCATGGGGCTCTATGTCCATCACATTGGGTGGATGGTGAGTTGCTGGAGGTTTTTGAGTAGCTAATGAGTTTCAACATTGAACAATGTTTGGAGAAATCTTGAGACTAGACCCATGTTCTCACCTGGACAAGCTTGGGGAAGCTTGAGTTGGCTCACATTCTGTTGCATCCAGCAGCTGAGTATGCCCAAGCCCAGATGGAACTATGTGAAATGAGTCCCCACTGAGGGCTAAGCCTGTTGCCAACCTCTGAGATGACTAAGTCAAATGTGTAAGATAGAGTCAAGTAAGGTCCAATTGTAACCAGTGAGTCTGTCCCAGGACATCATGGGTCCTCTGACCTAAGAAGTAGAGCCAGAATCTGGTCATTGTGAAATCTTCTAGGGTTCACCATATTTGCATAGAAGACAATAGTGTGCTCTCAAAGGGCCACATCTTGACAAGAGAGGTAAGGTGCTTTGTGTTTCATAATTGTAATAAATGGGGTTCTAGTCAGTGTAGAATCCTACCCACAAGGCAGCACCTGGCACTATGTAAGGCCCTGAGCTTAAGTCCCTCTACATCTATGCATCTCACCAGGCTTCAGTCATAAGGACCCATTACCTTCTCTTTGCATTTCTCCTGGTGCTGCTGTCTCTACATGTAGGTGAGGCAAGGGAATAGGGCAGTCCCAAAGTGAAATGAAAAACAGTTCCCTAACCAGTGTGTGTGTGTGTGTGTGTGTGTGTGTGTGTGTCCCTCTCTCTGTATGTGTATGTCTCTCTGTTTCTCTGTGCATGCATCTGTCCATCTTTCTCTCTCTACATGTGTATGCCTGTCTCTCTTATATGTGTCCATATTGCTGATTTTGTCTTTCTCTCTCTTCCTCTCCTACAGTTATTACCTTCCCTTTCTTCTTTCTTCCTTCTAAGCTCGTTTTAGACAATATGCATTGTGTAACTACTAACATAAAAAAGGACTCTTACTTTTTCCCTTGAGGGAGCCTAATGTAGACTCATTCTGAGCTGATCTGTAGCACGGCTTCCATTTCCTAACCTCTAGTGCTAAGCTTAAGATTATGAAGTGAGTCTCCTATAGGTAGCTCAAAATAACAACATGAAGAATGTTTGATTCTTACATGACACAAAGGTATTCATTTAGAATTCTTTGCATTTAAAGAGTAAAGACTCTGTTTACTCTAGAGAATCTTTCAGAATAACCAGTCCAGTGTTTAACTGAGAATTTCCTGTCCCCCTACTCCCAAGGAAGACCCTTAAGCACACACTGTGTACATGGGTAATGAGGCTCATAGCTCAGGGGAGGTTATGGAACCCTGTTTCCAAAACTCTGCCTAAACTATATTTTGTGGAAAAGGTTTATATACTTTTAAATTATGTATACATGTATAGATCTGTGTATGGGTATGTGCCAAGCACTACAGTATCCACAGAGGTCATAAAAGGACATCTAATCACTCAGAGATGGAGTTATAAGCACACATGGGTTCCCTGATGTGGTACTAGGAACTTATCCTAGGTCTTCTGCCCGAGCGGTATGCACTCCTAACTGCTGAGCCATCTTTCCAGGCTCCAGGCTGTGTTTCATCCTTGACATTAGGCAAATAGAGGAAAAGGGACACGCAACTCAGGAGAGGGAGCTAAAGTAAGAAAGAGAGAACGTGAAATGCATGAATGATGTAAAGGCCTCAAACTGCATCAGACAGAAATTATAGAGATCAAAACATAATTTCACTAATTTTTTGATGGGTTCTTATATATAGAAGAGAATCTGTGTTCTATGAGATATCCAAATATCTGACATTAGATAAATGTAAAGAAGGAAATGTAAAGAAGGAAGGAGAGGGGAAGAAGGAAGGATAAGTTTAAGACTTCATTTTAGACATTGGAAGCTATCAAAAAGTTCATTCTTTTCTTTTGGTTTCCATTGTAAGTTACTTAGGAATCAAGTTACATAGGCAAGTCCTATACCCAGAGGTTTGGGTCCAATACTTAGTTTAAAATAGGTACCTGGAAGTTAAAATAACTTAGTTAAAAATAGTAAGATGGCTCAATGTCCAAAAGGGCTTGTTGTACAAGTATGAAGATCTGACTTTGGATCCCAGTATCCATGCAGAAGCTGAGAGAGCTGGTGTTCATCTGTAATGCTGGCACAAAGAAGGATTCCAGGGTCACACTCACCAGCCTGTCACACGTACCCACTCAATGAGTTATAGGTTCAATGACAGACTCTACATATCTTAAGAAATGAACATATCTTAGGCCAACCTTTGACCTCTGTATGTGTGTGCACACATGTATGTACATGTTCATACCCACTGGATGTCTCTGATACTACAACAATTGACTTCTGTGTGGAAAGGGAGAGGCTGGGCTGCTGTGAAGCAGCTAAGGACTTGCCCAGAATCTTTACTGAGATCCCTCCTGCTGGACCTGAAAGTTCCAATCAGTTAGGTATGAAGCAGACCCTTTAGATCTGAGTACTAGGAAAACCAGCACCCCTTTACACTCCAAGCAGTGCCTGTCTCTATCAAGAATGGGATTCAATCCTGCTGAAACAGACATCCCAGTTTTTGGGGAAAAGCCTGCTAGGATTTATTCAAGATTACACCTGTCCTGGAGCTTTCAACTCTTATGTGTTATTTTTTTTCTTACATATCTTTCAACTTTCAGCGTTAACATCAACAGTGTAGGAGGTTGCTTGCACAGAGGAGGCATATGCTGGGGTCAGTGCTCTGGCAGTTTTCAGGAGATTGGCAGGTGTGGGGTTTGTTTTCTCATGGGCTGAATTCTAAAATCATTGCAGAAGTCAATCAGTGACACAAGTAGTGCCGCCACTGCCTGGCCAGATGTTGCCACTGCCTGGCCAGATGTTGTATTTTTTTCTGAACTACTTACTGCAAGAAAAGGACAACTATACAGTCTCCTAAACCAAGAGAAGAAAGGGATGGGCATTGCTGCAACCTTAGGAGTCTAAATATATGTCTTCATTTCACTGGGTGTTTTACCCCCTTGGAGCCCAGAACTGGCAGTGGTCCTATGCTAGGAGGACTGAGTCAATTCTCTATGATTTGTCTCCTTTGTCTTGAGAAACACAAAGGGCCCTCCTGGGCCTAGGCCCATAGCCAGAGTCAGGCCACACTGAAAGGTGATTGGCTTGTATCTGAAGCTCCTGCTGGTTATTTCAGTGATGGGTATAGCTAGCCAGAAACTCAGGAATGCAGCAGATATTTGTAACATACCTGTCGGCTACTGGACCCTACTTTCTGGTGCATGTCTCTGTGATGTCACTCACACTATTATCTGACACGTGCAGTGGCCAAAGAAGAAAACAGATAGCATCCCCCTTAGCAGACTATTCAATCCGTGATACTATTGGCTTTCTGTCAGTGTGAAAATCACTGAGATGATAGACGTAAAAAGATGACGTTTATATGAGCTCACCATCTTGCAGGAGACCTTTGATGAGACAAAGCATCATGCCTAGTAGAGGATGGCTGTCCACTTCATGATAGCTACAAAGAAAGCAGAGAGAGAGAGAGAGAGAGAGAGAGAGAGAGAGAGAGAGAGAGAGAGAGAGAGAGAGAGAGACTAGAGTGCCAATATTCCTTTCACAGGCACACCTCAATGACTTAATATCTTCCTACAAGGCCTCCCATCCTAGAAGCTCCACTATCTCCAACTAGTATGGAGGAATCAGTCTCTAACACATGTCATTGAAGGTGATCCAAACCGCAGAAGTATTGTCCTGACAGGACAATTGACTGGCCCCAGTACTGTGCTAGATGCTACAAGGGGTAACATAAAGTCTTTCTCTTATAAAGTTACAGCCTTTTAGAAAAGTCATGTACACAAAGAGCTATAGGATCAGGTAGTGGAGAATATAGTTAGAGCAACCCAAACAGGAGAAACCAATTGGGCAAACCTAAAACCACTCTTGTGTTTCAAATAGATATCTGTGTAGCTTTTTCCCATGAGCCCTTCACTAGCTCACTGCATGAAGATGAAATAAAATCAATATGAAATTTTAATCTTGTGCCATTTGGAGCCATTTCTTTTCTGAGCGAGAGAACAGTGGGAATTGTGTTGTGTTCCACTTCCATTACTTGTTTGTGTGGCTGTGGCAGCCTACAGAGGTATTAGACAGCCACTCATAAAAAAAGAATGGGGGGTGTTTTCAGTTCCAGTTTTTCTCTCCTAGCAAGTCATGCTTGTTCATGTGCATAGTTAATTTCCTAGTTCCAATTTTACCTTCTAATCCTGTTGTCTTAATACAATGTCAGCAATATTTACCAAGGCATGGATGATGTAATGTCATCCTTTCAGGGTGAGGCTACAGAGGCAGCACTATCTCTCACTGGGTAGCTTTATGATGGGTGGGCGGATTGACGTGCTCTGGTTCATACTGGACAATATGAAAAGGATCACTGAGATTCTCAGGGATGCTAAGTACACAGGACTTCCCACAAATCCTCTGCAGGTTGAGAGCCACCTTGACCTGTGCTATAATAGTGGTCTAGCTACACCAGGAAGATGCCTTGGGTGGTTCCTCCAACCTCCTGTAGATCTGGGTGGCCAACCATGTGGCCTGGGCGGGGGGGGGGGGTGGTTGTTGGTTCATTTTTGTTTTGTTTTGTTTTAAATTAGGACATTTGTGTTGTTGGGCTACAGAGGTTCTTCATACACTGTGCAAACAAATTCTCCATCAAATGTTAGTATATACATTTTGTGAATTGCATTGTAAGAATGAAAGTTGAGGTTAACCTTAAGCAGGGGCCAGAGAAAACTCATCTGAATGTCTCATGCTTGAGTGTTCTTTAATGCTTGATAATACTTCATACTTTCTGACTCAGCTTCATAGAAATTATCTAGCAATTATCAAAACATTCTATATTATACAAGCTAGCAATACACCTTTAAAAGGAAGTGTACCATGTTTGGAGGTGGGAAGGAAGTCACAACATTTATTCAGAATAATGGAAGAAAGTATGGGCTGAAAATCTATAAAGGAGCATGAAATAAGCTCTGAAATACATATTTGAGGTTTTTAATTTTTAGAATAGTCCTTGGTCACTATCCACCTTGTTCATTGAGGCAGGCCTCTCAGTCAAACCAGAGTTCACTGATGTGGCTGGCTAGTCTACTACCAGCTCATTCCAGGAATGACCCGTATCTGCTTTCTAAGGCTGGAGTTACAGGCAAGCTGTCATACCCACCTGACATTCACCTGTATTCCAGGCATCCAAACTTCAGTCTTCTTTCTTGTAGAGTAAGAACTTTGACTGCTGAATCACCTCCCTAGCTAACCAATTTTTGTTATACCAGTCTGAGCAAGTTAATCATCCAGTCATTCTTCCCCACTGATTCATGATTCATTCCCCCCCCTCGTATACACACACAAACATATAAACACAATTTCCAGCTGATGTTTAAAAATGTCTCAAGTCGAGGCTAGAAAGATTACTCAGGAATTGAGCTGCTGTTCTGCCAGAAGACCAGAGTTCAGTTTCTAGCTCATGGCAGGCAACTCATATCCACCTATAGCTACAGCTCCAAAGCATCTGATGGCCTTTTCTTTTATCTTTTTCCTTTTTTAAGATTTTTATTGATTTTATATTTGTGAGAACACTGTCACTGTCTTCAGACACACCAGAAGAGGGCATCAGAACCCATTACAGATGGTTGTGAGCATGTGGTTGTTGGGAATTGAACTCAGGACCTCTGGAAGAGCAGTCAGTGCTCTTAACCACTGAGCCATCTCTCCAGCCCATTTCTGTCCTCCACAGGCATGCATACATGCAGCATACATCTGTATACACACACACACACCATACACACACACACACACACACACACACACACACTTAAATAAAAACAATAAAGCTAAATCTTTAGAAATGCCTAAAAGGCTACTGTGCCTGTCCCAGTGAGTAGGGAATGACATTATCTCTCCAGACCTGGGAACCAAGGACACTAAGCTCCTGTGTTCTGTGAAGCAAGTCGATGCAGAACTTTCCATGTCAGAATGACCATATGACTGACACAAACCAAGACTCTCTTGAGCGTTTTTATTTGGGATCCTAGTGTTGGAAGGATGAACAACACAGCCTTACACAAAAGAGCATCAGTCCTATTAGGGTGAAGTAGGGAGCTTCTTACTCACGGCTTTGTGACACTGAAAGTGATTTTATAATTGATTTATTTTATGTACATTGGTGTTTTGCCTACATTTATTGTCTGTGTAAGGATATGTTAGATTCCCCAGAACTGGAGTTACAGATAGTTGTGAGCTGCCATGTGGTTGCTGGGAATTGAACCTCTTAACCTCTGAGCCATCTCTCCAGCCCCTCTGAGAGTGATTTTAAAGTTGAAGAGTATTATAATCTGTTAATCAGACTGACTATACCCTGTATTAGTTACTTCCTTGACTACTACAATTGTGTATTTGACAAGAATTAACTTAATGAATGAAAGATTTGGTTTTGCTTTTAATTGGCTGTAGTCTATCATGGTGGGGAATCATGGCAACAGGAGCGTGGGGCAGTTGACCACATTGCCTCCAGGATCAGGAAGCAGAGAGATCAGGAAATTCGGCTGGATAAGAAACCTCAAGCCCCACCCTTAGAAAACCATTTCTTCAAGCTAGGCCATATTAACTGTGTTCAAATGCATAACCTAGGGGTTCTCTTCATATCCAAATGACAATAAAAGACATCTTCCTGGGGCTGTTTCTAGGTTACTTGATCTGTTTATCACACTGTTGCACATTCTTCTGGATACCATCAGATACTATAATCTTCAGGTTTGTCTGAATCCCCCTTGCTGCCCAGGACAGAGGTCATCCTCAAGGGCTCTAGTGCATGTCTGACTCTGCAGAGGACTGAACTGATTTTTCTGCAGAGCCTTGATGATCCACATTAACTGCTCTCTGATGATTGTTCAAAGACTATATTCATGAGTCAAAGATATAACCCCACTTTTATTTTCACTGTTATTTTATTGGCATACTGAACAGAAAGTATAGTGAAGAAAAAGTGCATGTCAGGTTAAAGAGAAATAGCCGTCATCATTATTAAGTGGACACGTTTGAATACACAATACTACTTACTTCAGAGATAGGACTTTGAGATCATCTAAAAGTCCATCTCAACATTGTACTTTGGAAATTACAGTGGTCCGTGTGTCTAATTAGATACCATCTTTACAGGGTTCAAGACCATGGGTATTATAAGTTGGCTGTGTACCTTGGCCACAGGCTGTGCTACTCAGCTTACTATTAGACACAGTGATGACATCAAACTGTCACCATCTGATTTCAGTAATTAATCATAACAATAATGACATGGCAGCTAGAGAACATGAGTGCTCATAGGCTGCAAAATGGGTTCATATTACCTTCTGTGACGTATTCTGGCCAATGATAAGAGAGCAGAAGTACAGTCAAGATGCTGTTGTAATGTTAGACCACAGGAAAGTCAGGGAACAAAGGAACAAGGCAGATGACATCTGAAGCAAGCAGACTCAGAAATGGGAAGGTGAGACATTCTTGGTGATAGCAGAGTTTTTCCTCCCATGAAAACCATTGCCAAGAAAGAGACTGAAATGGATTTAGAAAGCATAACAATATGACCCTGCTCCAGGTCCTGTCTCAGACTGTTAACTGCAAAGCTAAAGTACATCTGAGGCAGAAAAATCTCAATAAACTGTTTTGTTAAACATGACAATATTGTCTTCAATTTTAATGTTTTTCCATATATTTTTTCCAATTTTATCAGAAATATTTTCCATGTAAATCTTCAATTTTATCAGAAAATGTTTATAATTCTACTTTCAATCAACTTAGGAATATTTTAATTCCTACCAATTTATCTGTATAAATTACTTCAATTTATCAGAGATATTTTCCATGTAAATCTTCAGTTTTATCAGAAAATGTTTTTACTTCTACTTTCAATCAATTTAGGAATATTTTTATGCCTACTATCTTATCTGTATAATTTTTCATGAAATAGTCAGTTTTAATGTGTTTTTCTATATATATTTCTTGAGTTTTATCAGAAATATTTTACTTGTAGCTTTTCAATTTTATCAGAAACTGTTTATAATTCCACTTTCAATCAACTTAGGAATATTTTTATGCCTACCATTTTATTTGTATAATTTTTCCATGAAATAGTCAGTCTTAACGTGTTTTTCTATATATTTCTTCAATTTTATCAGAGATATTTTCCATGTATATTTACACAATGGAATACTACTCAGCAATTAAAAGCAATGAATTCATGAAATTCTTAGGTAAATGGGGAACAGGGGGAGGGAAGAGGGCTTAAGGGACTTTTGGGGAGGGGGGAACTGGGAAAGGGGAAATCATTTGGAATGTAAATAAAGAATATAGAAAACAAAACAAAAAAATTAAAAAAAAGAAAGAAATGTTCTCATGTAAGAATTATTTCAAGGTGCACATTGAAAATGATGCACAGAGCGAGAAATGTTGGGACAGGCCACACAAGAAGAAGCCATGCAGATAATCCAACAAAACACTTCTGGTATCCAGAAGTTGCCATGGAAGCTTCCAAAGAGTGAGGCAACCAACAATCCTACCCAGCTATGACATTGATAAACTACATCAATGACAAACAAGCCATGATAACCCTAAAGGTTCAGTAGCGGCATGCATAACTTGGTGGTAACCAACAATTCTCTAGTTGGACTTAAAACCCATTCAACAAGAGGAAAATAGTGCCTGGTGCTGAAAACCTACATCATACTAGTGAAGTCATGGTTACTGGAGAAGAATCACAACACGAATTTTTTTGAGCCTGCATAATCTCTAAAACAACCTGTAAACATTTGTCCTTGCACCCACAGATAAGTATAGGCTTCACCCTTCATCAAGGAAACGTCTCTTTATAATAGACACAACTACAGAAAACCACAACCAATCAAAACGCAGAGTGATGAAGCCCAGTCCCAACTGATACACCTACAAAACATTCTCATGCTGAAAACTCTGGTCTATACCAAAGAGAGAGTAAGGATTGTAAGTGCCAGAGGGTCAGTGAATGTGCTGTGGGATTACGTCTCCTAGAATATCAGAAGCCACATCCATAGTCTTACCAATGTGTGCTCAACAAGGATGACACCAATAAGCATGTCTAACTGGACAGGGGGTAGGAGGTGTGAGCTTCAGCCACACACAAAATCCATAGGTAACTGAGGAAAGCTGAGAAGAGGAGAGGTGCTCTTCCCCAGGGAAGACCATCCAAGTTGCTTGTGCAGTGCCAAATGATCAAATCTGAAATCATACGTGCAGGTAAGATTATACAGACTAAACAGGTTATATTTAGGAATATATATATGTATATATATATATATATGTATATGTATATAAAAAGCATATACGTATGCAATAACAATTAGTGGAAAAAGGGGTCGTAAGTTTGAAAGAGTGAGAAGTATACATAAGAGTTTGGAGGGAAAGAAGAAATATTATACTTAAATTTTATATATTTATATTTTTATATTATATATATATATATGTATACACTTTTAAAAAATTTTTACATTCTAGCTGTTGTCCCCCACCAGGTCCACCTACCCACAGCTCATCATCCCATTCCTCCTCCTCCCTGTCTCCAAGAGGATGTTCACTCTGCCCCTCACCAGGCCTCCTCACTCCCTGGGACCTCAAGTCTATTGAAGGTTAGATGCATCATCTCCCACTGAGGCCAGACCAGGCAGTCCTCTGCTGTATATGTGTCAGGGACCTCAGACCAGCTCATGTATGCTGCCTGGTTGGTGACTCAGTGTCTGAGAGATCTCAAGGGTCCGTGTTAGTTGAGATTGCTGGTATTCCTGTGGGGTCACCCTCTTCCTCAACTTCTTCCAGCCTTTCCCTAACTCAACCACAAAGGGTCCCTAGCTTCAGGCCAATGGTTGGGTGTAAGTATCTGTGTCTGTCTCAGTCAACTGTTTGTTAAATTATACTTTTTTAAAAAGCCTTCTAGTGTCTGGTTTAATAAAAATGCATTAAATAAGCCTGTCTACACACTCAGACTATTAGACACATTGGGAATGTGATGGAGATAACACAGGCACAGGTAAGACACGAGCCCTCATTGAACAGAACAATTGAGAGCAATCATGTTTGGAATCACATAGTGCAAAGAGAAATGCCAGAGACAGGGAAGACCATGTAGTTGTGTTTTGTGAAAACCACCCCAGGGAGTGAAGGATGAGAACTGAGAGCCAAACAGGGAAGTCAACTCAAGAAATGTCCATCTGTACAGGTCTTCCAACACCCACGGATTAGGATAGACTAGCAAATTTTGCCCACAAATTTTTCTTCCTATACATGTGAAGTTGAAATGTCTTCACTTTTCCTTTGTACGTGTGTGTGTGTGCGTGTGTGTGTGTAGAAAGAGAGAGAGAGACTCAGTGTGTGCACACACATATACTAAGGCATTTAGTGGGGTGGTGGTAAAGGATACCTAAATGGAAGTCAATTCTCTCCTTCCACCAGGCGGGTTATGGGTATTGAACTCAGATCCTCAGGCTTGGGAGACGTTGCCTTTACATTCTTAGCCCTCTTTCCACCCTTAAGAGTTCCTTGCTTTAGCATTTTCCTTTGGAATATTCTCCAGGAACATGGTGATAAGTAAATATTCATTCTTTCCTATATTTGAAATTATCGTTATCTTCCACTTTAGCTGGTAAAAATAAGCCACATGCATACACTGAGGCTTAATCTTTTCTCTATTTGATTCGACAGAAAATATTTGTTGTGGGAAATGGCTCATGCTGGCATTTTCCAAATGTAAGGCTAAGTTCAGATCCAAACATTTTTTTCTAGCATTGATACTGCACTTTTCCTAGCATAATTACATGTCAAACGTGATGAGTTAAAACCTGAAGGAGGGGGAATAATAACTATTTGTCCTTTTATCCACAGTATCATTCAGGAAGTCATAGCTAATCCTTGATTTTTATCACAATGTGTTTCTGCAAAGTCTATCCCGAGGTAGCCACAGAGCAGACTACAGCCTCCCCCTCCCCCTTCACCACTACCTGCCCTGCAAGGAACAGAACTTCTGTTAGGACCGTGTGGTTCAACACTGAGGAAGCTCCATAGCAAACCTCCAAAAGATAGAGTGAGGAGAACTTCAAAAGCCATGAATCTTCACCTCGTTCTATTGATCCACAATCTAAGAGAGACAGCTCTAGGAGACAGCTAGTGTAAGGCCCGCGGCTCACTCCACCGGTTAGCCACAAAGCTAGGACCAGCAATCTGTGTGACCTAGCTCTTATCCCACTGTGTTTATTGGTTTCTTTAAAAATATATCTTGTGTGCTGGATCTTGTGGGCACACTATTGGCAGTGAAGTGGGGGAGCTGTGTAGTCTGTGCAAAGAGATCTGAAGAGCATGAAGCAGAGGTTCTCCTTCTACTGACTGTGGCTGGGCTCAATGGGAACTCCAGACCAGGGTTTATACCATTTCTTCCACACAGGCACTTAACCACCATTTGAAGAGTCTAAGAAAGATTAGTTAGAGAAGTGTGACCAAGGGCTGAATCCACCATGCGCAGTGAGGGGTTGATGCAGGTTTGTACCAGGGTTGGAAGCGTGATCCTCACAGTCTGAGTGCAGAGACTCCCACTGTGATATCAACAAAGGCTCTTATCCTCCCTTATACATACAGACTGATACGGCCAGAGAGGAACCAGTTGCAGAGATGGGACCAAAGGCTGAGACCACACCAGAGTATACAGGCAGCATAGACTGGATTTGGGGGACAGGGATTAAAAATAAATAAATGAGGACCTGATGTTGGGGGATAGAATGAGGGAGTGGATCTAGGAGAAGTTACAGGGGAGGAATTTGGGGTTATATGTTGTATGGAATTGTCAAAGAATTAAGAAATTATTAATTAAAGAATTTAAGAACTATGAAAGAATAACCAACCAGTTAGTTAATAAACATGGAAAACAGGCCCAGCAATGAAAAGAAATTTTATCGGAAATTTTAAGAGACAAAGAGAAAAAAAATGGAGAACAGAGTAAAAGAAATAGAAAAAATCTGCATAGTTTGAAGACATTAATCATCACATGCAGAGAGAAGGAGATGGGGAGAAAGAAGAGAAGGGGAGGGTGGAGAGAACAGAGATAGAGATAGATGGATATCATTCTGTGACATATCTAAGACTGAAGATAAGAAAAGCTTAAGCAGTTTAGGAAGAAAAAATACAGACTAACAGGAATTAGAGAACTCAACTCTTACTGTTTGTTGCAGTGATAATAATCTAAAAATAAAACCTCAGACTGGAGTTTTAAGATCTCAGAGATAAACTGTTCAGAAGAACCGTGTCTAAAATAAGACAGAGCATTGAGGGCTTCACCAACATGGAAGAACAAACTCCTTTAACAAAACCCAGGAAGGACAACAGCAACCAAAGCAATCTGATAAATATGCCCTGACAATCCTGGGGGAGCATGGGGTGGGATGAGGAAAGGGGGGAAACACAGGGAGAGGAAGGTGAAGGCAGACAGCTCTGGGAAAACCAGTTCTGTGTCGCCTTGAACAGCAATGGTCCCCATTGGCTCCTATATCTCAATAATTAGTCATCAGGAAGTGGCACTACTTGAGAAGGATCCAGAAGTGTAGCTTTGTTGAAGGAAGTATGTCACTGGGGATGTGCTTTGGGATTTCAAAAGCCCAAGTCACTCTCTCTTTTCCTGCTGCCTAAGATCCAGATGTACAACTCTAGGGTACCTCTCCCAACACCATCTCTGCCGGAGTGCCGCCATGCTTTCCATTGCAATAAAAGTGGACTAAACCTCTGAAATGAACCTGTTGCCATGGTCATGGTGTCTCTTCACAGTAATAGAACACTGGCTTAGATGCCATCCAAAACCATAATCAGAGAACATTCAACACTTTTAATGTCCTAAGAGAAAAAAAAAAAGAATGAATGAATGTGCTTCTAGTAGCTAATGGCTGTTTTCCTGGTCTAAGTTATTTTGATGCAACCTTACAGCAAGCTGGAAATCACCAGAGTTCCTACCTGCAGTAGAAAAGTTTGCAATGCAGTGAACAGACTTCCAATAGCACTTGCCTTAGAGAACTGCCATAGCCATTCAAGGTCATCTTCAATGAGCACCCTATTTGTGGGACATTCATTGACAAGTGGCATCTTTGACCTGTGTGCCAAGAGTCCTACCTGTGTGATTCCTGAAACTGTTGTCACAACGTGTTCACCCACACTGCTAGAGAAGTACCACATGGCCCCAGTGTGCAGGCAAGTCACCAAGGGGCTGGGCAGATACTAGGAGTTCAGAGGATGGACAAAATCAGGAGTTTAGAGATGAACAGATAGGGGAGTCTGGGGGTGGGCAGATGCAGTAGTTCAGGGATGAGCAAATGGAGGAGTTTGGAGCCTTCCACACAATAATATAACATGGAGACTTCTTTGAATCGCCCAAACACATCTCTAATGGCAGCCACCATCACACTAGCTCAAACGCGCATTTTCTCTCAGTCCTCCGATCACAGAAGGCTCCCAGGACAAGACAGGGGCACCACAACTGTTGCGTGCATCTCCTTTCTGTGAACATGCCAGCAGCCGTCAGTCCTAAGGTGGGATTCTCTCTGTGTATGTCTTCTAAATCGTTCCCGAGGGTGGTTCCTAATGGAAACGATGTATCCACATCTTCAAGGCTGGAATAAAAATCAGGATGGAGCCCAAAACGGAAGCTATCAGAAAGAGCCACAGGAAGATGCGGTCGAGAACCTGAGCCACAAATTTCCAGTCTTGCACTACCTGCAAAAGAGAAAAGAGCATCTTTCATTCAAGAGACTGAGCAGTTTTTCTGAACACAATAAGGGTTATAAATAAAGCAATAGTGGATTTAGGACACTTTTAAGTTTTCAAAATGTATCTACACATCACTAATGGCATGGGCTTAGATCCTATCCAGTGATGCTATTCGTCTCATCTCAAGACAATAGCTTGCAAATTGCATGTTTAGGAACACTTCTCCACAGTGAAGATGTAAAACAGAAACTATAGGATTATTTGGATACTTGGAGATATGTTAATCAAACACGAATTTTAAAGCTGATTTTATTTTTATACAATGCTTCCTGGTATGCCTATGAAACCAATCACAAACTGATGCCTTTTTATTATTTTTTTTACTTTTATTTTTTTATAGTCCAGCCGTTGCCCGCCTCCCGACAAACTGATGTCTTTAAAGCATTTGTAATTAAGTGTCACATGATTTTTCTCCTACTCCACAAGTGGGTGTGGCTCCTATTGATCCAGGAGACAGCACTGAGGAAGAGAAGAAATGATGGATATTATAAGAAACGGGTTTATGGACTCTTTAGTTAGGCAGAGACATTGCTGGAAAATGGGTACCAGCCTTGAGCAGCAGGTCCAGGAAATAACAAGCCATGGGCTGGGGAGATCTGTGAAAGAAGCATAGGAGCTCATCTTTCGAGGGGCAGAGTCTGGTTTTTGCACATGGTCTGAAGCTTATGGCAGTTTCACAGAAAGTTTCAAAGTATAATCAAAAGAAAGAAAACACACTCAATGGACACCACTCCAGATCTTGAAAGAAGAGGGAGGAGAGGGTTACTGGTGGAGGAAGGAGAGCTCCTTCTGTATTCTAGGGACACACAGTACCAACTTCCCAGGAATCTCACAGCTGTACTGAACAGCAGATCCCCCCTGAGCCTCATGATAGTTTGCCAGGGGAAACCCAAACACTGCAGAGGGAATTGCTAATGAGTCAGGTCCTGTGATCAGTATTTCCAACTGCAGTGCCTGTAAATAAGGATTTAGTAAAGATGGAACAGAACAGGAGGCCTGCCCACTCACAGGAAGGAGGCGGCATGCTGTTCTAAGTTTCCCACGTCTAGAAACAAAACTGTAGTATAAGTCACACAAGCTAGATACAGTAAAATGTTAAAATGAGCATTTTACTGCAATAATTCATAATCCCTCAGGTAATGGGATTATTAATGGTCGTGTTCCTCTTGTCTTTGAGTTTTCCAAATTATGTGTCCTGGTCATATTAAAAACCCCACTTAAGTGTTTTTATTAGTATTTACAAAAGATGTAAAGAAATAAAACAGAAATACCCCCCCATAGCTGAAGTATAACTGTGCGAACTGGTATTTTTCTATTCTCTTTTTAATTAAAATCTGAAATTGTATAAAAAATATGATGAACAGTTAAGAGAGAAAGATAGGGGCTGGGGGTTTAGCTCAGTGGTAGAGAGCGCTTGCCTAGCAAGCGCAAGTTCCTGGGTTCAGTCCTCAGTTCTGAAAAGAAAGACAGACAGACAGACAGACAGACAGACGGGGGGAGAAAGAGAGAGAGAGAGAGAGAGAGAGAGAGACCAGGCTGAACCTCTGAAGACACAGTAAAATGTAAAGCATGCTTCCTAAAACACTTTCTTAAGCCTATATGAGAGCCTTGGCCTAATTTTCGAGAATTTTTCGAGTAAAATGACATAGCCCCGCCTGCAGTTGGTGTGGAGATAAAGGCTGCTTTTGTCAGGGCTTTTTCATCAAATTCTTCAAGGTAGGTTCCAGAAAAACAAAGTTCTGACAAACTAACATGTCCCACGGAATAGGAGCAGGTCTGTGCTCAGAACGGTGGTGCCTCTAAACCTTAGGCATTTCTGGTTTTGAGACAGTTTCTCAATCCATGAACCATGTTGATCTCAGACTGCTGGCATCCCCAGCTTCCTGAGTAGCCAGATTCCCAGGACGGACTCACCCAGCTTCCTTCTTGTTTTCTATAATGTGTACACTAAGTAACCAGATCCTTTTCCCTCAGTGAAGTATCTGTTCTAATTTTGATTCTTTCCAGTCACTAAACACACTTCTAAACACTGGGTTTAAAAACATCATAACTGGAAGAAGTAAAAATTACTATAGACCAGGGTAACCCATTTAAAGGTGTAACTGAGTTCTTGAAAACAGAACTGATGAACAGCGCTGAATCTGTATGTAGCTGCCTGGTTTTAGTCATTATACTTTTGTAAACTTTTCTTAAAAATTTAATGCTAAATTTCATCCAATTTGCTGGGCTTGCTCTACATGGTTTGTGTGCGGAGAGTAGCTGGCAGTGCCGTTGTTAACAAGGACCACTTTCTGCTGTAACACACACCACCATGGCTTTCCTGTGCACACCTCAGTTACAGCCTTCTCACCTCGCAGCACACTCACCTGGCTGATAAACTGTTCCTTCTTCACATGCCTCGAAATGTATCTGGTGGACTCAGAGGCCTTCTCCAGGAAAGCGACCAGGACTCTATCTCCATCAGTGGTAGGAGTCTGTTTCTTTTTCCCTGGGACTTTCCCCCTCGTGGCTGCCTTACTCTCCTTTCCATCAGGGAAAGAGAAGCAGTCCATAGGGTCCTTCATGCAAAGCCATCTCGGGAGTCTTTGAAGAAACAGCTTCTTCACCCAGGGGGTCATGGGATGGTATGTTGAGGAAGATCTGTAGTGGACATTAATTACGAAAACAGTGACGATAATAGCATGACAAAAATCATAATGAAGAGGAGGTACTCACCAATGAGAGGGATGACTTTCGAAGAAGACGGGATTATTTCTTCAATTACTAAAAGAAACACTGTCAACGAGACCAAAACCGAGGTGGATAATGAGAGTTTTTCCCCTTCGTCAGAAGGTAGGTAGAACACCAGGACCATGTGAAAAGACCGCCCCAGGCAGGGGATTATCAGAAAGAGGGTGTAAAACAAAGGCAGGCGTCTCAGAACAAAAGAGTAAGTAACAAACGGATAGGAGTAAAAGCCTTCTCTTCTGTTGCCCTTCATCCCCTTGGCATTGAGGATCTCCCACTCTCCGTTATCAAAAAAGTCTTTCCGGTCAACGTTTTCATTGATCAGAATGAGATCAACCATGGTACCATCGTAAGTCCAGGAGCCAAACTTCATTGAGCAGTTCTGCCTGTCGAACGGGAAAAATGTGACATCCATGGTGCAGGAACTTTTGTTGCTGGTGGGAGGAGTCGAACTGACGGTTCCACTGGATTTCACAATGGCCTTGGTCATGAGGGAGCCCTCAAAACATCCATCAGCACTGCCATGAAGGTAGATACCCGTTAGTGGATGGCTGAACATTTCCTGGAGGCAATCTATGTTGCCTTCCTTTCCTACCATAATGTCAAGTCATGCTTTACAAAGAAACCACTTGGATATACAGTGAATTATTCTACCCAAATCAGACTTTCTGCATCTGTCGTTAGTCTGACCAATTCGGTCTTCTTCTAGGAAACTTACTTTTCAAAGAGAACTATGTCGGGCAGCCAGAGTGATTCCAATGGGACCTTTATTGAATTAATTCCACCATATTCTTCGGGATTCCATCGTAATTTTTGGTCTGTCCATTCCTGCATGAAAATGAATATGCAGCAATGTTATTCTGAAAATTCAATACTAGTTTCTTCAATTTTCCAGCCCATCATTTTGTTACAAAAGGGATTTTCACCCAGGTTAGAACGTGGTATCCTATCTAGGATTCAGTGTGACTTGAGGATACAGTGTAAGCCAGCCTGGCCTCTGAACCTCCACGTGCCCATGTATGAGCCAGTGAAGAGTCAGTCCTCAAAGTGCATCAAAGCTAGCTCAACCAGAAACCAGGCTGCCTTTCACAGTCCCACAGGCATCAATTCATGCCTTCTGTCTTTCCTCTTTTCTCTTAAGAAACGAACAAGAAAAGCCACAGCTGTGTGGGAAGGCATGTCTCCAGCCAAGAGGACCATGAGCTCAAAGTCTACCTGCTTTACACAGTGAGACCCTTTCTAAAAAGCAATAACCAATTCTTTGGATAATTGCTCAATGGGAATGTGTGATCTTGGCCTGTTACTGTGAAATGTTCAAGCACGGCTGACCATTCCCAATGTCACTGTCACTTTTATACAGTGAGAATGGAGAGGGGCTTAACTTTTATACTCTATCTAAATTGTTTTATAAACTCCGAATTAGCATTTTAAATTATGTCCCTAATATTCTGGGCCTCCATATGTTTCATTTTGTTTTTCTTCAAGCACTAGAAGGATCTACCCAGTGCGAGGTTTCCTGGAGAACAGTGATGCCGTCTAGGTCATTAAAAAATCAAAAATTGGCAGATGGGTGACTTAATTAGATGGTAAAATACTGAAATATGTATGATGCCTTAAAAAGTACTTTCTAGACATTTGTGTTTATACCCATATCTTTGTGAAGATCTCAACTTTGGCCAAAGAAGCTTTGTTTCCAATAGATAGTGGTCAATCTGTGGACCCATAACTGTTCAAAGTGTTCAGAATAAGTGACTAGGACTGATCAGTGACAGATAGATAGATTGATAGAATATCTATATCAGCCTCTCCCAAACCCTGCCAACCCATCCATGGCTCAGGGAACATCATAGAAGAAGGGACAGGACAAGTGTAAGAGCCAGAGGTCCGGGTCGGAACAGTGTCTTCTGTACATGACAGATGATCCTCTCCTGAACTCATTGTAGCTGTGGTTGTCTGCACAAAATGTGCACAAGATAAAGCCAGTCGGTGTTCCTCTATACAAAGGGAAGGGCCTGCCAAGTTCTCACCCCCCCCCCCGAGTACCTATTGATAATCGGTGGCTACTAAGGGAGAGAGGATCAGTTTTCTTTAGGGCACAGTACCTGGTGGGTAAGTCTTGTCCAGTGGATGGCCCCACAGCCATGCCTATAATATAGGTATATAGGGACCACTAATAAGATCCAGGGTTATAAGACATGAGGATTATCATATATATAATATATATATATATATATATATATATATATATATATATATATATATACAATGAATGGGGGGATCCTGGAAACAGTGAGGAAGTGGGAGATGAATATAAATAAAATACACCATCCACGAGTATGAATTTCTCAAAGAATAAATCTATAATATTTTACTTTGGATTTAATGTAGTCAGAGAGATGAAGGTTTGATTTGGTGTAGAACACCATTACATCAAACTGTCTTTTTGTATTATTCCTGTTATTTTTGGCAAAGCAGCTTAAATGGATTTGTTTGGGGCACAAGGGACACATGTCTAGTTAGAGCTGGCATTTTCATCCGTGTGCTGCTTAAATAAATACTGATTTATTGTCTCTAACCAAGTTCTAGGATGGTGGGGGAGGAGCTACCGAGGCAACACTCCTGGCTTGGAGAGGGGGGTGGTCATATATATATATATATATATATATATATATATATATGGACATGGCTAAGACATAAGGTTCCTATATGAAGTCTTCAAATAATAAATGAAAATATTTTTTTTAAAATAAAATAAAACTCAAAGCTCCTGATAAATAGTAGGATCTCAGCAAATGTGCTATCTCTCTACTTCAAACAAGGAGACATGGCCTCTGGGAATTTAGAATCTAAAATAGGTAGAATAATGTATAACTATGAGAAAGCCTGCTTAGAAGACTAGCTACTTAAAAGCCAGACTAATTAAAGCATGTATGAGATTTTCTCAACACCCTCACACTTCTCTGTTTCCTTATCCTGGTTTGTAAGAGCACAGACAACTCCCTCCTTGTGACTACCTTGCGTCCTTCTGAGAGACTCTCTGAATCATCAGAGTCCAAGTCTCAGAAATGTTCATGCAGTGGCATGTTTTGTTTCCTTCACTTTACTTTCCCCTCATTTGTCATTGAGAAGTCCGCCTGACTCTGCCTGCAGATGGTCACATGGTCAGTGCATTGCTGACTGCTAAGACTTTCCTGTCCCTCATGTGCCTCTACGTCTTCTGAAATTTTAAAACAGATTTTCAAGGTCTCTTCATAAGCCAGGCTTCACGCAGATGCAGACATCTAAGAGTTAAATCTAGAACGAGGAATTGGAGTGGAGGGAGCTGTTTTCTAAAGCCCCAAGTTGCTTCCCTGTGATTAAGGCTTGACGATGCTCTTAATGTTTAGCCATGTGGACAGGGGACCTTAATCTGTTACATCCCATCAAAAAATAATAATTTAGATTTAACTCTTTTGCAAGATATTTGGGACTGTCCGCAAATGTGCTTTCGTAAGTTACCAGCTGGAAGAGCTGAAGATTGCTTTATCCATGGATTTTCATGAGGAATCGCTTTCTTACAACTTAAAATTCTGCTGAATGTATTCAATCATATATGCATGAAAGGGATTTGGCAGCAAAAGAATTTAAGCTACAAAGTTTTTTTTCCAAAAATAAAATAAAATAATTTTTGTCTAGGATTAAATAATGTCGAAAGGGATTTGAATGTAAAATCATCTAAAAGATTTTCTGTGGTCAAATTTTAATACACTAATGTTATTAGAAACTAGTTCATGCCTAAAGCAACATGGCTTTCTTTTTTAAAAGATTTATATGGATACCATCAGTGGAGCTGCTGGGACAGGAGTCTTCCCTTCTGGTTGCCATTTACACCAGGGAGCCAGGCAGCTCCACAGACTTCTGTGCACAGCCCTCCAGGAGAGGGTGATCTCCCAGAAGAGCTTTCACTTCTGAGTGCAGAGGTGAGATCTCCACCTTCTCTCTGGAAGGGAACAGCTAGGAGAACACAGGGCATACTATCAGTGGAGCCGCTGGGACAGGAGTTTTCTGGCTGCCATTTGCAGCAGGGAACCAGGCAGCTCCACAACCTTCCTTGCACAGACCCTGCCAGAAGAGAGTTGTTATCCCAGGAGTACAGACACAGGCTTACAGGCCCATAGGAGGGGCAAGCTCCAGCCAGAGACAGCAAGACCAACTAACACTAGAAATAACCAAATGGCAAAGGCAAGCACAAGAACCCTACCAACAGAAACCAAGGCTACTTTGGCAATATCAGAGCAAGCTCCGGATACCCCAATACAGCAGAAAAGTAAGAGTTGGATTTAAAGTCTCATCTCATGATGCTGATAGAGGACATCAAGAAGGACATAAATAACTCCCTTAAAGAATTACAGGGGAACATGGGTCAAAAGGTAAAAGCCCTTAGAGAGGAAACACAAAAATCCCTGAAAGAAATACAGGAGAGCATGGGTGAACTGGTAGAGGCCCTTAAAGAGGAAACAAAAATAATCCCTTAAAGAATTACAGGAGAACACAAACAAACAAGTGAAGGAACTGAACAAAACCATCCAGGATCTAAAAATAGAAGTAGAAACAATAAAGAAATCCCAAAGTGAGACATCTCTGGAGATAGAAAATCTTGGAAAGAATTCAGGAGTCATAGATGCAAGCATCAACAACAGAATACAAGAGATAGAAGAAAGACTCTCAGGGGCTGAAGATACCATAGAAAACATTGACTCAACAGTCAAAGAAAATGCAAAATGCAAAATCTCCTGAGCCAAAACATCCAGGAAATCCAGGATGAGAAGACCAAACCTAAGGATTATAGGTATAGAGAGCCAAGATTTCCAACATAAAGGGCTACTAAATATCTTCAACAAAATTATAGAAGAAAACTTCCCTTATCAGAAAATGATTGTAATTCCTCTTTCAATCAATTTAGTAATGTTTTTTATTTCTACCATTTAATCTGTATAATTTTCCATGAAATAATCAGTTTTAACATATTTTTCTATATATTTCTTGAATTTTATCAGAAATATTTTCCTTGTAGATCTTCAATTTTATCAGAAAATGTTTATAATTCCACTTTCAAATAACTTAGGAATATTTTTATGCCTACCATTTTATCTGTATAATTTTTCCATGAAATAGTCAATCTTAATGTGTTTTACTATATATTTCTTGAATTTTATCAGAAATATTCTCCTTGTAGATCTTCAATTTCATCAGAAAGTGTTTATAATCCCACTTTCAATCAACTTAGAAATATTTTTATGCCTACCATTTCATCTGTAATTTTCCATGATAATCTTCAATTTTAATATGTTATTTTATATTTTTCTACAATTTTAATAGAAATATTTTCCATGTAAATCTTCAATTCTATAATAAAATGTTTCTACTTCCTTTTTCAATTAATTTAGCAATGTTTTTTATGTCTACCATTTTACTCTTTAATTTTCCATGAAAATTGTCAATCTTTTTTTTTTTTTGGTTTTTCGAGACAGGGTTTCTCTGTGTAGCCCTGGCTGTCCTGGAACTCGCTCTGTAGACCAGGCTGGCCTCGAACTCAGAAATCCGCCTGCCTCTGCCTCCCAAGTGCTAGGATTAAAGGCGTTAATGTGTTTTTCTATATACTTCTTCAATTTTGTCAGAAACATTTTCCTTGTAAATCTTTAATTTTATCATAAAATGTTTTTACTTCCTTTTTTTAAAATGTAAAAATGTTTATTCACAATTCTTGAGAGGTTACCATTCCTTCAGAAAATTCTTTATGAACAAAAAGCCAAGAAAATTACGACAGTAGCTTATGCCAAACCAAAAATATACATCTGATGTAATATAAACCTTAAAAAGCATCAACACAGGCAATGTGAATATAGAGTACCTTTAAATTATTTCCATGATACACCTACAATTTAAATTTTAAGATAGATATAAATAATAGCATAACCTAATGCATATTTGTATATCAAAGTATATTTTTTGTATGAGATTTAAAAATGACAAAATTACAGATGTCATCGTATAGCAGTTCAGTTATCGAAAGGGTCACATAAGTTTTCACGTACAGCAAGAACTTTACTGTTTCTATCTGGACCTTCCTGTACTGTTGAAAGCATGCACCATCGCTGCTCAGGAGAGAAAAACAACAAGGGAGACAGAAGACAGTGTGCTTGCCAAAGTGACACTCAGTCCTAGGCCAAACCAAGGAATGCAGTTAGGACACATTTCCCAGCCCTGGCCTTCTCTAAGATTAAGTCAGGGGTTGTCAACACGCCGACATATTAGTTCCATCCCACAAAGGGCCTCGTACTACAAGGCAAAGGAAAGGTCAGTACAATCAATGGGACCTTTCACATCAGAAAGGATTGGATGTACTTTGAAATACCCGTATTTTAGTATTTTCTTAAATCATTCACAGAATATGTTCTGTGTAAAAATCTTTCAAAGATCATTCACTGGAAATATAGAATTTTAAAAAAATGAAAGTGAAAACCTAAAATCTCAATTCAAAGCCAATATAGTGGCATGTAAAAGGAAGTAAAAAAATTAAATATATATTTTTATGTATTAGTTTTAATTATGACCAACTCAAAGTGTCCATACTGGAAGTGTCTTGTGTGTGTGTGTGTGTGTGTGTGTGTGTGTGTGTGTGTGTAAGGAAGCCCAAACATCAACACGTCATCTCCAATTACTGCTGCCTACTAGACATGAAAAGTAAAGTAACCAAAGGGAATGTTGCCGGAAGGGGTCTGCCTTCCCAGGGAATCCACCATCCCTCCTCATGCTGCCTGCACAGATGCTGAGAATTAACAAAACATACTTTTAGATTTAGTTCTATAATAAGATAGGCTTAGTAAAGCAATCAGAGTAAAACTGATATAGACTTAAGATGTAGAACTCGACCAGGTGAACGAAAAGGCATGAGTGTTTGATATGTCAGAATCACTGAGTCAGTCCTGGGACACAGAAGGCAGATGTAAGGTCACACCTGACTGAAGCACTCAGCTGTCCCTCCACTCTTGCTCCTTCTAGGAAAACGAGCATTTGTCACGTGGTTTTTTTTTTTTTTTTTTTTTATTTTTTTTTTTTTTTGCTGCCTTAACAAAAAGCCTTGGCATGCCACCTGTACATTCTAGTTGCTTTTTAACATTTGGTGAGTAAGGTCACAGTTTCATCCTATCGGATCTGCTGGTCTGTATCAGACTGCTTGATGGCAGAATCTGACACATCTAACACAGGGTTCACAAACCCGGAGTACTCAGAGATGCCATTGTCATTCATCTCGGCACTGACAAAGTCGTTCTCCCACTCCAGCCCATTGGAGTCTTCCGAGGCAGACGTGGGGTTGCTGCCCTTCTTGCTGCTGGACTTCAGTGCTGCCCGCAGGATGTCCTCCTCTGTCTGGAGCGCTCTCTCATGGGCAGCATCCTATTCATTCCTTCTTCATCTTCCGACTCCAGGTCTAAGGAGGTGCTGTCATCATTTCCACTTGTTGATTTGGTTTTGGTCATTGGGTCACAGCTGCTTTCAGTATTTGGGGTCAGCACTGTGGCGTCAGATGAGAGTCTACTACTCCGAAAAACTTCGTACTGGGACTTTATATTTCTTAAGGATGATTCGAAATCGTCTTCTGGTCCTGCACTTTGAGAGTCTCCACTGCTAGGATGACAGCGCTGAGCAACTCTCTGCTTTTCTTGCTCCAGGAGCTTTCGCTACCTTGCTGCCCTGGCTGCTTCACACTGGGCAGCGTATAAAGCTTCTTCTTCTAGTCTTAACTTCTCCTCTTGTAAGGCTAACTCCCTCTGGATTTTCCTATCCACATCTTTCTGCTTTTCAGCAATAGAATCATAATGCCTTTCTTGTAAGTCAGTAATTTCTTCCTCAGTAAGTGGCCTATGGCTACTTCCTGGCCTCTTCCCCTCATCACTCTCCACAAGATTCTCAAACTCTATGGTCAAGTGTTCTCCTCTTGGGCATGTTCTAAAATACTTTGATCCTCCCCCTGCTCTCTGCAGCTGACCAGCTTCCCTGCGCTGCAGCCCGAAGCATTGCGTCCAGCGGCAGTTCCCCATCGCATGCCGCCCGGAGCCGCCGCTCCTCCTCCAGCCCCGAGCGCGAGCCCAGGCAGAGCAGCTGCATCCGCGCTGGCTGGAGCTCAGCAGCCCGCGGGCTCCCGGCTACCGCGGCGCGAGGGACGAGTGCAGGGCTGTGGGGTCCCGGGTCTCCAGCCGCATGGCCTGCTTGCCACCCGCCCGCACCCATCCCCGCCCCGGCCTTTACTTCCTTTTTTTAATAAAAAAAAATTCATGTGTTTACTTATGTGTGTGTCTATACAGTGTATGCCACACATATGCAGGTGCCCACAGAGGCCAGAAGAGACCTAGCTGACTTGTGAAAGTAGTGAACACATTTAATCACTGAAGCATTTCCCCAGCCCAGTGAAGAAGGCTTTCTTTATAATACTTTTTTGTTGGCCTGGATGGTGGTGGTGCATGTCTTTAATCCCAGCACTCAGGAGGTAGAGGCAGGAAGATCTCTGTGAATTTGAGGTCAACCTGGTCTATAGAGCTAGTTCCTGGATAGTCAGGGTTACACAAAGAAACACTGTCTTAAAAACAATGAATTCTCTGCCAGTGTAGGTTTCTTAAAGTGCTCTTCACTGATGCCCAGTGAGCTGTCAGGTCTTGTGAGGCTGAAAAACATCTCTCTGGGTCCTAACTCCTGACTTATTAATCCACTGTCTTACAGAGAGAGATGAGATGGGAGGGAAGGGTGAGGCTATATGATTTTAAAACATCCCTGGGGTGTCTTCTTGTGTTTGCAGACCTATGTAATGAGAGTGCTT
Organism: Tokudaia tokunoshimensis; assembly: GCA_036184795.1. Lineage (NCBI taxonomy): Eukaryota > Metazoa > Chordata > Mammalia > Rodentia > Muridae > Tokudaia > Tokudaia tokunoshimensis. The sequence continues at coordinate 49,631,067 of BTHU01000019.1, forward strand.
GCATCTCATAGTGTCTGTCGTGGAGGTAAGAGAAAGACTACACACTAGTAGTTTCTCCGTTTGGACCAAGAGTGCACAAGCAATGATGATGTCCAGCCACCTTCTGTGTCTGGTGGCACTCATGCATGCTGACATGAGACTATCTCTCTGTTCCTCTGAATCTGCTGGTCCCCCTCGTCCTGGCTGCAGCAGACATGGTAGGAGTGACATCTCTCTGTATCCAGTCAGGAGGCTGAACCATTATTCTTCCTGTTTCACCTTCTACATGGTGGATGGAAGTTTCCTTCTGTATACACATGGGGCAGGGCAGGGGAGGGTGAAGAGGCTCTAGAAGGTACAGATCTAATCGATGAGCAAGTGTAAAGTTGGAGCCGCGTAGATAAGGTAGCCAGAAACAGAAACAAGTTGCCTAAATGTGACAGATTATGGGGCAGCATCCAGGCAGCAGATGAATTTGACTTTACAGAGATGGGTTCTGTGCAGTTTGGAGATTCCTCAAAGATATCTCATTAATCTTCCTCTAGCATGTGTCAGTCAGCTTCCTTTCACCAGGACAAAAACTTGAGGTCCATTGCTGATAACAAAAGATTGACTGAGGCTCACACAGATTTCAGTCCTGTGATCAATGAGTCCTTTCCTTGGGCTTGTGTCTAAGCCGAGCACAGACTGGAATATGCTGGCAAGGACGTCCTATTAGCAGCTTCTAGATGCCCAGATGGAGCTCTAGGGTGAAATGTCACAAGATGAAAGGGTCTGTGCCCTAGGAGGCAGAAGACCTGAGCTCTGGTCTCCCGTCCATCCAGCTTAGACTCCCTTTGGTATTCTGGCCTACATCCCTCTGTTCCTCCTGCCTGTCTCTGATGGGCACCCCAAGCCCCTGTGGGAGGCCTGCTGGGTCTCCATGGCCTGTCACACACTAATATTTAAGATTAGTCCTCGAAGGAAGAAGCCATGCTGTCTCAGGAATAAATCGGCCATCCCTCACCCTGATGTACTGCAAGAATCCCTTTTCTTCCTGGGAAGTCATATGTAAGAATGCTTGCCATCCCATCATGGGGCAGGAAATTCAATCTGAGCATTAAGAGATTCCCATCTTCTACTCCGAGACAGCAAAAGAATATGGCAGGTTTCCAAGCCCCTGTAGCCTCCAGTCTGTCTTGGCCCCAGTGAATAGGTCAGAATTAGCAGCAGCAGCTCCTGGTGCCTGTCTGATGCCCAGGACTATATAAAAAGCAGAAAGTTCAGGAATAGGATCCTGCCTCGATGAGAGCTACACACACACAAGCATACACGCACACATGTATGCACACATGCATGCACGCACACACGTACACACCAGGGACTAGACCACACTAGAAGTGGTCCTGCTTGCTAGAAGGAACAGATGGCCTCTGCTCTTAAGTCTTAAGAAGCCCTCTTCTACCTTCTGTTTTAGAGAGACTCTCTTCCCTATTCTCTGTAACGCTTCAACAGTCTTTCCGGAGAGCATGGGCTTTAGAGAGAAGCAGGCATCAGGTGCGGTGCCGGAAGATACGTCATCTGCGTATAGCTTCTGCTTTGAGGTCTCAGCAGACACAAATGCCTACTTCCCTTCCTGAAGAATGGATGAGGATAAAGACCACACTGTGAACAAAGTACAGCTTATCTCTCAAAGTGCCCTTCTGAGCCACTCCTTGTGAGCTCTGCAGCAGTAAAGCACCTCAGCCAGGGGGAGTGCTATGTGTGGCCACACAAGCCAAAGTAACCAGGCATTCTCCATTGTCGGTGGAGAGCAAGGTGCAGTCTAGGGCAAAACTCTGTAGATCCATAACGACCGAAGGTTGTTTGATGATGGAAGAAGCTCCTGTAGGGCTCCTGTCGGGCTCCTGGGGCTCTGAGGCTCTCCCGGACTGTCCCCATAAAAAGGTGCACTCCCAACAGGGATGAAAGGAAAGTGTGGTGTGATAAAGCAGACACAGTTCCCATTCAGAAAGTAGGTCATGCTGAGTAGGTTTTAAACTGTGAAGGAGAGTAGGTTGGTCCTGATGCTAATAAGATTTCTTATCAGGTCTGGAGAGATGGCTCAGTGGTTTAAGAGCACTGACTACTCTTCCAGAGGACACCAGTTCAAATCCCAGCCCCCATGTGGCAGCTCAAAACCACCTGTAACTCCAAAATCCAACACTGTCATATGGACATACGTGCACACGAAACACTAACACACATTAAATAAAACTACAAAAAAAAATCACAAAGCACAAAAACAACAACAAAAAGAACTCTTATCAACTTTCCCCATCCGACCACCATAAGAGTCTGCTTCCTCTCATGCACATGAACATGCATCTGTGCTTACACATGAGTCCACACGCAACTAAAGAATTAGCTAGCTCATATTCTTCAGCTGTTCTATTTATACTGTAAAATCTGGTGCTATTAAAAAGAACAAAAAAGGAAGATGCAGGGGAGAGCCGTGGGTGGTTCCAAAGCACGAGTGGATCCAGAGCTAAATGGGTGGGTGTGACAAAGGCAATGATTGGCTAAAGCATCTCAACCTGGGGGAAGGTCTCTGCTGGTTGGACACATAGTTCTGTCACATCTGACACCTTAAAGCAGTGGTCCTCAGCTGGTGGGTCATGACCCCTAAAAGATCATCAGAAAACACGGGTGTTTACAATTCATAACAGTAGCAAAATGACAGTTATGAAGTGGCAGTGAAAATAATTTTATGGCTGGGGGAGGGGTCACTACAACATGAGGAACTGTAAATCAAGGGATCACAGCATCAGGAAGGTTGAGAACCTCTGCCTTAAAGGCATGGAAGGTGTGTCTTGGAAAACTACATAGGTGTAAGTACCAAGTGATAACTGAGCCGAATCCAACTGCACAGCTTTGTCATCCACTGCAGATGGCAGCCTCAAAGGGCTGGGATGCTTGACCCATGCTAACTAGAGGTCAAATTTGTCCAAATTTGTGTGAATTTATACTAAATATGTTTTTCTGAGCCAGCTCACTGGCCCTCTTTCAACATCTGCAAAGCTCTGCAAACTAAACCTCCTTGAACACTGTGTTGAATGAATGTTTTGATTGCAGAGTAATTACACGATACTGAGAATTCCTAAGACTGGCCTTGGGCAGCTTGGCCTCAATAGAATTTTCTGGCACATGAACATTTTTTGTGTAGTGAAATGTGGTATAAGAAAACATTTACCCGGGCTGGAAAGATGACTCAGCAGTTAAGAGCATTGACTACTCTTCCGAAGGTCCTGAGTTCAAATCCCAGCAACCACATGGTGGCTCACAACCATCCGTAAAAGAGATCTGATGCCTCTTCTGGTGCGTCTGAAGACAGCTACAGTGTACTTAGATATAATAATAAACAAATCTTTGAAAAATAAGAAAACATTTACCCAGGGAGGTCATGAGACTGAGAGTCTAGAAAAGGAAGTATTAGAAACTATGAAGAGCCCGGAGCTAAAAGTAGGGAAAGGGAATCTGAAGGAGTGGTCTGAAAACCACTATGTCTCAAGGAAATCAGCCAAGATGCCATTGAGATGCACACATACAAATCAGTCACCTTCAGTGTAGTGCTTGTCTGTGTCAACAAAGACCCTTGTGGGCAAAATGGAGGCATGCAGTTTGGGGTGATCATAAAGTAAAATTCTAGTCTCTTTAACAATGTGGAAAAAGTCATTTAAGAATGGCTGATCTTTAGACTTCAGCACTAAGAATCACTTAACACGAATCCAAGAGTAGCTTTGCGGTTACCTATGACAAAATAGAAGGATACACAATATCAAAAAGACAGGCATGTAACCCTGATGACATTCGCAGGACACCATAGCCAACACTTTCTTAGTACAATTTATTTTTAAAAAATTGCTGAGGAGCAGCGCCACGGAGAGTGTGCAGAGTGCACTCCGCCATCTTTGCTCCAGAGGCTGGGAAGTTGGGACAGCCAGGTTCTGAGACAGACAGGCATAATATCGCTTGTGTGTATGCGGCTCCCAAGTGCTGGGCTGATCTGCAGTAACCAGCGCGCCAGCTCTGCTGTGGGACTTCTGCCTGGCAGAGGGACCCAGCACTGGGCGGGAGCCTACCAGCTTTCCTTCCGCGACCTCTGTTCCTGCAGACTGCACTGAAGAGACAGGTACCCAGGCTCTCCCCCAATATAACATCATTGGGACACGGCCTGTTGGGGCTTCCGTCTGCGCCCAAGAATGGGTCAGCGCTGTGGTCGTCTGGGTGCCAGATCTGCAGGCAATCGCGTCTGCAGGGTGAGCAGCACCACGGAGAGAGTGCAGAGTGCACTCCGCCATCTTTGTTCCAGTGGCCAGGAAGTTGGGACAGACAGGCATAATATCACTTGGGTCTTGGGCGGATTGTGTGCACGTGGCTCCCAAGAGCTGGCGGATCTGCAGTAACCAGCGCGCCAGCTCTGCTGTGGGACCCCCCTCCCCCCCCTAGGAGAGATCACACACCCCTGCACAGGGCAGGAGCCTACCAGCCTCCCTTTGGCGACCTCTGCTCCAGGAATCCACTAGGCTGAGCCTTTGGATGTGCAAGGACTCCCCAATATAAGATCACTTGGGGCAAGGCACATCAGGGCTCCAAAGTCACTCAGGAGCAGGCAGGCCCCAGAAATCGGTGTCAGGGGAATCCTGGTAATCGGGGGGGGGGGCAGAAATAGCTTTGCAGGCTCACAGGAGGTCCAACCAACAGCCAGTGGCAGCAGGACCAACTAACATCAGAGGTATCCAGATGGCAAAAGGCAAACGTAGGAATGTTACTAACAGAAATCAAAGTAATATGGGACCATCCGAATCCAACTCTCCAACAGCAGCAAGTCCTGGATACCCCACCACACCCGAAAGACAAGATCTGGATTTAAAATCACTTCTCATGATCCTATTAGAGGATCACAAGAAGGACACAAATAAATCTCATAAAGAATTACAGGAGACCATGAATCAACGGTTAGAAGCCCTTACAAAGGAAACACAAAAATCGCTTAGAGAAATGGGGGAGAACATGGATCAAAAGATGGAGGCGCACAAGGAGACAACACAAAAATCGCTTAACGAGATGAATCAACGGGTAGATGCACTCACAAAGGAATCACAAAAATTGCATAAAGAAATGCAGAAGAATATGGGTCAACAGACAGATGCCCATAAGGAGGCAACACAAAAATTGCTTAAAGAAATGAATCAACGGTTAGATGCCCTTACAAAGGAAACACGAGAACTGCTTAAAGAAATGCAGGAGACGATGGATCAACAGTTGGATTCCCATGAGGAGGAAACACAAAAATCGCTCAGAGAAATGCAGGAGAACGTGGGTCATCAGGAAGAAATCCTGAAAGAGGTAATGCAAAAATACCTTAAAGAAATACAGGAAAATACAAACAAACGAGTGAAGGATCTCAGCAATCCATCCAGGAACTAAAAAAGGAAGTAGAAACAACTAAGAAATCACAAAGGGAGACAACTTTGGAGATAGAAAACCTTGGGAAGAAATCAGGAGTCATAGATGCAAACATCAACAATAGAATACAAGAGATGGAAGAAAGAATCTCAGGTGCTGAAGATTCCATAGAAAGCATCGACTCAACAGTCAAAGAAAATGCAAAGTGCAAAAAACGTGTAACCCAAAACATCCAGGAAATCCAGGACACAATGAGAAGACCAAACCTAAGGATTATAGGTATAGATGAGAGTGAAGATTTGCAACTTAAAGGCCAGTAAACATCTTCAACAAAACTATGGAGGAAAACTTCCCTAACCTAAAGAGAGAGATGCCGATGAACGTACAAGAAGCCTACAGAACTCCAAACAGACTGGACCAGAACAGAAATACCTCCCATCACATAATAATCAAAACACCAAATGTTCTAAACAAAGAAAGAATACTAAAAGCAGTAAGAGAAAAGGGCCAAGTAACATACAAAGAAAGACCTATCCGAATCACATCAGACTTCTCACCAGAGACTATGAAAGCCAGAAGATCCTGGGCAGATCTCATGCAGACACTAAGAGAGCACAAATGCCAGCCTAGACTACTATACTCAGCAAAACTCCCAATCACCATAGATGGAGAGACCAAGATATTCCATGATAAAACCAAATTTTCACAATATCTTTCCACAAATCCAGCCCTGCAACGGATAATAGGTGGAAACCTCCAATACAGGGAGAGAAACAACACCCTGGAAAAAATGAGATAATAACTTTCTTGAATCAAACCCAAAAGTAGATAACCACTCAAACATAAAGATAGCGTCAAGAATGGCAGATGGCAATAATCACTATGCCTTAATCTCTCTTAATATCAATGGTCTCAATTCCCCAATTAAAAGACATAGACTAGCAGACTGGATACGTAAACAGGACCCAGCATTTTGCTGCATGCAGGAAACGCACCTCAGTGTCAAAGACAAACACTACCTCAGAGTAAAAGGCTGGAAAACAATTTTACAAGCAAATGGCCCCAAGAAACGAGGTGGAGTAGCCATCCTAATATCAGATAAAATTGATTTTCAACCTAAAGTCATCAAAAAAGACACAGAAGGACACTACATACTGATCAAGGGAAAAATCCACCATCAAGAACTCTCAATTCTGAATATCTATGCTCCAAATCCAAGGGCACCCTCATTCGTAAAAGAAACTTTACTAAAACTCAAAGCATACATCGCACCGCACACAATAATAGTGGGTGACTTCAACACTCCGCTCTCTGAAATGGATTGTTCAGGAAAGCAGAAACTAAACAGGGACACAGTGAATCTAATTGAAGCCTTGGACCAACTGGAACTAACAGATATATATAAAACATTTCATCCTAGAGCTAAAGAATACACCTTCTTCTCAGCTCCTCATGGTACCTTCTCCAAAATCGACCATATAATTGGTCACAAATCAGACCTCAACAGATATAAGAAGATAGAAATAATCCCATGCCTCCTATCAGATCACTATGGAATAAGGGTGGTCTTCAATGGCAACAAAAACAAAAGAAAACCCACGTACACATGGAGGCTGAACAATGCTCTACTCAATGATAACTTGGTCAAGGTGGAAATAAAGAAGGAAATCAAAGACTTTTTGAAAGTTAATGAAAATGAAGGCACAACATACCCTAATTTATGGGACACAATGAAAGCAGTGCTAAGAGGAAAATTCATAGCCCTGAGTGCCGCCAAAAAGAAACGGGAGACAGCATACACTAACAGCTTAATGGCACACCTGAAAGCCCTGGAACAAAAAGAAGCAAATATACCAAAGAGGAGTAGAAGGCAGGAAATCATCAAACTCAGGGCTGAAATCAATCAAGTAGAAACAAATAAAACCATACAAAGAATCAACAAAACGAGGAGTTGGTTCTTTGAGAAAATCAACAAGATAGATAAACCCTTAGCCAGAATAAGCAGAGGGCACAGAGATAGTATCCAAATTAATAAAATCAGAAACGAAAAGGGAGAGATAACAACAGAAACTGAGGAAATTCAAAAAATCATCAGATCCTACTACAAAAACCTGTATTCAACACAACTAGAAAATCTTGAGGAAATGGACAATTTCCTTGACAGATACCAAGTACCAAAATTAAATCAGGATCAAATAGACCATCTAAACCGTCCTATAACCCCTGAAGAAATAGAAGTTGTCATTGGAAGTCTTCCAACCAAAAAAAGCACAGGTCCAGATGGTTTTAGTGCAGAATTCTATCAGACCTTCAAAGAAGACCTAACACCAATACTCTTCAAACTGTTCCACAAAATAGAAACAGAAGGAACACTACCCAACTCGTTCTATGAAGCCACAATTACACTAATACCAAAAGCACACAAAGATCCGACAAAGAAAGAGAATCTCAGGCCAATCTCTCTTATGAATATCGATGCAAAAATACTCAATAAAATTCTTGCCAACCGAATCCAAGAACACATCAAAACGATCATTCACCACGACCAAGTAGGCTTCATCCCAGGGATGCAGGGATGGTTCAATATAAGGAAATCCATCAATGTAATCCACTACATAAACAATCTCAAAGAAAAAAACCACATGGTCATCTCATTAGATGCTGAGAAAGCATTTGACAAAATTCAGCATCCTTTCATGCTAAAGGTCTTGGAAAGATCAGGAATTCAAGGCCCATATCTAAACATAGTAAAAGCAATTTACAGCAAACCGGTAGCCAGCATCAATCTAAATGGAGAGAAACTTGAAGCAATCCCACTAAAATCAGGGACTAGACAAGACTGCCCTCTCTCTCCATATCTTTTCAATATAGTACTGGAAGTTCTAGCAAGAGCAATTAGACAACAAAAAGAGGTCAAAGGGATACAAATTGGAAAGGAAGAAGTCAAACTATCACTATTTGCAGACGATATGATAGTATACTTAAGCGACCCAAAGAACTCCACCAGAGAACTCCTACAGCTGATAAACGACTTCAGCAAAGTGGCCGGATATAAAATCAACTCAAGCAAGTCAGAAGCCTTCCTATACTCAAAGGATAAGCAGGCTGAGAAAGAAGTAAGAGAAATAATACCCTTCACGATAGCCACAAACCATATTAAGTATCTTGGCGTGACTCTAACCAAACAAGTGAAAGATCTGTATGACAAGAACTTCAAGTCTCTGAAGAAAGAAATTGAAGAAGACCTCAGAAGATGGAAAAATCTGCCATGCTCATGGATTGGCAGGATTAATATAGTAAAAATGAGCATCTTACCAAAAGTAATACACAGATTCAATGCAATCCCCATCAAAATCCCAACTCAATTCTTCATAGAGTTAGAAAGAGCAATTCAAAAATTCATCTGGAATAACAGAAAACCCAGAATAGCTAAAACTATTCTCAAGAGTAAAAGAACCTCTGGGGGAATCAGTATCCTGGACCTCAAGCTGTACTACAGAGCAATAGTGTTAAAAACTGCATGGTATTGGTACAGTAACAGACATGTAGATCAATGGAACAGAATTGAAGACCCAGAAATGAATCCACACTACTATGGTCACTTGATCTTTGACAAAGGAGCTAAAACCATCCAGTGGAAAAAAGATAGCCTTTTCAACAAATGGTGCTGGCTCAGCTGGAGGTCAACATGCAGAAGAATGCAAATTGACCCATCCTTATCTCCTTGCACTAAGCTCAATTCTAAGTGGATCAAAGATCTCCACATAAAACCAGACACACTGAAACTAATAGAAGGGAAACTAGGGAAGAACCTTGAACATATGGGCACAGGGGAGAATTTCCTGAACAGAACTCCAATAGCTTATGCTCTAAGATCAAGAATAGACAAATGGGACCTCATTAAATTACAAAGTTTTTGCAAGGCAAAAGACACTGTCAAAAAGACAAAGCGGCAACCAACTAACTGGGAAATGATCTTTACCAACCTTACATCCGACAGAGGGCTAATATCCAATATATACAAAGAACTCAAGAAGTTAAACTCCAGAGAGGCAAGTAACCCTATTAAAAAATGGGGTACAGAGCTACACAAAGAGTTCTCACCTGAAGAATATCTAATGGCTGAGAAGCACCTAAAGAGATGTTCATCATCCTTAGTCATTAGGGAAATGCAAATCAAAACAACCCTGAGATTCCATCTCACACCAGTCAGGATGGCTAAGATCAAAAACACAGGAGACAGCAGTTGTTGGCGAGGATGTGGAGAAAGAGGAACACTCCTCCACTGCTGGTGGAATTGCAAGCTGGTACAACCACTCTGGAAAGCAGTCTGGCGATTCCTCAGAAAACTGGGCATGACACTCCCGGAGGATCCGGCTATACCACTCCTGGGCATATACCCAGAGGCTTTACCTCCATGCAATAAGGACACATGCTCCACAATGTTCATAGCAGCCTTATTTATAATAGCCAGAAGCTCGAAAGAACCCAGATGTCCCTCAACGGAGGAATGGATTCAGAAGATGTGGTATATTTACACAATGGAATACTACTCTGCAATTAAAAACAATGAATTCACGAAATTCCTAGGCAAATGGTCAGATCTTGAAAATATCATCCTTAGTGAGGTAACCCAATCACAAAAGAACACACATGGTATGCAGTCACTGATAAGGGGATATTGACCTAGAATCTCGGAATACCCTAGACACAATCCGCATATCAATAGATTTCTAAGAAGATAGAAGGAGAGACCCCTGGTCCTGGAAAGACTGGATGTAGGGGAACGCCAGGACAGAGAAACGAGAGGGGGTTGAATGGAGAAAAGAGGGAGGGAAGGGGGCTTATGGGACTTTCGGGGAGGGAGGAAACGGGAAAGGGGAAATGATTTGGAATGTAAATTAAAAAAAATAAAATAAATAATAAAAAAAATTCTGCAATGAATCCATCTGAAAAAAAAATTGCTGAGAATAAGAATCTGGGTGAAGCATTTAATTGGGGGCGAGATTCTTAAAGTCCAGTGAAGAGCTAAGTATTCAGGGAGGCTAGAAGGTCATTATAAACACTCAAGCCACTAGCACTTCCTTTACCCAGATGTTGCTGTAGATTTCCCACAAACAACATGGCATCTTGTAGCCCAGCCTCACCCACAACTTCCAATCGATTCCTGGAAGAGAGACAAAGAATATGTTTCTCGTGCCACTTGGAAAATGAGACAACGGAATCCTGGCTTCTTTTCACTGGAGCCTTGTTGGTGCTTTCTTGTAAGATGGACCCACCCTGAGACTCGGCCCATCTCTAAGTAAGTAACTAAGCATGGTCTTTTTTTTTTTTTTTTTTTTTTTTTTTTTTTTTTTTTTGGTAATTACAACAAAATCTTATTTGGTTTGAGATCTGAGATCAAGTGTTGGCACACCATTCCTTAGAATATAACCCAGGCCAAATACAGTCTTCCAGAAGACACATACATTATCAAAGACTCCACTTTGGTAAAGTCCTCTCAAATTAATAGTACTATAAATCTCCAGACTAGATTTAGTGGTATCCAACGTCTTTACCATTTAGGACCTCCTTATTCTAGGGAGGGTAATTGGTGGAAGTCCAGAGACAGCTCCTAATTTTGATCCTTTCCTCTATATAATAGGTTGAAATAGTAGGACTCGAACTCTTACCAAGCCACCAACAGAAGTATGTGGAAGCCCGGGGATGGGGGTGGGGGGGTGGGGGCTGGGAAACTACACCTCTTGCCTTGTCCACCGAACTAAGCAGAAGTCAGAGGCACAGAGCAAATACATGGGTTGGGACAAGGCACGTGGTAGGGGGACATAGTGCAAGGAAGGCTACAGTAGGCTCCGCCGGGGCCTGGCCAGGGCGCCCGGCGGAGCCAGGGGAGGGGCACATGCAGCTTGTCCAGCAGGCAACAGCTCCTTTTGGACTGGCACCCACCACCCGCCCGCCCGCACAAAAAGCCCGCTCGGCGCGCTCGGCATTCGGCTCTTCAGGCCTGTGCCCCTGAGCTCCGCCTGGCGGCTTCCTGGTTGGGTGTGAGGCCCGGGCAGGCTGTAGGCGTCGATTGGCTGAACGCATCGAACCGCCGCGGGCGGGATTGCGAGGGGAGGCGTGGGTCGCGGGGGAAGGAGGACACAAACAACCGCACGAGCTCTCCCCTAGCCGAGCGTTGCCCACCGCGCCCGCCCCGTCCGAGCAGCGCGGGCGCAGACGCCTTGGCTGCTCCGGAGCTTGTATCGGGACCAGCATAGAGGCGGGGGCCGCGCGAGAGCCAGAGCACAGCAACCCGCCGCACGCGCAAACTTGGGCTCGCGCTTCCAGGCTCAGCGCGGAGCCCGGGGCGCCCGCGGCCCCGCCGTGTCGCGATCCAACCGGCAAAAAGTGCACAAGTGCGGGGACCTGGTGTTTGCGAAGAGGAAGGGATTCCCCACATTGGCCGGCCCGGGTGAGCGGTGCGGCCGGCGAGGGCCCTGGTGCGGTTGCATAACGCTCGGGAGGGCACGGTCACCGAGCGCAGAGCGGGCGGAGGGGCAGGGGTGCCAGGCCTGCTGTCTCTGGCCGGGGGCCACCACCGCTTACATAAGGGAGGCGACGAGGCCAGCACCTGGTGGGCAGCTCAGTTCTCCCTCAACCCTCCCTCATAGCAGCCGAGGCTTCGGGCTTATGGTGGGGGAGCGGCCCGGGAGTATGTCGCTTCTGTGACCGCGATTCCCAACCCCTTCGTGGAGCCCCGCTTGAGCCCCGGGTCTCCATTGAGAGTTGCCTCCAGTTCAGGTTTCTCTGGCTGGACAAACGGTTGCGAAGGATCCCAATCCACAGAGGGTTAGGTGGGTGTAGAGTTGGCGACTGACAAACTTTCTTTGAGCATTTTGTAGGAACTCGGAAGTTGGGAGGGTCGTGGAATGTTTGGGGACGACACTTAAAAATGGTCTGCCTGGCCGGGGAACTCTGCCATAACCGGTTCAGCCCTCAGCTCTACAAGAACATCCCTCCATATGTCTCCAGCTCAGACTTGGAACTGTAGGCAGCAGGACCCTGTGTGCTTGGGAAATCCAGTACCTAAGCAGGGTCTTTTATTAATTGGCAGGTTATTACATTTTCAGTCATTCAAAGAGACAGTGGCTGACATGGGTCTAAGATGTTCAGTGTTCCTGGTTGCAATGAAGAAAAGCCTTCTAGAGACAGCTGTAGCCAGTGCACTTTCTCTGCCTGTCTACCCAGTCTGTGTTTGCAGTGACCTGTTACGCTAACAGGTCATTTAGTTTGAGAGATATCTACTGTGTGGGCTATTTTAGTACTCATTTGAGACCCATCTTTCTGTGTACTGAAAAGGCATTTCCATTAGCTTATGGGAATAGTGTTAAAACCCTGCAGGACATTAAAAGATAATCAAATGAGATTGGACATAGACTTAACACATGAGACATACAGGTTTGAGAACATTGATGAGAAACCCAGTCACCAATATAGTGTCTGTGTCACATTAAGGAAAGAAATTAAATGTTCTACCCCTTGATGTAATCTAACCATGAGTGAGGCCAGACATGAATAATTCTTTCCCCCTGTGTCTCCTGTCACTTTCTGTCTGTTGTATGAGTTTGAATCTATGCCTGCCTGGTCTCTTATCAACTTGTGTGTTCCTGTTTCTTTCTGTCTCTATATATATTGTGTGTGTGTGTGTGTGTGTGTGTGTGTGTGTGCGCGCATCTGTACTGGACTGGATGAAGTCAAAGAGTCCTCAGAGCAGGGAGTAAGGCTGATTTTAGGAAGGATAGAAAAGATGCGAGAGACAGACAAAGGGAAGGCTGAGGGTCATTACCACATCAGCAGTGAGTATTATATTTCATAGTCTTTTTATACTACAGTACCATGGGAAGCAAAGCCACAAGCTAACAGAAACAATTTTGCTGAAATGTACACATAAGACATTTGTTCTCACCAGAAAACCTCTACATTCCTTCCACCAAGGTCAATAGAATCTTCAGCCTCTCACCTTGAGCCTCAAGTCCATCTCCTCTTATGGTTCCATGACTCAGCAGGCTGGGAAGTCTGCCAACAGACCCTGACCTGCCTTGACTCTGCCTGGCAGGCAGACTTTTTTCTCTTTTTTTTTCTCTGCTTCAGAGAAGCAGCAAACAGTTCCAAACATTGTGTGTGTGTGGGGGGGGGGATATATCTGTGTGTGTCTGTGTGTATCTGGGTCTGTGTGTCTATATGTGTGTCTGTGTCCCTAACTAAGGGCTTTGCTCTCTCTTTTATTGAATAGCAAAGAAAGCATTATATGGGGGAAGGAATGAGAAATACTGTACTGAAATCAACAGTGTTACAAAAGATTAAGTCACTGACCCCAAAAACCCAGACTAACAGTACTAAAAACATTATTTATCAAGCAATATCCATAAGTTGTCTTCAACACTTATGATGGGTATTCATTTTATAAGACTGCATTCAGCCTATATTTGATAACACAGCATACAGACATGCATGCATTACTCAAGATCAAGGGCATGGCTGAGTACGTGACTTAAGATTACAGCTACACATTAGCTTGGGTTGTAAGAGTGATTACATGGGAAACCTGAGCCAAGTTGGTTGTTACATTGTTCTTGATTGTTGATTTGTTTGTTTGTTTGGGGTGTGAGGTGTGTGTGTGTGTGTGTGTGTGTGTGTGTGTGTGTGTGTGTGTGTGTGAATTGAGAAAGGGTTTCTCTGTGTAGCTTTGGCTGTCCTGAAACTCACTCTGTAGACGAGGTTGGCCTCAAACTCACAGAGATCTGCCTGCCTCTGCCTCTAGAGTGCTGGGATCAAAGCCATGTACCACCACCACCCAAATGTTACATTGTTCACTTAAAGGCAAATTAAACAAAGTCTGAATACAGAGTAGGATAGAGATTTAAGGATAATGAGACTTCAAAGTATTATTAACTCTGTCTGTAAGGTCCAGCAGAGGTTCCAGTCTCTTAGGAGGTAAAAGATATTTTCGTAATATTGAATCAGCAGAGGGATGTACTTAAAATGCCCATATTTGGGTGCATATTTTGAACAGTTTTATTTAAGACATTACATTTTTTTTTTGGGACCTGATTAGAGACAACATTATTTCTTTTCCCTGTACACGTGGTCAGTATTCAAGGATCAAGAGTTCCCAGAAGATTAGTGTAGAAGTTCAGCCGCCCTGAACTGGGTGGACTGAGGTCCTCCAAAACCTTCCTCTGGAAGAGTACCATATCTCTACCTAGATTGACTTAAACACCCTGTTCCATAGTGGGCTCTAAAGCACCCCCATGGGGAGCTCCTCCAAGAGGAAAGCCCAGGTCCCCAGGCATTCTGCCTGGTATGTCACCAACACTCGAGTATAGTCTGGTCACCCCCCCCCCCAGGTGCTGCTGCTGCTAATCACGCTCCTCTACTGCAGTCAGATTCCCATCTAGTCAACTGATAATCTCATCACACTTGGCAAGAGTCTTTGCGTGTCCTCATCAGTGATGTTGCCCTAATCATCAATTCTTTTTTTATTATTATTTTTATTATTGAGAAAGGAAGTAAAAACATTGTATAATAAAATTAAATATTTACATGGAAAATATTTCTGATGAAATAGAAGAGATATAAAGAAAAACTCATTAAATTTGACAATTTTCATGGAAAATTAAAGAGTAAAGTGGTAGACATAAAAAAAAAAAACATTGCATATGTAGGACACCAGTGAAGTCCTGGAACTTTGATTCTCATCTGGAGCACTGTATGCCTCAGGCACTTGACCATTTGAGCTCACTGTCATCCACACCCAAGAGGGCTCTGTCGTTGGGGAGAGTGATCTGGTCCTTGTTCCTCTATTGTGCTCTGCAACAGAAGCATCAGTGTCAAGAGGGACTTGGATTGAGACATGCCCCAGGGTGTAGGAGGTACTCCTACCTGTGGGTTCGATCTTTCCCAACAGGTTACTACCCTCTTTCCCCTTCATATACCTGAATGTGCACGTGCAGCTGGCTGTCAGAGACCGTGATGGAGGTCTATGTCTGCTGGAAATGGCAGAGATGTGCTTCACGAAGACAGTTCTGACTCCACCAGAAAGTTCAATACCAAAGTAAAGAGCAATAGTTTCCAAGATCAAGAAATATTGAACATTATCTGACTTGTCTGAAATTATACAACAAAAAAAACCCAAAATATCAATAAGCCTAGAGTACAAAGGAAGATAATACAACAGATGCCAATGAAATCCAGATGACTGCAAGTACACAGTTCTAAAACCTCTATTCCACCAAATTGGAAAAACTAAAAGAACGCTGTAAATTTCTAAATACATATAACCTCCTAAGGTTAAACTAAGAAGACATTTTAAATTTTTTAAAAAGATAAACAGTGAGATAGAAGCAGCAAACTTAAAACTTCCTAACCAAAAGAGAAAAAAAAGGCCCAGGTTCCAATCAACTCATACAATTTTATCAGACTTTAATAAAAGACCTACAACCAATATTTCTCAAACTATTCTATAAAGCAGTTGCAAAATGAGCATTATGTGCGCTCATGCGCGCGCGCACACATACACACACACACACACATACACAAAGAAAATTATAGATAAATCTCCCTGGTGAACACAGATACAAAAATTCAATAAAACACTTGTAAACTGAATGATATGCTATAGGACCTGATCAAGGCAGAGGTAGAGATGAAAGCGAACTCTGGACTCATGCATGGGTACAAGATGTGGTAATTAAACCATGTTAGTAGTACTTCTGGGTTACAGGTACATGAGAAAATGAAAGAAGGAAGCATTCATCTACCTCAGTTTACACTCAGTCTCGGTAGGTGTGGTGTGACAGAACAGAAATGCTCACAGTGCAGAATGCAGAGAAAGTGACTGCTGTCTCTCGGTTCCTCCTTTGCCCACTTAGGCACATCTCCCGTCTCTGGAATGAAATATCGCAGTTCAGACTCTCAGCCCTATTGGTCCTAAGCCTGTAGAGAGAAAAGCAAAGCCTTTATAAACTGTTGGGCAGGGGACGGGAGGTGGGGTAGGGGTTGATCTCCACTCCTATCCAGAAGCTGGATGGTCTCTATGATGTCATAACATTGAGAAGAAATGGGTACCTTCAAGGCAAGGGTGCCTGCTCCTGCTTGTAGCATCGTGAAGCTTGCTGCCCATGGGCAGAGGGTGGCGTTCTGGGATGCCTGGCGAGCAGCTGCTGGGCTCTGCTGGGCTCTGCTGTGCTGAAGCCCCAGCCTTTAGCCCTAACTTAACAATCTATAAATATTCACACATATTACATTGGTGCCCATATATGCAAACTTAACAGTCTATAAATATTCACACATATTACATTGGTGCCCATACATGCATCATACTTTGCATGGCAATTATGAATAGAAAATATTTGATTGGCTAAATAAGCTCGGCCTAAACATTGAAGCACTAAGATATTTTGATCCCTGTGGGAGAGAAGTATGGTCCCGAGGTTCAAGAACAACTGGGGTTCCCTGGACCATATGGTCCCAGTCTTCCACCCTTGGACAACCCTTAGGCCTCATGATGGTTCTTTCCGTAGCTCCCTGTGATGTCCTGAGAAGTCAGTTGTACGTCCATTCTGCTGTTTTCTAGGGAGAGTCCTATATCATGATGAGTTTTTGCCAACCTCTCCGTGGCCTGCATCCTCTTCCTTTTTAGGAACTGGGACTTGTCTTCTCCCAGCACATTTTGGCCCATAACCATTGCTTTCCCCTGCAGAAGAGCATTTTCCAATAATTGAGTCTGTGTTTTCCTGCCTTTGGAGGGTTTCATGGCTACCAACTCGTCTCGGCCTGAAGGCACAGGCTTCGGCTCCTCTCCAGACCACTGCTCTCCAACTAATAGGGGGCACGCTCTCTGGACTGACTGTCTACAATATGGCTTGATCTTCTTGCCCTGCAAAAAGTTGTTTTCTTCTACAGCAAGATGTCCACAGTACCTGAAAGGTCCTTGGGACTGTATCAGTCCTGTGTTGTCTTCTCCTGCCAGACGGCCTCTCCTCAGCTCCCCCAGGCTCTTTTCTTGCTGTTGCTGAAGGTTCTTGCTTGGGTGTTCGGTGTTCCTAACCACCTCTTGCTTCGGGATCTGTCGGATGTCTAGTAGGATTGCAGCGTTTTCTATTTGCGTTTTAGCCTTGCTGAGCAACTCCATCGTTCTCCTTTTCCGCTTGGTCTTCCCTGCTGTTGCTTCACGGCTGTTCTTCAGCAAGTCAGTGTGTCCAACAAATGACTGGCTGTGCTCTGGGCCTTTGACAGAATTGCCCTGAAAGACCCTTTTGGAGACTATAGACAAGCTTAAATTCGGTTCAGGGGCACGGTCCTTGCTAGCACAGGTTCTAAGGCGTGGAAGTCGACCTGGTTTCCTCTTGCCATGAAAAGTGCTAAGCAGCTCTCTCAGCCCACCCAGATCCTGTCTACTTCCTGGCATAGCCCTGAGGTCTTTAACCCCCTGGGTTACCGACTTAGACCTAATGTCCAGACTAGAGGCTTGTTCTGATGATCTTCCATTTTTGTCAATAAATTGTAGTCTCCTAATTTTCAGAAATTGGGAGTCCTGCCTTTGGGAAGCCATGTCCTCTTGCAACAGGACTTTACCCTCCTAGGTTCTACCCTGAGGTCAAAAGACCTCTTCTAGCTACTACCTATTTATCTATCTTTCACACACACACACACACTTTCACACACAATATCTCTTTCTCTCACACTCTCCTCCCCCCACCTCTCTCTCTCTCTCTCTCTCTCTCTCTCTCTCTCCCTCCCTCCCTCCCTCCCTTCTTTCCTTCCTTCCTCCCTCCCCCTCCTTCCTTCACTCTCACTAATACAATTCCAATTCCAATACGAGCAGACACTGTACAGCTCCTCCAACCCCTAGCGCCCAGACTGTACTGTTTCCCTAGAGCACAGAAAAGAACCCTCATTACATCACAGTTAAGAATGTTGGGGTAATGAGAGGGGGTTGAACGGAGAAAAGAGGGAGGGAAGGGGGCTTATGGGACTTTCGGGGAGGGAGGAAACGGGAAAGGGGAAGTGATTTGGAATGTAAATTAAAAAAATAAAATAAAATAAAAAAAAAAAAACAACAAAAAAAAAAAAAAAAAAAAAAAAACAAAAAAAGAATGTTGGGGTGGATTCCTGTAGCTAACTGCCCCTTTATGATGCATTAGGCGTGGCTAGAAGGAAGATGGCTGTAACTCAGACTGTGCCCTAAGTATACTGGCCGCTGTCATTCCAGATGTTAAGAATGGCAACATCTAGGGAAATGACAGATGGAAGGACACAGCATGCTAGGAGTGGGTGAGAGGTGGCCTGTGAAAGACAGTCAGGGACTAGGAGGAGGTCTCTAGAGAGTCAGAGGGTCCATGGGCTAACTTTCTGAGGCTGCCATCAAGCTTCTGCCCCATGTCATTCATATCAAGGAATAAAACAATGCTCACATCAGAGAAACAAAAGGGCTGGCTTATTCTAGAATCAAATACAAAGGACTGTGGTCCAGAAATATCAATTTTGGGTTCCCCAAATATCATATTCCAATGGAGTAGCCATTTCATGATATTTTTATGCAAACAGAACAAAAATGATCAGAAGACAAGACACACTTCAAACACATTGATGGAAAGAGCAGATTGGCAGGGTATAACTAAGAGGAAGAATCTCTGCCCTAAGCCTCCAGATGCTGTATGGTTTAGAGGAACCCAGTTACCTGCTAAGTTAATCACTATGAAAATTCACTTGATTGGCACAAGAATGTTTGTTCAGACACATAGCTGGGCAAGTAATGGTTCATGAGAGGCTAAAGATAGCCCCCAAAATGATCTGTAATTAGGCTCTGGATCTGCTGTAGGGGTGGTTCTGATGCTAAGGTCCTGTTTGCCAC
Source organism: Tokudaia tokunoshimensis (assembly GCA_036184795.1). Taxonomy (NCBI): domain Eukaryota; kingdom Metazoa; phylum Chordata; class Mammalia; order Rodentia; family Muridae; genus Tokudaia; species Tokudaia tokunoshimensis. The sequence continues at coordinate 49,650,370 of BTHU01000019.1, forward strand.
TTGGTTCTTGGTCTATCAGTAAAGATCTATGGGCCAATTATTAGGCAGAAGGAAGAGACAGGACTTCCAGGTTCCCACAGTTGAGCTAGAAGACCCAAGGAGAGAGAAAAGGAAGGTTTCACCATGCTTTAGAGGGAGAAAATCCAACCAGCTGTGTGAGATCTCAGATGGAGTGGCCACAGGCCACTTCTCCAGGAGGGATGTTGGCACTTTGAGTTAGGACTAAAGGTAACTGAAGCTAGGGCAGATTGAGAGGTGATGAGGTAAGGGTATTGGGAAGGGCATGCTAGCCACCGTAGACTGGAGGTGCCCAGCAATTGAGCTGATAAGGCAGATTGAAACTGATCAACATGTGTGTCTGTGTTTTTCATCTTCGGATCCAATATTCTCTGGGCAGGGGCTGGTAGTGTGGCTCTGTTCCCAAAGCATCAAAGCAGAGTAGCAAAAGCTACAGCCTACAACCTGGAACACTCCAATCTCCCCACTGCTAAAGAGCCAATCAGCCTTGTGGGAGGTTCTGTGTAAGCTAGCTTGGTTCCAGAGCTTTTGATCACACCTCAGTCCCTACACTGTGTCAGTGAAGACTACTATGTGCATTGCCTCAGAACACATCCGGTACACGTGACCATACTGTGCTAAAACTGACTTGCTGGTGAAATTCCCAGCTTCTTGAAGGATCCGATCACTGTGGAGCTCGACACAGTGCAGAGATGGAATCACCTGATGAATCACCCAGGCGTTACTACACTAAGTGCACTTATGGTACAGCAGGAATGTATTCAGTCATGCCAGCTTTCCTGGTATTGTGTTAGTGGAGGAGTGGGAAGAAAGACACAGATACATATATGTAAACTCAGTAAACATGCCCTGGAGTAGAGGGTTTCTTCCATGGCCATCGAGTAAGCTGATGGGAAAGGACATGGCATTTACAAAGGGAGGATTATTCTTGGGGCTCGGTGTTTAAGATCTGTCAGTTCATTGTAGGAGGCCTTGGTAATGAAAGGAAGAAGCTTATACTTTGTGACCAGGACAAAAGAGGCTAATGCCTCTTCCCCAGGCAACACTTTCACATCTGTATTCACCAGGATTCTCCAGAGGAACAGAACTGATAGATATATGTTACAAAGGGTAAGCATTAGCTTGGCTTACAGTGGATAGTTCAACAATGGCTGTCTGAACACTGGAGAGGTTTAGAACCAAGTAGTCGCTCAGTTCATGGAGTAGGGTTCCTTGAGGGCTTCAATCTGGTACTGTAGGTCTAGAGAACCCCTGGAAAGCCACTGGTCTTCAGTTCACATTGAAAGACCAAGAATCTGGGGCCCAATCTCGGCAGAAAACAGTGGCAGGCTAATCATCAACAAAGTAGACTCACTCGCCAACAAGAGGTGGAGGCAGTCAGGAAAAGCAAAAGTTTTTCCCTTCAACCTTCTTATAACCAGGTACCTCCCTACAGTGCCTCTGTGAGAGGAAATTCTTCCCTATTCAGTCAACTCCTCCAGAAACTACCTAAAGTATCTTTGCCCCACCAGCCTCTCTCTTGCTTGATTCCAGACACAATCAACTTGACACCAAGACTATGTATCTCTTCATCCTTTAGACTGAAGTTTAAGTTGACTTGGAAAGCAAAGGCTGATTCCAGAGCACGCCAGCCCGTGACAGTTGGCACCCTCATGAGCAATGTATCTTGGAACACAGCTTTCACCTTTTCTTTAGTTCCCTTCGTTTGAAACCAGCCATATGTTATGATGCTAAGTATGTTCGCCCTTTCTTCTCAGTATATGATCCTCAGACCAGATCAGTCAGGAGTTTATGGCAAACACACGAATGATGTGCTCACTACAACAGATTCAAGAAAACATCTCAAGTAATTCATATACATTCAAAACAGATGCTAACAAATGTGGGACTTTAATGTATGTGGTCATCAGGGCTGCCTCATTTTTGTCCCAAACCTTCTTATACTTTTATTAGGAATTACTTGCCATTTTATTGTTCATGTGATATGTTGTAGGAAATGGTTAAAGTCTATGTCCTGCCATCAGGATAGACTCCATGCCCAGTGCTCATGTTTTCATTGCCATGGTTATAAGTCAAAAGCTGTACCTAGTACATTGGAAGTGATCTCTAAATCTGTCACATGACTAATTGCCACAGTTTCCTCTTCCATCGACACTCACACAAATTTCTACCTCTTTTGCTTCAGGCTATATGAACACCTCCTTTTCCAAGGCTTTTGCTATAGTTCTATTTTCTGATGACTGCATACGTGCAATGAGAGATATCCCATAAAACTCCTGATTGGCATGTCCCACAGCACCAGCAGTGGGATAAGTACCTTGAATAAAAGGTGATGCACTTACTTTGCTATCTAGAAATGAGGACATTCCTTGCCTTTCTCGAAGTGTCCTTCTGGCCAGTCAGTGTGTAGTTGGGTTTCTATGGTCTCTGCATTGGAGTTCCAGAGATTAACAGCAGTGGGAACGTGTACACCATCAGGGACTGATGCCTCCAGAGAAAAGAACTGACTCATCCACAAAAAGCACAGATGCAACCTATGTAGCACCCGGATGCAGCTCAGCTTATCATCTTTCCTGGAGTCTGGAGACCTGCAGAGATGAGCAGCACACCCACTCGAGATGTTTCTTGAGGTCGACCAAGGGGCTCTCTGGGAGAGATAACCAAGGGCTAGACAGCTACAAATGGGAAAGACTATCTCCAAGTGTGATTGACACTGTAAGATGGCAGTTCCCCTTCCTGCCAGGTGAGAACAGGAGGCAACAAAGTGAGCCACCTAACTCATTTTCCAAGTAAGGGTTCCTGCTGCCTGCCATGTGTGTGGCCACTCTTAAGGGCCCAGAACTGATAGTTAAAAACTTAGTGTGAGGCCATTTGCACCAGGGAGTCAGGTGACTCCACAGCCTTAAGTGCATGGCCCACCAGGAGAGAGAATGATCTCCCAGCAGCACTTTCACTTCTGAGAAAGAGGTGAAATTTCCACCTTCCCTCTGGAGGAGAAGAGCTAGGAGCACACAGGGCAGTGGAGCTGCTAGGACAGGAGTCTTCTGACCACCATTTGCACCAGGGAGCCAGGTAGCTCCATGGCCTTCTGTGCACAGACCCTGCCAGAAGAGAGTTGGTCTCCCAGGAGTACAGACACAGGCTTACACAGGAGGGACAACCTCCATCCAGAGACAGGAAGACCAACTAACAACAGAGATAACCAGATGGCGAAAGGCAAGTACAAGAACCCTACCAAGAGAAACCAAGGCTACTTGGCAACATCAGAACCCAGTTCTCCCACCACAGCAATTCCCAGATACCCCAACACTCTGGAAAAGCAAGAGTTGGATTTGAAATCACATCTCATGATGTTGATAGAGGACTTCAAGAAGGACATAAATAACTCCCTTGAAGAAATACAGGAGAACATGGGTCAACGGGTAAAAGCCCTTAAAGAGGAAACACAAAAATCCCTTAAAGAATTACAGGAAAATACAAACAAACAAGTGAAAGAACAGAGAAAAACCATCCAGGATCTAAAAATGGAAGTAGAAACAATGAAGAAATCACAAAGGGAGACATCTCTGGAGATAGAAAACCTTGGAAAGAAGTCAGGAATCATAGATGCAAGTATCAACAACAGAATACAAGAGATAAAAGAAAGATTCTCAGGTGCTGAAGATACCATAGAAAACATTGACTCTACAGTCAAAGAAAATGCAAAATGCAAAGGCTTGTAACCCAAAACATCCAGGAAATCTAGGACACAATGAAAAGATTATAAGTATAGTATAATAAAGATTATAGGTATAGAAGAGAGCGAGGATTTCCAACTTAAAGGGCCAGTAAATATCTTCAACAAAATTATAGAAGAAAACTTCCCTAACCTAAAGAAAGAGATGCCCATGTACATACAAGAAGCCTCCAGAACTCCAAACAGACTGTACCAGAGCAGAAAATCCTCCTGTCACGTAATCAAAACACTAAATGCACTAAACAAAAAAAGATATTAAAAGCAGTAAGGGAAAAAGGTCAAGTAACTTATAAAGGCAGACCTATCAGAATTACACCAGACTTCTCACCAGAGACTATGAAAGCTAGAAGATCCTGGGCAGATGTCATACAGACCCTAAGAGAACACAAACTACCAGACTACTATGCCCGGCAAAACTCTCAATCACCATAGATGGAGAAACCATAATATTCCATGATAAAACCAAATTTACACAATATTTTTCCACAAATCTAGCCCACAAAGGATAATAGATGGAAAACGCCAACACAAGGAGGGAAACTACACCCTAGAAAAAGCAAGAAAGTAATATTCTTCCAACAAATCCAAAAGAAAGTAACCACACAAACATAAAAATAATACCATAGAGCATAAGCTATTGGAGTTCTGTTCAGGAAATTCTCCCCTGTGCCCATATGTTCAAGGTTCTTCCCTAGTTTCCCTTCTATTAGTTTCAGTGTGTCTGGTTTTATGTGGAGATCTTTGATCCACTTAGAATTGAGCTTAGTGCAAGGAGATAAGGATGGGTCAATTTGCATTCTTCTGCATGTTGACCTCCAGCTGAGCCAGCACCATTTGTTGAAAAGGCTATCTTTTTTCCACTGGATGGTTTTAGCTCCTTTGTCAAAGATCAAGTGACCATAGTAGTGTGGATTCATTTCTGGGTCTTCAATTCTGTTCCATTGATCTACATGTCTGTTACTGTACCAATACCATGCAGTTTTTAACACTATTGCTCTGTAGTACAGCTTGAGGTCCAGGATACTGATTCCCCCAGAGGTTCTTTTACTCTTGAGAATAGTTTTAGCTATTCTGGGTTTTCTGTTATTCCAGATGAATTTTTGAATTGCTCTTTCTAACTCTATGAAGAATTGAGTTGGGATTTTGATGGGGATTGCATTGAATCTGTGTATTACTTTTGGTAAGATGCTCATTTTTACTATATTAATCCTGCCAATCCATGAGCATGGCAGATTTTTCCATCTTCTGAGGTCTTCTTCAATTTCTTTCTTCAGAGACTTGAAGTTCTTGTCATACAGATCTTTCACTTGTTTGGTTAGAGTCACGCCAAGATACTTAATATGGTTTGTGGCTATCGTGAAGGGTATTATTTCTCTTACTTCTTTCTCAGCCTGCTTATCCTTTGAGTATAGGAAGGCTTCTGACTTGCTTGAGTTGATTTTATATCCGGCCACTTTGCTGAAGTCGTTTATCAGCTGTAGGAGTTCTCTGGTGGAGTTCTTTGGGTCGCTTAAGTATACTATCATATCGTCTGCAAATAGTGATAGTTTGATCAAGAATAGACAAATGGGACCTCATTAAATTACAAAGTTTTTGCAAGGCAAAAGACACTGTCAAAAAGACAAAGCGGCAACCAACTAACTGGGAAATGATCTTTACCAACCTTACATCCGACAGAGGGCTAATATCCAATATATACAAAGAACTCAAGAAGTTAAACTCCAGAGAGGCAAATAACCCTATTAAAAAATGGGGTACAGAGCTACACAAAGAGTTCTCACCTGAAGAATATCTAATGGCTGAGAAGCACCTAAAGAGATGTTCATCATCCTTAGTCATTAGGGAAATGCAAATCAAAACAACCCTGAGATTCCATCTCACACCAGTCAGGATGGCTAAGATCAAAAACACAGGAGACAGCAGTTGTTGGCGAGGATGTGGAGAAAGAGGAACACTCCTCCACTGCTGGTGGAATTGCAAGCTGGTACAACCACTCTGGAAAGCATTCTGGCGGTTCCTCAGAAAACTGGGCATGACATTCCCGGAGGATCCGGCTATACCACTCCTGGGCATATACCCAGAGACTTTACCTGCATGCAATAAGGACACATGCTCCACTATGTTCATAGCAGCCTTATTTATAATAGCCAGAAGCTGGAAAGAACCCAGATGTCCCTCAACGGAGGAATGGATTCAGAAGATGTGGTATATTTACACAATGGAATACTACTCTGCAATTAAAAACAATGAATTCACGAAATTCCTAGGCAAATGGTCAGATCTTGAAAATATCATCCTTAGTGAGGTAACCCAATCACAAAAGAACACACATGGTATGCAGTCACTGATAAGGGGATATTGACCCAGAATCTCGGAATACCCTAGACACAATCCGCATATCAATAGATTTCTAAAAAGATGGTAGGAGAGACCCCTGGTCCTGGAAAGACTGGATGTAGGGGAACGCCAGGACAGAGTAACGAGAGGGGATTGAATGGAGAAAAGAGGGAGGGAAGGGGGCTTATGGGACTTTCGGGGAGGGAGGAAACGGGAAAGGGGAAGTGATTTGGAATGTAAACTAAAAAAATAAAATAAAATAAATAATAAAAAAAAAGAAATGCAAAAAAAAAAATAATACCATAAATAACAGGAAGCAACAATCACCATTCCTTAATATCTTTTAACATCAATGGTCTCAATTCCCCAATAAAAAGGCATAGACTAACAGAAGCATTTTTCATGTAAATTTTCAATTTTATCAAAAAATGTTGTAATTCCTCTTCCAATTAATTTAGGAATGTTTTTATGTCTACCATTTTATCTTTATTATTTTCCATGATAATCTTCAATTTTAACATGTTTTTCTATATATTTCTTGAATTTTATCAGAGATATTTTCCTTGTAAATCTTCAATTTTATCAAAAAATGTTTATAATTCTACTTTCAATCAACTTAGAAACATTTTTATGCCTACCATTTTATCTGTGTAATTTTCCATGATAATCTTCAATTTTAACATCTTATTCTATATTTTTTTATTTAAAAAAATCATAGGCTCATGGTCGTTTTATTAATAATGTTTTTATAATCTCTTGACATTATACAAGCAGTTTTTACAGTTAAGTTTCACACTGAAGATGAACACTATTTGGCTTAAGGAACAGAAAGGCGGTTACATCCTTCATGTCAGACACATACTTCAACAGTTTAAGGAAATCTTTTATACTTTCAGGACTTTCTTCAGTAAAGAGAAATTTTAAGAATTAAATGAATCTGTAGGCAGATGGCTCATAATGGAGCATAAAGACCTGAGCCAAATCAAGCCAAGCCTCCACAACTGACAAAGCCAAGGCAGAAAACTCAGAGCTCTTTAGTTGTAACCTGCACCTGCTGTGCTCCTGCTATAATCCTGTTAAAAGCTGAGCTGAGGCCTCAAGTGTTGTGACTGCTTGTTGTGAGGCCATCCCTCTGCATCACTGTGTTCTGACAGTGCTACCAAAGCTGGCCCCTTTTGGAGCCACACACCTCAGGTTAGGAAGTCAGAGTTTCTCTGATCAGTTTCACTTAGAAGCTGTTGGAATGAAAGAGTGTGACAAAGAAACATCTCTGGCAGAGAAGGCGTTTACAAATATGCAAACTAGGACTGTTACAGTATTCTGGAGGGGAAAGGGAGGGTTCTTACATGTGTTTATATGTGATATACACAACAAAGGAAGCTTGTATTTTATGGAGCTTTTGTTTCCCAAAATACACCAACAACACAAATACGCATCCTAGAAGGCTTCCAGATTCATAAATAACCTCAGGTTAATAATCCTACCATATGTAAGCATTTTGAGTAACAACCTACCATTTCTAAAAAGAGCATAGGTTAATCCTTTATTCTGTGATAAAATGCTGGACACAAGAAACATGTGGTCTCCAAAATTCAGCTAACTGAGATGCTCAAGGACCATAGCCTAAGACTCAATTCACTTATGCCCCAGTACACATCGCACCACACATGGATGCAGCAGTTTCTCCAAGGTCAATACAGCCTGTCTGTTGAGTCCTTAGTATTTGACTCCATTTTTCACTAGCAGCAAGTTCTCATTCCCACTGAAAGCCCAACCTGCATGTGATGCCATCAGATTTAAGCAAAATATCACACATATGACTAACTTAGGAAGGACAAGTCAGCGTTATGGGCTTCTGATATCCAACAGGCTACATCTTTTAAAGAAACTAATCTTTGAGTTAAGATGTTTCAGATGACAATATTTTCCTGTGCTTAGCTTCATGAAGCCATGTGCAGAAACTTCTGATGGAAGAGATAAGGTTTAAGTGCTTTGTGCATGTTCATGAACTCATGTTCCTCTGCAGACACAGTCTGCATTGAGGCACCTCCCAGAAGTGGGTAGGAAGGCTTCCTGATTTACAGTCAGAGTGAAATACTACTAATGAACATTCTTGTGTTCCAAAATGATCCCTGCAGAAATTATTTGAAATGCAAAATATAGTAACCATTATAGAATCAAGGTTGATGAGACCTCCATACACAGAAAAGGGAAGCAAAGACATAAACTGCCAACTGCCATAAAGCTCATGTAACATAGGGAACCAACCCAGCGACTTCAGGTGTTAGTCACGATTACAGTACAGATCGCTGAGGCTGTGAAAATCTGAACTCCTTGAGAAAAACGTTTTAATAATCACGTGCAAGGAACTGGACCTGCTAATGAAATTATTAAAATGACTACTTGGAAACATGTAGACACTTCCAGTGAGATGTTGGAATCTTACTAAATGTTACATTTCAATTACCAATTAGAGAATCACCTTCATGAAGATACATTTTATAAAGAATCTTATAATTCTAGAGGAAATATCCTTGAGTATCCAGCTATTTCAAACCTCCTCCGGGCTGCTGCGCACGTGGCTCTGGCTGGCTTGCATGGGAGGCTCATCGCTGGTAGGGCTAGTGACCCCAGGAATGGTTGGCAGGTCCTTTGGGGGTGTTTTGGCCACAGGTGAGTTCCGACATTCCATCAGGAACTTCCGGTCATAGATGATCCTGGTTCCTGGTGGGGAAAGTGTGATTAGGGAGTTGGCAAGGCCTCCTGGAACCCCTTATGTGTTGTGCCTCCCACTTCCTGTGAAAGAGTGGCCGCAGAGGGGACAGCAGGTTCCTTGACCAAAGGGGGATAAGGCTGACCGAGGGACCTGGCCAACCTGATCACATCCCTGCTCCAGTGCCTACCCCGCAACACCCCTTGGGGAGCCCCTCTCCCGCGGAGTGCTTGCAGCCCACCAACATGCATCTGTGTCTTCTCAGAGCTCTGAGCACCCCATGCTATAGTCCCTCAGCCTCAAGCCCCTCAATTCTCCCTGTCAATTACCCACACACAGCACACAGAAAAGATGGTCACCCTGTCACCGCACCATCCTATCCTGCAGAACTCCAGTAGGTCGATGGAGGACAGTGGGTTCCCTCTCTGCAGAGGAGACTTTTTCTTGCCAGTTCTTTGCAAAAACAGGAAATGCTCTATCCAATTCAAAAAGGACTTAGGCTGAGCCCTTCTCCAAACCTCACTACATTGATCTGCCTGCAGCATCCTTTAAGTGCTGGCATGAACGACAGTCCCATTCCACCCAATCTCCTATGACAAGTTAGTCTTATTCCCCAGAGTAAGGGTCAGTCTCAGTGAACTCTTCTCTAGCAGTAAACCACATTCAGAACCCTCCACCCAGGCAGCCACCTGAACACCACCATAGAAAGGGACGTTTCCCAAGGTAAGGGAGCAAGGTCATTATGGTAGACCTATGAGGTGGCAGTCAGCAGAAGAACTTATCCATGGCTTCCCCCCTGGGACCTCTAATACAGCAGCATGGCACTGGTGATCTATTTTTAACCCCTCAACATCACCTAGTGAATGCTTCCTTCCCAACAAATCTCAAGCCTTAGGTTCCAAGCCTCCAGCAGACAATGGCATCCAGCTGGAATTTAAAAACTGCCTTTGCCTTTCTATTTAAAGCTATCCTCAGCAGATGACAAATAAGTCCGGTTTTCTCAAACGCAATGGCAGTAGCCAGTTTCTTTTTTATAGAGACTATACATCATTAATTACATATTATATAATGTTATATACCATGTGTAATGAAAATTAACTAAGGGCTGGCTAGATGGCTCAGCTGGCAAAATGGCACCTACCGGCTACCAAGCCTAGTGCCCTGAGTTCACAACTGGAAACCCGCATAGGAGGAGAGAATCAATTCTCACAAGATGTCTCCATAGGCAAGATGTGGTATGCATGCCCCCACACCTATACCCATTCTTATTCTTATTCTCTCTCTCTTCTCTCTCCTTCCTCTCAATAAGTACATAAATAAATGTTATTTAAATAAATCAATGAGTCTCGGCTTGGGCTTAGCACAGAACTGCCAACAGCTTCTGAACTGTCCTTAAGCTACTGCTACTGTCTTCTCTATTTATTTAAATGAGTGGCTTTTCTGGCATTGATGGTGGTTTTGTACTGCCTGGAGAATGATCTACGAAAACTTTCCATTTTAAATAAGTAAGTACACAGTAAGCCAAATTAAAAGAATAGATAGCTAACGAGAGATGGGTAAACAAGACAGGACAGACAAACAGTATTAAACCAGCCAAACATTCAGCAGAAATCGACTCTAAGGCAGCCAGCTGGAGTCGCAGCCAAAGCAGATGGTCCCCTTGGGCCAGGCTTCGAACAGGTGAGCCTTACAAACAGGAGACAATAAACAGAGGAAACTGTACACACACACTGTACGTCCACAACATCCGGCAGAATCTGAGTAAGGGAAGCCGAGGCAGGCAGCTGGAGTCCCCCATTGAGCCACCTTCTCTCCAAACCATAAGATGGTGCTGCCCACACCAGCGAGGGTCTATCCTCAGTTAATCCACCCTGCAAATGACCTCAGGCACTCCCACAGCTGTGTGCGCCTCCCCAGGATCCTATGTATTTTTTGGAGACAGGATCTTTCTATACAGCCCTGGCTGTTCTGGAACTTGTCACATAGAACAAGCTTCCACCCACAGGCACTGCAGGCACTTCTATAGCTTGGTGAAAACAATAGTGACCCTGGTTGGCAGTGGTTCCCCCTCTAGCGATTCTCAAGAGCATTTTCACCCTCAGGCTGTTAACACCCTCTCTCTGGTCCCACAGGGGAGACATGAGATAAACACACTTGGGTCTGAAGTAGGAGACGGTAACCCTGGGTGTACAGCCAGCTTATCAGGCATCCCAAACAGCACAGAAAAACAATTTACCAACATAATGCACATCACAGATTATTATAAAAACAAAACACCAACCAACTGAAAAATATATCCTGTGTCCTACAGTGTGAAATGTGTAGCCAGGATATCGTTCCTTATAAACAAGAAGGTCATCTCAGTATGCAAACTCGCTTTTGTATTAATAGACAGTCAAATTATATATACATGCCCTCCAAATTGTCTTTAAATAAATTTATGATTTTATCAGTCAAAGTTTGATATGCATACCTATTTCATATACCTAACAGAGAGATGCTATTTCCGAAAAAATATGTAGGACCCTGGGGAGGCTCAGCTGTGGCAGCCTGAAGTCATTTGCAGGGAGGATTAACTGAGGATAGACCCATGTTCGATGTAGGTAGCACCCACCATCTCACGGCTTAGAAGCCAGCCAGGCACTGGCATCTCCCACTTTGCTTCCTGCCCACCCTAAAGTCAAGACCGATCAGCCTCTACCACAAGCTCCTGCTGCCATGATGTTCTGCCCAAGGGCAACCAGTCAACTGACTGTGGACTGAACTGAGAAATCAGGAGCCAAAACAAATATTCTGGCTCTAGGTCTTCCTGTCAGTGATCTGGTCGCAGTGTCGAGAAAAGTAAGAAGTTACAAAATAAATAAATATACAATGTTGAGGTAGGCAGAGCACACACACACACAGTGAGTCACAGGTCGGTTGTGGAACTGGAACCCAGAGCCTACTGGGTGCCAGGGTGAAAGTCCAAAGTTTAGTTTTGAACTGCCTGTGGACTAACGTTCTTTCTCGCTGAGTCTCGATAGACAACTGTCACTTGCTAGCTCTACTCAGTGGACAAGGTATTACTTTCTCTACCTGTGCCTCAATGATTTCTCCATCCTGCTCCTTCATCATCATGGCAAATTCTTCAACTTCTGGTGTGCATTAGACCAGTGGCCCTCCCAAGGGACACCTGCACAAATGCTAACAATTATTCTGTCCAATAAAGGGTTAAGTTGACAAGCTGCTACCAGTTGCTCAGTCCCACCCACAGCAGGACCCAATTCTGAGGCCAAAGTGGGGGCACTTCAAAAGGAAGGTAAGCAACCAAGAAAGAGACTTGGGGGTAGTGTGAGTCAGGAATGGTCATCCTCCATCTCTCTCAGACACACAGAATATGGGAACCATCATGAACTTGAGTATGGCTGGTAGCCTTTGGGACTTTTAATTCCTGGAATGCACGAAGTATAGAATGTGTTTACTCCAAAGGCATAGTTTAGCACTGATGCCAGTTTTCCTGGACACACAAGTGAGGACACATTCCCCAAGGATCTAGTTTTCTCACCTGTCAACCAGGGGTATTACCCTGGGCTCACGGACACTATATTTAAAGCACTAACTATCACCATCTATATTTAGGATCCCTTAATGTGCAAACCATATGGGACTTGAAGGCAGAAGTTCTAGGCTCAAACCAGGAATCACTTACCTAAAAACCTAAAATTTCTGGGCCCTAGTTCTTTCTGTGCCACACGAAGAAGAGAAGAAAAAACTCATACCCCAAAGGAGTATCATGAAGGCTAAAATAACACACACCAATATTCCTGAGGGCTAGAGTTAGCACTCGATGAAAGAACATCTGCCTTACTTGCACAAGGCCTTGGGAGGATCAAAAAATAAATAAAAATAAACCAGCCATGATGATGTGAGCCTCTCTAACACAAGCGCTCAGAGACAGAGGCAATTGGATCTTTGTAAGTTCGAGGCCAGTCTACAGGGTTCCAGACAACCGGGACAATGTAGAGACCCTGTTTAATAAGTAGACAGAAAGACATAGAGATAGATGATAGACCCGTGGATGGATGAATGGATGCATGGATGGATGGATGGATGGATGGATGGATGGATGGATGGATGGATAGCCAGTCTCAAGCAAGCAGAGTAAACCTATCAGAAACAAGACTTTTATGAAGGAACTGGAAGTGAGGCACGGTGACGCACACCTATACTCCCAGCACTTTCTTGAGGTAGAGGCAGGAAGATCAACAATGCAATATCGTTCTTCCCCGCATAGAGACTTTGCATGGTCAGCTTGGGCTAAAAAGTAAAATAAAGCAAAACAAAATATAGCAAACCAAATAATGTTATCTCTTGGGGGTTTTATGAAACTACCGGATACAACTGTGGGCAACCTGTCAGGGGCAACAAGCCACCTTTCTTCCTCAAAGGCTCTGTCAAGGGCAAGGCTTTTACAGAGACTTTTAGAACAAAATGGCTGAAATTATTCTAAGGCTGGTTGAGTGCCTCCCCCTTGGCTGGCCTCTTCTCCCCCACTGCTTCAGAATGCACCAGTTCAGAGTGTGGGTGCCACAAGCCAGTACCAAGAAGGAGTGTCCTGCTCTTCAGGTGTCCCCCAAAACACAGCAAGTGCTAGTCCAGTGGGAGAGAGTGGGAACAGTTATGGACTGTACTGTGTTCCTCCAAGCTTACATGTTGAAGCCTAAACCCCAGCACCTCACAGTATGGCATCTGGAGAGGTCTTTATAGGGAAGGTCGATATGAACCCTTTAGAGTGGATCCTGATCTGTTGTTACCGGAGTAGCCTCAGAAGAGGAAATGTACAACCAGGCCCACAGATGAAAGACCATAAACTGGCTCTCTTGCCTTATTGCTCTCACTCTGTCTTCTCGCCCCTCCCCCCATTCTTCTCCACCCTCTCTCTCCAAGAGCTCATGGCCAGCCTCCTCTCCCTCTCCTCTCCCTCTCCCCTCCCTCTTCCCTCCCTCTCCCCTCCCTCTCCCCTCCCTCTCCCCCCCTCTCCCCTCCCTCTCCCCTCCGCTCCCCTCCCCTCCCCCTAACTCAATGGCAGTATTTCCATATGGCAGCTGTAGCAAGCTCAGACAGACTGGCTGGGATTTCCCTTTTCTGGTGCTTGGGATTAAACCCGGGTTCCATACACACTTGTTCTTCCACTGAGCTACAAGTCCAGTCCAAACACACATTCTCTTCAAGTAAGACAACTGCTCTAATCATTTCTTTGTGAGTGTTTTGTGACAGGGTCTCACGTGGCCCGGTCCACCCTCGAATGCAGTATGTAACTGAGACTGTCTCAGTTAGTTCTCTATTGCTGGGATGATACAACCACTAAGACAACTTACAAAATAAAGCATTTACCATGGGGCTTAGAGCCCATGACCATCATGGCAGGAAGCATGGCAATAGGCAGGCATAGCTGGATGGAGATGTACTGAGCGCTTTCATACTTATCTTCATGTATAAGACAGAGAGAGCTAATGGGGAGTGGCGTGGATGGGTTTTTTGTTTGTTTGTTTGGTTGGTTTTTTTTTTTTTGAAACTTCAAAGTCCACCCCCACATCCAACAAGGCCACATCTCCTAATCCTTCCCAAACAGTTCCACCAAATGGTGGTTCCACCCAGCATTCAAATATATGCATCTCTGGGAGCCATTCTCATTCAAAACACTCACATTGGCCTCACACATCGGATCTTTCTGTTGTTGAAGTCCTCTTCTCCAGAGCACTGGTATAAACGTGTGCCAGTGTAGGCAACTGAGGAACCTGCTTTCAACCTTCACACTGGATGCTGCCAACCCAAGCTCTAAGCGGACTGTACCTCCTGTATTATTCTCATTTTGGACTGCTGGGCACACCTGACTCAAGCCAATCGCTAGCGCCCAGAAAACCCAGGCCTTCCAAGTTACAATGAGAGTGGTGTGTTGGACAGTAAGCCCAAGCCCTGCAAAGCAATGGCCCTAAAGCCTGCCTTTCAGAAGAAGCAGGAAAAGAAAACCAAATAAAACAAACAAAAAAATACAACAAGCAAACAACAACAAAAATGAGTGGCTCATAAACTTGAGAAGTATCTGTAGAATGATGAGGATTTCAAGGTCATCCTCAAATGTGAGGCCATCCTGACCAGGTTTCAGGAGATCCTGTCTCAAAACACAGAAGGTCAGTCCATCTTCCTCCTGCCCCCACTTGAAACTGAACTGCCCCCAAGAACAACAAGAATATGTTTAAAGTGATGTGGCAAGGCTCCGATCCCTCTACCCTGGGTTATCATCTGCTGTGTTCAGAAGTTCAAGCTAGGGGGCTGGCAAGATGGCTCAGCGGTTAAGAGCACTGACTGCTCTTCTGAAGGTCCTGAGTTCAAATCCCAGCAACCACATGGTGGCTCACAACCATCCATAATGAGATCTGACGCCCTCTTCTGGTGTGTCTGAAGACAGCTACATTGTTCTTACATATAATAATAAATAAATCTTTTAAAAAAAAAAGCCAACCTGGTTTACAGAGTGAATTCCAGGACAGCTAGGGCTACACAGAGAAACCCTGTCGCGAAAAACCAAAAAAAAAAAAAAAGAAGATGACGTAGTAGTAGTACTAGTAGTAGTAGTAGTAGTACTAGTAGTAGTAGTAGTTCAAACTAAACTAAATGATTTCAGCCCCAAGGGGGAGCTCCCAGCCTCCCACCAGGAACCAGCAAGTGGTGGACCCACACAGGGATAAGGTCACTTAGGACCTTGCAGTCCAGGGCAATCCAGTTGCAGTATGGGTCAACTGTGCCAAAATCAGCCAAGGACAAACATGAGCAGTAAACCATTGTTTATGTTACCGAGTTTGGGGGTGGCTTGTTCTGTTTTGTTTTTAGATTTTGAACAATCTTTATTGCCCCTAACATTTTCATTTAATAAAGTTGCTTTATGCTTCAATGGAAAAACTATTCTTTAACTTTAATCAATGTTCTTCTTCCACACTAGTACCTATATTTTATTATTTGAACCATCATGTTAAATATATGCTAATCTACTGCTTATCAATGTTCCATTCTTCCTTTTATTTTTTATTAGATATTTTATTTACATTTCAAATGTTATCCCCTTTCCTCCTTTCCCCTCTGAAAACCCCTTATTTCATCCCCCACACTCCCCACCCCCTCTCACTAACCCACCCACTCCCACTTCCCTGTCTTGGCATTCCCCTACACCGGGGCAACTGGCCTTCACAGGACCGAAGGCTTTTTTTCCTCTCATTGATGTCCAACAAGGCCATCCTCTGCTACATATGCAGCTGGAGACATGGGTCCCTCCGTGTGTACCCTTTGGTTGGTGGTTTAGTCCCTGGGAGCTCTGGGGGTACTGGTTGGTACATATTATTGTTTCTCCTGTGGGTCTGCAAACCCCTTCAGCTCCTCGGGACCTTTCTCTAGCTCCTCCATTGCAGACAGTCGGCAATGGCTTGTTAAAGGCTAGTGACAACCTGGTACAGCCATTTCCACCGTGGAGATCCCAGCACAGACCCAGGCCTCAGGGTCTGGAACCTAGCTATCCTAAGAGGATGCTTCTTCACCCTGGGCTCCTTTTAGGCCCCTTCATCTTCATCTTTTCCCTAGTGCTAAAGTAGCCCAGGGCATCACACATGCTAGGAGGGCACTGTGCCACTAAGCCACACCCAGCACGGCTCGTCACCTCCTGAACATTGGACCTAGCATTAGGTCCTGGGTTCACAACGACTGCTCTGGAAGAACATCCTGTCTAACCTGAGAAACAAGCATGTCGACAGAAGCATGGCTCTGATTCACCCCGGAGAAAGACAGCTGAGGTAAGAGTCAGACCGAAAGAAACGGATGTTTCTGTTTGTTTGCCTGAACATATGGGATCTATAGGCACGAATGAATGCTAAGGGGAAAAAAAGCCTGTCACCTTTAAACAATCCTTGTTTTCAATATGGCTATTCCCTTCTAACTCATTTTCCTGAACATCAAAGAAAGGCTTATTTGGAAAAAAATGTTTCACTAAGTGAAATGAAATCAGCACCATCCTATCAGCCTCTCTACAACTAAGTCAGTAATGACTTTTGCTGTTATGGTGGGGAAGAATCCAACTCACCTTGCAAATAATGAATACCTGCCACTTTGCGGGGGGGGGGGGATATTGGAAAGAAAAAGGCAACCTCTGAAGGTCACTAAAATCTAGATAACCTCAGAATGTCATGTATCATGGAGACAAGGTCTGTTGGACATCAAACATGATCTGTGGCCCTGGGGCCCATGTACAAAACCACAAAGCAAAATCACTATGGGTGGGGATGGAGAGATGGCTCAGTGGTTAAGAACACTGGCTGCTCTTCTGGAGGTCCTGAGTTCAACTCCCAGCAACCACTTGGTGGCTCACAACCATCCATAATGAGATTTGACACCCTCTTCTGGTGTGTGTGAAGACAGCTAGAGTGTACTTATATAAATAAAATAAATAGGTCTGTAACTATGGGTTACAGAGCTGAAGGGCAGGGCATGACTATGGAATCACTTCATTCTAAAGCTATGCCTTTAAGAAACCATGTCTCCCTTCAGCATCACCGAACTATTAAGTACAACTGGCAAATAAAAATTTCACACACTTAAGCTGGATGCCACATGCCTATGATCCCAGTCCTCAGGAGGCTGAGGCAGGAGGATCACCAGTGTTGAGGCTAGCCTGGCCTATACAGTAAGAACCTATGTTAAAGAAGAGGAGGAAGAAAAAGGAAAGAGAGGGAGAAATAGAGAAGAAAGGAAGTAGAAGCACCTAGTCACAGTACACAAAACGATCTGTTGTCACACTAGGAAATGTAAAATAAATCCCACAATTTGAAAGCAATCAGCATATGTCTCAGATGTCTGTGTAAGGAAGGCTATGACTAAGGTTGCTCTTAGCTAATTTCTAGTAAACACTGCAGGGTTAATTATAGCCACCGATGAGTACACCCCTGGAATTTATCCCTCTCATAACTGAAAGTCTGTGCCAAACATCAAGTTCCCTAACTCCCAACATAGCCATTCTCTCTTACACTTGAAATTCATCCTCCAGCCTTGGTCCCTCCTCCCCACTCCCTTCTTGGTGATGTTAGAGCCTCCTGCAGAGTTGGCCTTCACTGAGTTTCCCTCTAATCCTCCATGCTTTTATTTTAATTTGGGGAGAGGTGGTGTGGAAGCCAGGAGAGGCCACCCTGCAGCTAGAATCATGGAAGACAGAGGTCCAGGGGCATCCTGTAAGTGATAAAGGACAGAACTTTCCAAGAGCAGCAAGCACATTTGAACCCCTGACCCATCTATCTCTTCAGCCCCCAGTTTGAATCCCATTTCAGCTATATGTGAATCCCAACCCTCCAAGTCAGACTATCTTCCTAGTTAGGATGCAGGGCACACCTTCATAACCAAGGGGCTTCAAAAGGAGTGTGGAGTGCTCTACCGAACCTCCTTCCAATTCAGTAATATGTTCTGGAACCTAATGTATAATGTTTCGAACACTTTAAAAGGATGCTCAGGTGCGTGTGAGATTGTGAGGTGTCTATCTCCTTGCCACCTCAATACCCAAAGCTCTCTCACTTGGCCCTTAATAATATCCTTTTCCCCTCTGTGTGACTAAGACCTCAGAACATCCAGTCACCAGCACATGCGCCCAGCCCACCTCCCCTCTTCCAGCACTGCCAGAGCTAAACACTTGGCAGCCACCTCAAGGTCGGCTTTCGAGACAGAGACTTTTTTTTTCTCTGATAGGGTCTCGATGACCTGGAACTTACTGTGTAGACTGTTGACCAGGCTGGCTTCAAACCCACAGAGATCCTCCTGTCTGCATCACAACATTCAGCTTTACCACTTAACAAAACACCTGCCATACTACCTGCCTGCCTGGTTAACCTCACCCAGGTACTACAAGGTAGGAACACCCAAACAACTTCTGTAGGTTTAGAAGTCAAGCATCCATCCTGGGCAGGTGTTCACTACAAGATCCTGTTTATGGCATTGCTGGCAATCTCAAAGACACCAAGGTTCAAATATTCTTGTAGGACACTCCCTTCAGACATGTCTTAGGTTACCAAAGGGTTAATAACCACCGACCAAAGCCCCAGGAATGGAGACCAGAGCCCCAGGAATGGAGATGGTTCAGGCCAGCTGTTGTGTCCTGGTCTCCAGAGGCAGCTGCTTCAAAGCCATCATCCCCTAAAGTGACTTCCTGCAGTATTTCTTCCCGTAGCGCTTGTAGCCCCTACAGGTCAAGCCACATGCCAAGGTATGTAGAAAGCCTAAGTTCAAGAAATGTCAGCCTGACTTTATGCCTGGATAAGATCTGAAAGCACAAGGATAGAAAAACTATAAACACACACACACACACCCATATATATCCATATATGGATATATATGGATATATGTAGATATGTATGGATATATATGGGTGTGTGTGTGTGTACATATATATACATACATATACATATATATACATACACACACACACACACACACACACGGGTTTTGTTTGTGTGTTGCTTGACCTTTCCCTGGAATTCCTGAGTACTCAAACTGGAATGTGGCCCAATTAAATGTATAATGGTCAAGCAAATGACTCAATCCAGCTTCGTGCTCACGGGCAGGATCCTATAGATCCAGGGGACAGAGTGAATCTCATGGTGAGTCACTTGACCTTTTGTCTCCCAGTCGGACCCTGATATATGCAAGAAAATTCAAAAGTTAGATGGATTTGCAAGGAAGAATAAGGGAGAGCACTAGAAATAGCCCAAAAAGGTATTCAATGGCTGAGTCAATAAAGAAAACTGAATGGCCAGATGTGGTGGTGCACTCTGTTAACCCCAGCACTATCCGCACTCAGGAAGTGGAGGCAGGTGGATCTCTGTACAGTCCTGGCTGTCCTATAACTCACTCTGTAGACCTCTGCACTCAGATTCCGGATTTAACTGGGGCTCCTAGGGATGAGAAACATTGTGGAGCAGATGGCTCATGCTTCCACACTTTAGCAGAGGCGGCCTGGAATGATCCCACTCCTTAACTAAATAGGCTTGCTGGCTTTGGCAGAAACAAGCAAGACTTTCCTCGAACTATGGACTGTGTAACACACACACACACCACCACCACCAACAACAACAACAAGAACAACAACCTGACAAGAGCCGGCTGGCTTTGGGGACCTGGCACTACTTTCTTTCAGTTAAGAAGTAAATGCTACACTATACGGAAGCCGCTTCCTCTTCAAAGACAAGGGGAACTGCCTGGTTTGTCAACATTGTCGACACTTCCCAGACCCCAGTGAGAAGTGGATCAGAGTTCATTTAAAAACAGTACTGGCTATTGCTACCCAGCTGACCTGTCCATCCAGAAAGGGAAGGGCAAGAGAGAGAGAGAGGAAAAAAATACACCCAGATTCACATCTTGCCTAAAAGGATACAACTCTCTGTGGAACTTTATATTTAACACAAAGTTCTGCGAAAAGACAAAGCGTGGACTAAAATGAGGCCAGAAGGGATGAAGAACTTTTCCTTGGGCCATTTCTAATGAGAGGGAGACCACTTTCTTCCCAACACAACCTGCTCTATACTTCTTGCTGAGTCTAGGAACACAGCATGACAATGCGTAACAGGCACGCGCTCAAGGAGTGAGGCCTTGGTGCTGTATTTCTGAAGATCACAAAACTGATTGGACACTGACTGATCTCCAGGATCCCTTCATCGGTGCCTCGGTTCTGGGATCTGACTGTGTTCCCTGGTGTAGGGACAGCTGCCCCGAGAAAATAGGCATGTGGCCCCTGTCAGCGCCAGCAGTAGCCCAAGGTTCATCACAGCGCCAGGATTTCTCTTGTTTTTGAGTTGTAAGAGGAGTCCTTGGGGGAGGAGACCGGGGAGGGGAGAAGCGCAAAAGTGGGTGGGTGGGAGGATTGGGAGAGAAGTACTAGGGCTCCTAGGGCTCCGGGGCAAGCTGGGAATGCCTGGTTCCCGGAGTCCGGCCCCCACCCACGTCAATTCAGCTTCCTCTTCCTCATTGTCCGCCACTTGGGCGAAATCAGCCCAGTGCCCTCCCCCCAGGCCTGAGGAACGTGTTGTTCTGCACTACACCAGACGCCCCAGCAGGGACCTCTCTCTCTTAAGAGGCTTCCTGCCACAGGTGACAGAGATGTGCTTCTGGGGCAGGGAAGCACCCTCAGCATCCAGCCTCCATTAATGAGCAAGTGTCCAAAGCAAAAAGAGGGTTGCCTCCAGAGAGGTTAAAAAATGTGTGTGCCTCAATTATTCCAAAGGAGATCTATTGAACTTAATCACTAGGCCAGCCTCTTTCCCAGAACTGCCCTGACACCCACTTCCTAACCAAAAGAGAAAAAAAGAGGCCCAGGTTCCAATCGACTCATACAATTTTATCAGACTTTAATAAAAGACCTACAACCAATATTTCTCAAACTATTCTATAAACAGTTGCAAAACCAGCATTATGCACAAACACACACACACACACACACACACACACACGGAAAATTATAGATAGATCTCCCTGGTGAACACAGATACAAAAATTCAATAAAACACTTGTAAACTGAATTCAAGAACACACCAAAAAGACCATTTGACTATAGTCTAAAATCAAGTCAGTTTCATGACAGAGACAAAGAGGTTGTTTATCGTATACAAATCAGTAATTATAATTGTACTTAAAGACAGAAGGCATATGATCTAAAAAGTCACAAGACCACCTTTTTCCAAACTCTACCTTCCTTCCTCATGATGAAATCCTTAGAAAGTCTAAGGATATAGTAAACATATATTAACATAATAAAGTGATGTACACCAAGCCTATAGGCAACATCATGACAAATTGGGGGGGGGGGGGGGACTATGAAGCAGTTCAATTACAGTTCCACAAAAATCAAGAACAAAATAAAAATATCTAACTCTTTCCTTCTTTACATTGTTTTGCTTAGTCTTACCTAAATAATACAAGAGAAAAAATAAAAAGTCACACATAGAAAAATAAATTCAAGTATTCTTATTTGCAAATGATAGGATTCTATACATTAAAGATCCTGACTCCACTAGAGAACTCATCCAGTTGCAAAGCATTTTCAACATAGCAACAAGACACATTATGAACAGATCAGGAGCCTTCCTACACACCAAGGGCAAGCACACTGAAAATGAAACGACAGAAACGATCCTATTTACAGTCACTTAAAAAAACATAACATGGAATAAACCCAACAAAGGTAATAAAAGATCTGTACAAGGAAAACTGTAAAACACCAAAGAAGGAAATAGAGAAAAATAACAGAACATAGAAAGAACTCCCATGTTCACGGTTGGGCAAAATACTGTAAATAATGGCCAGCCTACCAAATAAAATACAAAGATTCCATGAAATCTGAGAACTGCAATGCTATTCTTCACAGAAGCAGAAAAATATCTAAAAATACATGTGTAGACACAAAATATCTCACACGCCAAATAAATCCTGGGCAAAAAGAATAAAAAATAGTGCTGGAGTCATTATCATACCTGTAGTATACTACAGAGCCATACTGATCAAAAAAGCCTAGTACTAGCACAGAAACAGGCAGCGGCTCAAGAGAATAGAGTAGAGGGTTCACATATAAACCCGTGAAACTAAAGTCATGTTTTAAAGACGAAAAGTGGACCCAGACATAAGCCCACACTCCTCTAGTCACTGGATTTTTCACGATGCCAACAAGGCATCCTGAAGAGAGAGTGTCTCTGACACATGATGACTGAATTGGATAGCTACACACAGAAGGATGAGCCTTCATCTTTACCTGTCACCATACAACCTTGTGACATGGATCAGGTCTCCTTTACTGTTAAGTGCAAGCCAACATTACAATTAGAAATACAATAAGGGTCACTCTCAGTATGCCTTTGACTCTCAGCTTGAACATCTTTGTAAAATAAATCCTTTTTCTTAAACATGCCTGTTGTTACTGAAAGATAGAGCTAAGAAGAGCGAGCTGCCCACGTGTTAGAAAACCGAAGGGGCTTGTGTGGGAGGATGTGAGGCAGACGAGGGATGCAAGGGCCGGGGGGAAGAAAATCACTAAGGGTGATAACAAACAAGATTCCTCAAGAAGCTGAAGCACTAATGTGTGTTTTGAAGAAATCCTGATAGTAAAGGAGATATGCTATAGGACCTGAGCAAGGCAGAGGTAGAGACGAAAGCGAACTCCGGACCTTGTGCATGGGTACAAGATGTGGTAATTAAACCATGTTAGTAGTACTTCCGGGTTACAGGTACATGAGAAAATGAAAGAAGGAAATGTTCATCTACCTCAGTTTTCACTCATTCTCGGTAGGTGTGGTGTGACAGAACAGAAATGCTCACAGTGCAGGATGCAGAGAAAGGGACTGCTGTCTCTCGGTTCCTCCTTTGCCCACTTAGGCACATCGCCTGTCTCTGGAATGAAATATCGCAGTTCAGACTCTCAGCCCTATAGGTTTTAAGCCTGTAGAGAGAAAAGCAAAGCCTTTATAAACTGTTGGGCAGGGGACGGGAGGTGGGGTAGGGGTTGATCTCCACTCCTATCCAGAAGCTGGATGGTCTCTATGATGTCATAACATTGAGAAGAAATGGGTACCTTCAAGGCAAGGGTGCCTGCTCCTGCTTGTAGCATCGTGAAGCTTGCTGCCCATGGGCAGAGGGTGGCGTTCTGGGATGCCTGGCGAGCAGCTGCTGGGCTCTGCTGGGCTCTGCTGTGCTGAAGCCCCAGCCTTTAGCCCTAACTTAGCAATCTATAAATATTCACACATATTACATTGGTGCCCATACATGCATCACATGTTGCATGTCAATTATGAATAGGTAATACTTGATAGGCTAAGTAAGCTCAGCCTGGACTTTGGAACAGTCTGATCTTTTGATCCCCATTTGAGAGAAGTACGGTCCCGAGCTGCAAGAACAATGGGGTTCCCTGGACCACATGGTTCCATCCTTCCACCCTTAGCCAACACTTAGGCCTCCTGATGGTTCTTTCCGTAGCTCCCTGTGTGATGCCCTGTTGTACGTCCTTTCTGCTGTTTTCTAGGGAGAGTCCTATATCATGATGAGTTTTTGCCAACCTCTCCATGGCCTGCATCCTCTTCCTTTTTAGGAGCTGGGGCTTGGCTTCTCCCAGCACATTTTGGCCCATAACCATTGCTTTCCCCTGCAGAAGAGCATTTTCCAATAATTTGAGTCTGTGTTTTCCTGCCTTTGGAGGGTTTCATGGCTACCAACTCGACTTGGCCTGAAGGCACAGGCTTCGGCTCCTCTCCAGACCACTGCTCTCCAACTAATAGGGGGCACGCTCTCTGGACTGACTGTCTACAATAAGGCTTGATCTTACCCAGCACAAAGATGTTTTCTTCTACAGCAAGACGTCCGCAGTACCTGAAAGCTTCTTGGTACTGTATCAGTCCTGTGTTGTCTTCTCCTGCCAGACGGCCCCTCCTCTGCTCCTCCAGGCTCTTTTGTTGCTGTTGCTGAAGGTTCTTGCTTCGGTGTTCAGTGTTCATAACCACCTCTTGCTTCAGTAATTGTCAGATGTCTAGTAGGGTTGAGGTTTTTTCTATTTTCTTTCTAGCGTTGCTGAGCAACTCCATCGTTCTCCTTTTCCCCTGGCCTCCCCTGCTGTTGCTTCACAGCTGTTCTTCGGCAAGTCAGTGTGTCCAACAAATGACTGGCTGTGCTCTGGGCCTTTGACAGAATTGCCCTGAAAGACCCTTTTGGAGACTATAGACAAGCTTAATTTCGGTTCAGGGGCACGGTCCTTGCTAGCACAGCTTGTAAGGTGTGGAAGTCAATCTGGTTTCCTCTTGCCATGAGAACTGCTAAGCAGCTCTCTCAGGCTATGCTGCTGGCTACCCAGATCCTGTCTACTTCCTGGCATAGCCCTGAGGTCTTTAACCTCCTGCATTACCGACTTAAACCTAATGGCCAGCCTAGAGGCTTTTTCTGGTGATCTTCCATTGTTCTCAATTAATTCTAGTCTCCTAATTTTCAAAAGGAGGGAGTCTTGCCTTTGCGAAGACATGTCCTCTTGCAAAAGGGCTTTACCCTACTAGGTTTTACCCTGAGGTCAACAGACCTCTTCTAGCTACTACCTATCTATATATCTATCTGTCTTTCACACACACAAACACACACACACACTTTCACACACTATCTCTTTCTCTCACACTCTTTTCTCTCTCTCTCTCTCTCTCTCTCTCTCTCTCTCTCTCTCTCTCTCTCTCTCTCTCTCTCTCTCTCTCTCTCATACAATTCTAATTCCAATATAAGCAGATTCTCTTTAAAGCTCCCCCAGCCTCTCGTGCCCAGACTCTAGTGTTTCCCTAGAGGTTTGAGGACTGAAAAGTGCCCTCTGTACATCACAGTTAAGAATTGTGGGGTGGAACCTCTAGCTACCTGTCTCTTTATGATGCATTGGGCGTGGCTAGAGGGAAGATGGCTGTAACTCAGACTGGGCACTAAGCATTCTGGTCTGTGGCTGCTGTCATTCTAGATGTTAAGAATTGCAGCATCTAGGGAAACCACAGATGGAAGGACACAAGCATGCTAGGAGTGGGTGAGAGCCTGTAAAAGACAGTCAGGGACTAGGAGGAGGTCTCTAGAGAGTCAGAGGGTCCATGGGCTAACTTCCTGCAGCTGCCATCCAGCTTCTGCACAGTATCATCCATATCAAGGAATAAAACAATATTCACCTCAGAGAAACAAAAGGCCTGGCTTATTCTAGAATCAAATACAAAGGACCATGGTCCAGAAGCATCAATTTTAGGTTCCCCAAATATCATATTCCAATAGAGTAGCCATTTCATGATGTTTTTATGCAAACAGAACAAAAATGATCAGAAGACAAGACACACTTCAAACACACTGATGGATAGAGCAGATTGGCAGGGTATAGCAAGGAAGAGGAATCTCTGCCCTAAGCCTCCAGACGCTGTAAAGAGGAACCCAGTTACCTGCTAAGTTAATCACTAGGAAAATTCACTTGGTAGGCACAAGAATGTTTGTTGAGACACATAGCTGGGCAAGTAATGGTTCATGAGAGTTTAAAGATAACCCCTAAAATGATCTGTAATTAGGCTCTGGATCTGCTGTAGGGGTGGTTCTGATGCTAAGGTCCTGTTTGCAACTTGGTTCTTCACCTACCAGTAAAGATGCTATGGATGAATTACTGGGCAGAAGGAAGAGACAGGACTTCCAGTGTCCCACAGGTGAGCTAGCAGACCCAGGGAGAGAGGAAAGGAGGGTTTCACCATGCTTCAGATGGAGAAAAGTCAACCAGCTGTGTGAGATCTCAGATGGAGTGGCCACAGGCCACTTCTCCAGGAGGGATGTTGGGACTTCGAGCTAGGACTAAAGGTAACTGAAGCTAGGGCAGATTGAGAGGTGAGGAGGTAAGAGTATTGGGAAGGGCACTCCAGCCACTGTAGACTGGAGGTGTCCAACAATTGAGCTGATAAGGCAGATTGAAACTGATCAACATGTGTGTGTCTGTGTTTTTTATCTTTGGATCCAATATTCTCTGGGCAGGGGCTGGTAGTGTGGCTCTGTTCCCAAAGCATCAAAGCAGAGTAGCAAAAGCTACAGCCTACAACCTGGAACACTCCAATCTCCCCACTGCTAAAGAGCCAGTCAGCCTTGTAGGAGGTTCTGTGTAAGCTAGCTTGGTTCCCGAGCTTTCGATCACACCTCAGTCCGTACACTGTGTCAGTGAAGACTGTACTATGTGCATTGCCCAAGGACACAGCCAGTACACATGACCATACTGTGCTAAAACTGTCTTGCTGGTGAAATTCCCAGCCTCTTGAAGGATCCGATCGCTGTGGAGCTCAACACAGTGCAGAGACAGAAGCATGTGACGAGTCACCCAGGCATTACCACACTAAGTGCACTGATGCAGGAATGCATTCAGGCATGCCAACTTTCCTAGAGGTATTATATTAGTGGGGAAGAGGGGAGAAAGACTTAGAAACATATGTAAACTCAGTAAACAAGTCCTGGAGTGGAGGGTTTCTTCCATGGCCATCAAGTAAGCTGGTGAGAAAGAACATGACATTGACAAAGGGTGGGTAATTCTTGGGGCTCAGTGTTTAAGAGCTGTCAGTTCATTGTTGGAGGCCTTGGTAATGAGAGAAAGAAGCTCACACCTTGTGGACAGTAAAAAAAGAGGCTAATGCCTCTTCCCCAGGCAACACTTTCACATCTGTATTCACCAGGATTCTCCAGAGGAACAGAACTGATAGATATATGTTACAAAGGGTAAGCATTAGCTTGGCTTACAGTGGATAGTCCAACAATGGCTGTCTGAACACTGGAGAGGTTGAGAACCAAGTAGTCGCTCAGTTCATGGAGTGGGGTTCCTTGAGGGCTTCAATCTGGTACTGTAGGTCTAGAGAACCCCTGGAAAGCCACTGGTTTTCAGTTCACATTGAAAGACCAAGAATCTGGGGCCCAATCTTCAGCAGAAAACAGTGTCAGGCTAATCATCAACAAAGTAGACTCACTCACCAACAAGAGGTGGAGGCAGTCAGGAAAAGGCAAAAGTTTTTCCCTCCAACCTTCTTATAACCAGGTACCTCCCTACAGTGCCTCTGTGAGAGGAAATTCTTCCCTATTCAGTCAACTCCTCCAGAAACTACCTAAAGTATCTTTGCCCCACCAGCCTCTCTCTTGCTTGATTCCAGACACAATCAACTTGACACCAAGACTATGTATCTCTTCATCCTTTAGACTGAAGTTTAAGTTGACTCAGGAAGTAAAGGCTGATACCAGACCATGCAAGCTCATGACAGTTGGCACCCTCATGAACATTGCATCTCAGGACACAGCTTTGACCTTTTCCTTAGTTGGAATTCCAGCCCAACCTCCCCCACCTGGCAGAGCTCAGGGAACAAGCTTTTGTCTTCAAGGAGCTGCAGCTTCCTGAGAAGGGGGCCAGCAGCCATCTCCTGCAGAGTAGCAGACCCTGTGGAATTAACATCTTCCAGAGAGCTGTTGTATCAACATCTCTCAGCTGGGCTGAGACCTGCTGACAAGACTTGCAGCTTTGGGAGGGAGGGTCACACCCCCAAAGCTTATATTTTGTTTACCCCAAGTAAAGATGGACTTTGAACACCTGTGTTGTCTTGGTCCATGTTCCTTATGCCGTCCCCCGATACATCCCTAAGTATCTTTTACAGAAGATACACCCTTCGTTCCAAACCAGCCATATGTTATGATGCTAATTAGGATGACCCTTTCTTTTCAGTAAATGATCCTCATACCAGATCAGCCAGGAGTTAATGGCAAACACAGGAATGATGTGCTCACTGCAACAGATTCAAGAAAACTTCTCAAGTAACTCATACACATTCAAAACTGATGCTAACAAAAGTGAGACTTTAATGTATGTGGTTATCAGGGCTACCTCATTTTCTTTTATTAGATATAGTCTTTATTTATATTTCAAATAATTTCCCCTCTCCTGGATCCCCCCCTCCCCAAAAGTCCCAGAAGCCCTCATCCCTCTCCCTATTCCCCAATCAACCCATTCCCACTTACCTGTCCTGGTATTCCCCTACACTGCTTCATTGAGTCTTTCCAGGACCAGGGGCCTCTCCTTCCTTCCTTCTTGGGCATCATTTGATATGTGAATTGTTTCTTGGGTATTCCAAGCTTCTGGGCTAATATCCGCTTATCAGTGAGTGCATACCATGTGTGTTCTTTTGTGAATGGATCATCTCACTCAGGATGACATTCTTCAGTTCCACCCACTTGCCGAAGAATTTCATGAATTCATTGTTTTTAATAGCTGAGTAGTATTCCACAGTGTAAATATATCACATTTTCTGTATCCATTCTTCTCTGTATCCATTATATGGTCAAGTTTGGAGAAGGTACCATGAGGTGCCAAGAAGGTATATTCCTTTGCTTTAGGATGGAATGTTCTATAAATATCTGTTAGATCCATTTGGTCCATAACTTCAGTTAGATTCACTGTGTCTCTGTTTCCATGATTTGTCCATTGTTGAGAGTGGGGTGTTAAATTCTCCCACTCTTAGTGTGTGTGGGGTGCAATGTGTGCTTTGAGCTTTAGTAAAGTGTCTTTTATGTATGTAAGTGCCCTTGCATTCAGAGCATATATGTTCAGAATTGAGAGTTCATCTTGGTAGACTTTTCCTTTGACCAGTATGAAGTGTCCCTCCTTATCTTTTTTGACAACTTTTGCTTGAAAGTCAATTTTATACAATATGAGAGTGGCCACTCCAGCTTGTTTCTTGGGACCATTTGCTTGGAAAATTGTTTTCCAACCTTTGACTCTGAAGTAGAGACTGCCTTTGTCATTGAGGTGAGTTTCTTGTATGTAGCAAAATGTTGGGTCCTGTTTATATATCCAGTCTGTTAGTCTATGTCTTTTTATTGGAGAATTGAGATCATTGATGTTAAGAGATACTAAGGAAAAGTGATTGTTGCTTACCATTTTCTTCTTTGTTAAAAATGAAATTCTGTTTGTGTAGCTATCTTCTTTTGGGTTTGTTGAAAAAGATTACTTTATTGCTTTCCCTAGAGTGTGTTTTCCCACCTTGTTTTGGTATTTTCCACCCATCATCCTTTGTAGAGCTGAATTTGTGGAAAGATACTGTGTAAATTTGGTTTTGTCATGGGATGTCTTGTTTTCTCTGTCTATGGTAATTGAGAGTTTTGCTGGGTATAGTATTCTGGGCTGACATTTATGTTCTCTTAGGGTCTATATCATATCTGCCAAGGATCTTCTAGCTTTCATATTTTCTGGTGAGAAGTCTGGTGTAATTCTGATAGGTCTGCCTTTATATATTACTTGACCTTTTTCCCTTACTGCTTTTAATATTCTTTCTTTGTTTAATGCATTTGGTGTTTTGATTATTATGTGACAGGAGCAATTTCTGTTCTGGTCCAGTCTGTTTGGAGTTTTGTAGGCTTCTTGTATGTTCAGGGGCATCTCTTTCTTTAGGTTAGGGAAGTTTTCTTCTATAATTTGGTTGAAGATATTTACTGGACCTTTAAGATGTAAATCCATGCTCTCTTCCCTACCTATGATCCTAGGTTTGGTCTTCTCATTGTGTCCTGGATTTCCTGGATGGTTTGGGTTACAAGCGTTTTCCATTTTGCATGTTCTTTGACTCTTTAGTCAATGTTTTCTATGGAATCTTCAGCATCCCACATTCTTTCTTCTATCTCTTGTATTCTGTTGTTAATGCTTGCATCTATGACTCCTGAATTCTTTCCAAGGTTTTCTATCTCCAGAGATGTCTCATTTTGCAATTTCTTTGTTGTTTCTACTTCCATTTTTAGATCCTGGATAGTTTTGTTCAGTTCCTCCACTTGTTTGTTTTTTCCTGAAATTCTTTAAGGGATTTTTGTGTTTCCTTTTTAAGGGCTTCTACCTGTTGACCCATGTTCTCCTGTATTTCTTTAAGGGAGTTATTTATGCCCTTCCTATCAGCATCATGAGATGTGATTTTTAAATCCAGCTCTTGTTTTTCTGGTGTGTTAGAGTATCAAGAATTTGCTGTTGTGGGAGAACTGGGTTCGAATGGTGCCATTTTGCCTTGGTTTCTGTTGGTAATGATCTTGAGTTTGCCTTTGGCCATCTATCTCTGGTGTTAGCTGGTCTTGCTGTCTCTGACTGTGGCTTCTCTGTCCTGCAAGCTTGTGTATCTGTACTGGGATTCCTGTTCTCTCAAATGCCCTGCATACAGCTGGTTCTCTAGAAACTATCTGTAGATGGAGTCTTCCCTGTGACAGAACTGGCAGGGGTCTACCACAGCAGAACCAACAGGGCAGGCGGCAGTGGTGGAGGGAGGTGTAGAAGAGCTATATCATCTTTTGATATGGTTCTGGAATTGAAAGCATCAAGTACCACAGAAATTAGAAGGACAGCACAGAGGACTGGACAGATGATCCTTTCTCAGTTCCTTCTTCCATCTCATTGGCACTGGTAAGTAATAAATGAAGGCTGAGTAAGGGGATGGGGAATTAAACTCTTGTAAAATATCAAGGGTGGAAATGTTGATATATTAGTGAATATAGAAATTTCAGGGTGTTAGGTGAGGATGGGTAGTGGATCACCCTCTCAGAGGTGGGGGGGGTCAGGATGATGAACTTGGGGAGAGGGAAACAGGAAGGAGGAGGCAACATTTGGAATGTAAAAAAAACAATTTAATAAAAAAAGAGGAAAAAAAGAAATTTCAGAATACTTTCCACCAACTAAATAGGCATGTGTGTGTATATACATATATATATACACACACATGCCTATTTAGTTCCTATATATATATATTATTTATAAATAATATAAATATATATTATATATATTATAATTATATATAATTATATATATTTATATTTATATATTTATATTAATTATATATATTAATTTATATATTATATATTATATATATTATATATATTATATTATATATTATATATATATTTATATATATAATATATAATATATTATATATATTTAGTTCATATATATATATATAGGCATTTGGAAATGTGAGCATAAACTAGAAAATGCTTACAAATTGGAAAATATTAACATCCTAAATACCAGACATTGGGATATCTAGTAAGATGTAGCTAGAGGTCATCACTTAAGTGTAAAGTATAGATGTCATAGTTTAAAACATGCAAACTTTTATTTTCTATAGCTAAATTATTTAATAGCAAATATCAAATTAAAAACAAACACTCAAAAGTGAATAAAAGATACTTAATAAAATTAGATAAACAAAACCAAAACTACTCTAATAATGAAATATGCTATATTGAATAATTTTTGTGTGAAATAATCAAAGTAAAATAAATGAAAATAATTTTATTTGAAAACCCATAGAAAGAAGAAAATTATAAAGCAAGATATATGCATGAATAACAAAATATCAAAATAGAAAAACTGTATGTATTTAAGCGATAAATTCTTTTGAAATAGATTCAAGGAAAGCAATAGAATTTGTGTAGGGTGAAAACACAGGTTTAAGCAAAGACCTAATATGTAAGAGTGCAAGGCTCACCTAATGAAGAGTAATATAGTGTCCCTCTTGAATCCTGTGTGTAAGATAAATTTAAATGGTACTAAAAGATTCTTCATTCAAAAATTGTCAATCATAATTTTCAGATGGATTCTACCTAGTAATACCAAGGAACAGTAGATTAGGATAGTCTAGTAGTCCAATCTTTATACCTTGTCCCATACAACTGTTCCTTGTTTTTATGTTGTTCCAACCACTTAAAAGGGGGGATTACTATTCAACTCATAATTAAATCACCCTAATGTCAAAACAAATGAGAAAACTAAAGTACAAATCAAGTGATTTAATATTTATTGCAGGTGACATAAACATCGATCATAAAACTTCAAAAGAGCAAAGAAAAACTCTACAGCCATAACATGCTTTTGACATAATCAATGTCTAAAACCTAGTAACTCTACACACAAGAAGAACTACGTCAAAACTGTATCAAGGATTTAAAAATATTCTGTTTACTCAAGCTACAAAAATCACAGAGTCTTAAAACTAACTTAAGTCTTTAATCCTTTTAGAAAAAGTATTGAGTGTTGAAGATTTTAAGAAATCTTAATAAAAAGAAGGAAAAGAATCATTGTTTGATATTCAATATTATGGTCTCACTGACAATTCAAATCTGTTGGGAGATTAAATTATTCAGTAAATGTCTCAAGATATTTAAAATATTATAAAGAAATATCCAGGAACACTCAGAACAATAACCTACAAGGATTAAATATACAAACATGGAAGAAAAACACATCCAGTCTTATTGAAGGAAAGAGAATAAATGTTTGTGTATCTTACAGGGAAGGCTATCAACAAATCATGAGAGGCCAATGTAACAATGACAAGAAATGAACACAGTTAGATTTGGAAAAGGATTTTCTCAATGATTGTGAATCAGTTTTCCATAGTGCCATGATTTGTTCTTCTTCTAGTGTTCTTACATATGTTCATTTGTTAGAAATTCATATGAAATGTGACATATTAGTTCAGCTAGGTTGGTTAATGTCAAGGGAAGGCAAGTTTTGTCTACTGTCTGACTTATAAATAAAGCTTTATTAGCATGTAACCAACTTATTTCTTTTCCCCAAACACTAAATTATTTACTTTAATTTTATACAGAATTATTGCCAGCCTGTCATTTATGTTACTGTCTCCCATCTAGTCTTGCATCTGTCTCAATTCTTCCATATCAGGAGTGCTAGATTGATAGGGATGTTTCTTTTGAACTTGTGTTCCAGGGAAGAATATACTTAAGTCAGAGTCAGCTTAGTCAGCATTTATTTAGGTAGCATGCAAAAGCTTTCGTGCATAGAAATAAAATATCATGGAAATCATAGCATCAAAAGCCACCTTGTGTAATATTCTTCCATTTATCACACACAAAATATTCAGAGGATTTGGTTTTCATTAATTCATGGTCAAAATAGTTCTCTCCCACTGGATATATACTTGTTAATATGGCATTTATAATTACAAATACACTTATACACTCCCACACTAGGGAAAAGGGGAATACAGTAAATTAAAACTTAGGAGAATTCTTATGCTTGATAAGCTCAAATCTTTAACTGTGAGTTTATCTGTGAGAAAGGAAAGCTTACATTATCTGCATGAAATGAAATGAAGTAATGAAATGTGTATTTTAAGTAAGCAGGTTATAAAAGTGACTAAATTATAAATTGCATTCTAGTTTGTCTGTATAAAATGTTACAAAATATGAAGGAATCATCAGGGGCTTACTCACATGTTCTGTGTTTGTGGTTCACTGGTTTACTCTTGTTATTTTAATATTTGACAGTACTGGTAGACAACCCCAGGGCCTTACACATGTAAGGAAAATGCTTTATCAATGAGCTGTATATCCAATGCTTGGTTTTCAGGCAACCATTATTCAAGCTGGTCTAGAATTATTATTCAGTACTTTTAACTATCCTCAAATGCAAAAATTTCCCTGTGTTAGGTTCCTGAGTGCTAAGTGTGTGTGTGTGTGTGTGTGTGTGTGTGTGTGTGTGTGTGTGTGTGTGTTTGTGTAAGAGAGAGAGAGAGACAGAGAGAGAATATCTGAATTGCTGTGATTTCTTTCTTAATTCTGTAATATCTATTTTTATAATTGTAGTGTTTTCTCAAAAGAATACTAAAGATTTTGTAACTCTCAATCTGCACAAACCCTGTATCTAACTCCTTAATTTCAAAAAGAAAGTTTAAAGACAAATGGAAAAAGACATATTGTATAACAGGATTGAAAAGTGTGAAAAGTTTCTTTTTGAAAAACCAAAAACTCCAAACACTTAGACAATAGTCCCCTTGATCTGTAGGTTGATATGTCCCTGAAGTCTGGGTTGGTACCTGAGGCAAAATAACAATGAGCCCTTTTTCAGCTTTTCCATGTACCTCCCTATGCAAGTTGGACTAACTCTATATTGTATTACATAATGCTTAGAACATTTGTGTAATAAGATGTGAATATAGAGTCCTATGGTCACAGATCTTTGTGTCATTCATTTAAATCCACAAAGAAAGTTAACTGTAGGTTTGTAAAACATGGAGAATAAGGCACCAGTCAAAGCTTAATGAAGTATACTTACAGTTTGTTTATGATGAAATTCCCATTGTTTAAACTACTTTCATTTGTGTTTTTCATTTGTTTTCATTTGTAATGATAAAAATGAAAACATTCTTTATTTGAATGCATATTTGTTCAATTTTAATTCCTTATTGAGAACTTTATTTTTTTTTCTTTAATATCAAATAAAGTACTTTGTGGCTTCTCATGGCATATGCTAATTGCCAGACTCATTGCTCTTATACTTTTGGGAAATTTTAAGTATAAAAACAGTTACTTGAATAGAGGTAGATCATATAACATATACGATAAACAACAGTTGTTAAATGACCATTGGGTGGATAGCAAATAATGGCTTGGATACACTAGGCAAGAGCCACTTCTGTGGCTCAGCAGAGAGAGTTCTGAGATTTCATCATGCCACTCAAAATATGGGTTTTTTAAAAATGTTCTATGCAATGTTTTCACATCACAGTTAATTATGGCTAACTGAAATCTCATGAATAATGGGCATTTACTGTGCTCTCTGGGACAAGTGGGAACAAAATATCCCTAGGCACAAAAGAAGGATATTCGTTGCTTCAAATCCCTGCTAATTAAACTGCTTGAAGAGTGGGCTTGCCATGATTGGCTTATATTAATTGCTTTGAACAGTTTATTCTAAACAAGCTACTCTTCTGACCCATAATGGAGATCAGTGAAGTGGATATTTTGAAGAGCAAAAAGACAAACGGCTTGATGCACAAAGGATATGAAAACACAATTCTCCAAAACGGGATTGTGTCAGCACGTCAACAGGAAACTGGAGATGAGCACAGGACAAATGGTTCATTTGATTCTGTTGAGTTTAAAAATACCTGTCGTACCATTATTTTTAGACAGTGCTGAGAATTAACTCATTACAGTCTAATGAAACTTGAACAATTACGTTTTGACTTGTTGTCCTTGATTTAATAGTTTGGGTTTAAAGGATAGTTTGGAAAACAAATGGAATTTCGCAATATTTTGTCTTGGGCTAGGATGTGTCTGTCGTTTGTTTTGCATCAATTGACATTTAAGCCTTCTGTTTTCATATGTGAACTCCGATTAACATCAGGAATATTGTATTAATTGGACTAGAAGCATGCCTCAGTTGGTAAAGTGGTTGTCATGTATATGTGAGGATATTAATTTGGATCCCCACCACCCTCATAAAAAGCTGAGTGTCGCAAGGCTCAGAGCTGAAGAGACAGAGACTAGATCTCTTGCTCGTGCTTGCCAGCCATCGAGTCTAGCCAATTGTTGAACAGCAGGTTTAGTGAGAGACCTTGTATCAAAACATATGCTGGGGAGCAACAGAGAAAGGCAGATATCCCCAACATCACCCTTTGGCCTCCATATGCATGTGTCCACATGTGTTCTTGCACTCACTCACACATGTACATGTTCATATGCACTCATACAAAAGTACAAAGTGTGCACATTCATCCAGGTTAGTGGTTTTTGTCCAGTACCTTGCGTATTTCTTCCAAGTACAGTTAACATTGGACAAAAGAAAACAATCCTTATGAATACAAGATAAGAGCCAGATCTTGATCTTCATAGAAACTTCACATTATTCCCTTCTGTGTGATGTTATTCTCCTGTTTAAAATTAAAAAATTCATTAAACACTAATGTCACAGGGAACCTTTCTAAGGCCATGAAAGAGAAAAACACAAATGAGACCTCTCCTCAATGATGTCTCAGAAAAAACAGAAATATTGTCTAAACAAAACCTTACCAAATGGTTCTAATTCTGATGATGTCTGCAGCTGTCACACATCTCTTCATAGTTTTCTTGTGATTATAATGTGAGGGGAGCAGTTCTCTCAACCAGGCTCAGGAAAATTTCAATACTGATTTTAATTATGCCAGAAATTGTTCTATTGACCAAAATTATGTATTCCATTTACTAACCTTAGAGAGACATATGTTCATTAACATGTCTTAAAAGTCCTTAATACATATGTGTTAGAAAACTTTGATTAGCACACTCATTAGCCTGAGAAGCATATAGCAGAGAATAATTCTAGTGTTTTCTCTCTCACTCTCTTGCTCTTGCTCTGACTTTGTATACATGTATATGTGTGAATTTTTCAAACAGATGTAAGAGGCATATTGTCACCTTAACTGTGATTACTATCATCCCTCTAGTTGGAGATATCAATGGATTAAAATGAGATACAACACAGGCAGCCTCTCTCTCTGCATCATGACCACCATTATAAGAAGGGCCTCCCAGTCTATACATTTCCACTTTCATAATGTTCTGCATGACCATGGGGTCAAGAACTATGGAGTAAAACCTCTAAACCTGTAATCCCAAGATCCTCCTTAAGGAGGCAGTTGTTTTTTATCTGACAGTTTGCCACACTGGAAATAGTCTTACTGATTATTTAGTGCCAGAAAATGGGATGATGGCCATGAAAGATACCCCCAAAATACCCCATGCTTTTTATACCTTTAGAACCACTAAAACTGGCTAAAGATTGCTCAGACTGCTGTAAAAAAAAAGTGTTGAATGGGAACTGGTTACAATTTAGAAGACAATGTTGATAAAAGTCATAGTCTATACCCTGCTCATGAAGTTCTAGAAAGGAAATGGACCTCTGTTAAAACTCAAAATGATGAGTACTTGTATAACATTATGCAAAGAGCTTACCCACATTTTGCCCAAGACTATGGAAGTCTGGTTTTATAAGTAGCAGATTATTTAACTAGGCAGATGAAATTTCTAGGCAGCATTCTTTCGAGAGTATGGTTGTGTTTGCCATTATGGGTCATGTTTACAGTGAGAATTATAATCAAATAGCAGAGCTTAATGGTTTAGAGGCTTTCAGTGGCTTCCAAGAGAAGCATGTGTGAAGTTGAGACCAAAGAAAGTAGAACTATGTAGAACTAAGGCAGAAGGGTGAACATTAAGGATTAAAGTAGGATAGAGGAGGAGTTGGTAAGTGGAATAAAAATATGAAGGATCTAATAGAAAGAAAACTAGGGAAGAACCTTGAATATATGGGCACAGGGAAAAATTTCCTGAACAGAACACCAATAGCTTATGCTCTAAGATCAAGAATTGACAAATGGGACCTCATAAAATTACAAAATTTCTGTAAGGCAAAGGACACTGTGAAAAGGACAAAGCGGCAACCAACTAACTGGGAAGAGATCTTTACCAACCTTACATCCGACAGAGGGCTAATATCCAATATATACAAAGAACTCAAGAAGTTAGACTCCAGAGAGGCAAGTAACCCTATTAAAAAATGGGGTACAGAGCTAAACAACGAGTTCTCACCTGAAGAATATCTAATGGCTGAGAAGCACCTAAAGAAATGTTCAATATCCTTAGTCATTAGGGAAATGCAAATCAAAACAACCCTGAGATTCCACCTCACACCAGTCAGAATGGCTAAGATCAAAAACATAGGAGACAGCAGTTGTTGGCGAGGATGTGGAGAAAGAGGAACACTCCTCCACTGCTGGTGGGATTACAAGCTGGTACAACCACTCTGGAAAGCAGTCTGGCGGTTCCTCAGAAAACTGGGCATGACACTCCCGGAGGATCCGGCTGTACCACTCCTGGGCATATACCCAGAGGCTTTACCTGCATGCAATAAGGACACATGCTCCACTATGTTCATAGCAGCCTTATTTATAATAGCCAGAAGCTGGAAAGAACCCAGATGTGCCTCAACGGAGGAATGGATTCAGAAGATGTGATATATTCACACAATGGAATACTACTCTGCAATTAAAAACAATGAATTCACGAAATTCTTAGGCAAATGGCCAGAACTGTAAAATTTCATCCTTAGTGAGCTAACCCAATCACAAAAGAACACACATGGTAGGCAGTCACTGATAAGGGGATATTAACCCAGAATCTCTGAATACCCAAGACGCAATTCACATATCAATAGATTTCCGAGAAGATGGAAGGAGAGACCCCTGGTCCTGGAAAGACTGGATGTTGGGGAATACCAGGACAGAGAAGCGAGAGGGGGTTGAATGGGGAACAGAGGGAGGGAAGGGGGCTTATGGGACTTTCGGGGAGGGAGGAAACGGGAAAGGGGAAGTGATTTGGAATGTAAATGAAAAAATATATAAAATAATAAAAAAATGAAGGATCTATAAAAAGACCTCATGGAAATCTACCAGTTAGTAAGCTAATGTCAAGGTATGACTTATAATGAACTTTCTCTGCAAGGATGGACAATGTACTCTAGACTACATAGATTATTAAATGAAAATCTTAGTGCAATATATCCCTATAAATTACAGTAGTTCCCTAAATCACTCCAAAACATCATGTTGCCGTTGCTTTTGGATACCAGTCACACATATAGGTAAAACTCTATTGATTGAGACAAACTTTCGCTTCAGGACTAATAGAAAAAGGAAGAAAAAAATATCAGTACTTTTACCATCCTTAGACTTTACATACTAGGTAAGATGTGCCCAGTGGAACTGTAGAGGTCTTGCTGTAGGAGTAACCAGCCACTTTCTGATTAAATTTGAAGCTTCTTCCATAAAAGGAATTTCATGTCTGGTACTGTTATCCTGATCAAAGCCCATTGTTGGGGAGATCATACATAGACTCTAGGGTAGAACATATTGATATTT
This sequence comes from Tokudaia tokunoshimensis, assembly GCA_036184795.1. Lineage (NCBI taxonomy): Eukaryota > Metazoa > Chordata > Mammalia > Rodentia > Muridae > Tokudaia > Tokudaia tokunoshimensis. The sequence goes on from BTHU01000019.1 coordinate 49,689,449, forward strand.
TGATAAATTGTCACATTATCAAATTGCTTTCTAAATCTTTATACTTATGCCCATAGTACTGGGCTGCTCTCAGACTTTATTAGAGTGGACAGTGGTCGATGGAGAGTTGCATAATTGGTCAAAGTGTTAAGACTAAGAAATTGAGTTCTCAGTGCTTTCTTATGGTGCTATTTTTAGAGTGCAGTAGGAAGAAACCATTCCTCTGTGAAGATGTGACCAGTGGTAGCTTCCCATGCTCTAGCTGATGACCCACACCCATGCATATATGCTCAGTACTAACTGGGCATATGAAGTTATAGTACAAAATAATTATGAAGTTTAGAGTGGATATATTGGAGAACACAGGGAGATTTAGATGGGTGAAACAAGGACTAGATATGATCATCTTTAACTATTTACATGTATGACATTGTAATGAGGAAGTAGAAGGGATAGGAAAGGGATTGTAGGGAAGGAAAGAGGGATGGATTTTATCCAAACATTAAGTGCATGTATGAATATTAAATAAATTATCATTTATTTTATTTTGAGAGTACAATATAATTACCTGATTTTTAAGAATAATTTTTTCGCAGCCAGTCATTGGACTGTTCATGGAGTCCCCAGTGGAGGAGTTAGAGAAAGGACTGAAGGAGCTGAAGGGGTTTGCAACTCCATAGGAAGGACAGCAACATCAACCAATCAGAGCCCCCCCGCCCATAGCTCCCAGGGACTAAATCACCAAACAAGGAGTTCATGCAGAGGGACCCATGGCTCCAGCCACATATGTAGCAGAGGATGGCCTTGTCGGACATCAATGGGAGGAGAGGCCCTTAGTACTGTGAAGGCTCAATGTCCCAGGGTAGGGGAATGCCAGGTCAGGGAAGTGGGAGTGGATGGGTTAGTGAGCAGGAGGCATTGGGGTGGGATAGGGGGTTTTTAGAGGGGAAACAAGGAAAGGGGACAACATTTGAAATGTAAATAAAGAAAATATCCAATAAAAATGTTTAAAAAAAATAAAGAATTTTTTTAAAATACGGTTGCTACCTAATGCTCAGGAAATGTTGCTGCAGAATTGGGAGAAGAAATATTTCAAAAGCCAGTGGATCAAGAACTCTGTTGTGAGATTGTGTTATCTTAGAAATGACAGGAAACCTTTACCCATTATACCTGAACAATATGGCTGCCTAAACAATACCTGAGAAGTACAGCACCAATAGACAAGCTAACATGGAAAGGGGAAATCCCACTGGACCTTACCCCAAAGAAAAAACTGTGGGGGACTAAGAAATGCTGAGAGCAGGTTAAATAGACTTCTTTAGAGATGAACACCTTAATGCTTATCCAATACCAATTGGTTAGCCCCAAGATCCTATACACACAAGTAACCCTAAATAGACTAGGCAAGTGTATTTATATATTAATGTATTATTAAATCAAAATCTCATTCAACAATCTCAGTTGTGATTGTTCTTCCTTATAATGGTCACTGAAATGAAAATGGCCTCTGCAGTTTTGTATATTCCTGATATGTTTTTGATTTAAGAGCATCAAGGTTTCAACTCATTAAAAGACATTGCTTTAAAGAGAGAGTTCCTATTTCCAGAGGATAACGTAGGGAAGTGTTTCTCTGCTTTTGGTCATTCAGAGACCTAGTGACCATTGCAACGACAACCAAAGAAGGACAGACTATTGTTTGAGATGCTGGCTTTACAGAATTGTGAAATAAAAGCATTACATAGTCATAGAGCTGTCCTCTGAGATTTCAGAGAAGGCTTATAGGGCAGTCAATATACATTAGTGTTAAGATCTCTGCTGTGCCTTCAAGCACTTATTGAGAAATAGAACACCCATGAGATCAAATTGAAAGAAAGACCAGAGCCCTCCAAATTAAGATTCCCTGTTTGTGTCAGGGAAATCCCAATTACGGAACCTGAATAGTAAATTGTAGCATTGTAGAAAATATGTTTTTGATAGTTCATTACATATTGTTGGGGGTTAAATGCATAGACTTAAATGCATAGTAAAACCTTATATGGATGTAAGGGCTTACATCTTTGACAGAAAGGAAAATCCTACACAGGCAACATGAGGCACAAAAGAGGTTGGCCTTGACTCTTCAGCTTGTTACCAGTGTGCATAGCATGTTGCCTCCCTCCTGTTGCCTTTCTCTTTATACTAGCACTTGTCTCTGACATTCTTGACAATCAACAACCTGCATCCCTTCAACTAGGAGGTAAGTGACAGGATCTAAGGGCTTTTGTCCATTTCATCAACTGGATTACCCTTAGTGACTGTAAACTTGGCAGACAAGGAACAGCTGCTTAGCACATGCCTGATGAGTAAATAAGCGAACTGCCTCTCAGTAGCATAACAGCACTGTTTATGAGCTGAGGTAAGCATTTGCCTTTGTTCCAGATAAATAAAATCCCAAGGCTAGTTTTAGGCGTAAGGAACAGGGTCTGTTCCTCTTGTATCAGTTGATGTGAATACAATAAAATTCCTCCGAGATATAAAAACACAAATAAAGAAAGCCAAGCAAACGTGTCTTTCCATGTCTCTTCTTCATTTTGTTAACAAAGTAAATTTACTGTAGTTGAGATCGTGAAAAAGTGAGAAAGGGGGAAAACTCAGTCCAAACAAGCAAATGTAAATAACCAAACAAACTTTTAATTCTTTCTATAGTATGCCAAGCTAAATTGGACTCTGTATTATTTTAATTAAAAATAATACTCTTGAGTAGAAATGGGAAAGAAAAAATGTAATCACTGGGCAACCTGCAAATTACTTTAAATAGTATTTCTGGAGTCTTTTGCTGATAGCATATGCTGGTTGTTAATAGTCCCTTATTTCAAGGAAAATTACCCCTTGCCATTTGCTTAATTTGCTATATAGCATACATTGACTTATTTAGATCTAATGACTTTTGGCAGAATATGAACTTTGAACTCCTTCCAGTTACATTATTAATGATTCCTATGTTGTTAGTTCATCTTTAAGAAAAAATATACTGCTGTATTTCTCTAGCATTGTTTTTTCTATCATATATATATGATAAATATTTGTGCACAGAGATAAATTTAGAGATTGTTGTCTACCTAATTTTATATTTGCAGGTAATTAAGTATTATGTGATTTCAGTCCACTGTTATTCTCAAAACATCTGCTGGAAACAGTTATTTGTCCCTACACACACACAAAAAAAGTTATTGGCATTCTGTTAATTGGTTCTACTTTTAAGAAAAATTCTAAACCCATGACTCTGAATTACAGGGTCTCTAAAACTCTATGGTTTAAATGGCTCTACATTTTGAGCTTCATTGAGCACTGGAGGAGAAAGAAAAAGGCAATAATTGTGAATGAAAAACATTCTAAATCAAGCTCTTCAGATTCAAGAAGATGGGAAATAAAATGATTACAAAATACCTTTCACATATCTACTGAGGTATATCAGATTTTAAAAATCAAATAATTTGAGAAATTTCATGCACCTAAGATCTCTGTGCTTACACTATCCCCATAAAAAAGCAATAGGTACTATGGAGCAGGTAAGTCTATATTTTCAATTTTGTATTTTGCCACAGGTTCATAGTTAATCAACAGAAAAAAATGATTTAAATAAATCGGAAATGATTTTTATTGAAAGGACTGAGATGATGAAGTAAAATATGTTTATTACACTTATCTGATACAAATTCCATCCAATGTTACATCTTCCATGGTTGTTTTCCCCATTGTTTGTGACTATCACTTTCAAAGTGAATGTCTTGAAATTATATAGCCTTACTAAAGCTATCCGTACTAAGTTCAATCCAGAAGGGAGAACTAGAGGGAGGCTCTGGAAAGAGGTAACTGAGGATGGAGGAGTCTCTCAGGCACAGCACCATGAACCATAACTCTGTTTTCTGCTCCATCAACCAAATCATTACCTTTTGCTTCAATATTTATTTTGAAATGTTCTGGGATTGTTACACTTGCTAATTATTTCACAAAAACCACAATGGGCTACTCACATCCTTGATGAATACGAAGCCAAAATAAGTTAGATATTTAAAACAGTGCTGAAAACATGGGATCTGGAGGTACAAAGTGTAAAGACATCTCAAAGTGATACTCTCCCATACAAAGACTGTGGAATTTTGTTCAGGAAATTCATTCAGATGAGTATACACTTCAACAATATGCTCATTCACATTGAACCAATGGTTCAATTTAAATGGGATGGGCCGGGCCTGTTCAGTTTCTAGTTTCCAGTTCAGATCACAGGAAAGGACATACAGATAGCAGTCAGCAATGTTTCTGCATGTGGTGCTGTAGTGGCTATTCTGGTTGTCAACTTGACTATATCTGGAATGAACTACAGTACAGAATTAGAAGGTTCACCTGTGATCCTGATCTCGAGGCTGGGAGATACAAGTTTCTGACCTAGATCTTGGCATGGAGATCTTGAGGCACAGTGACTGTGAATTCCAGGAGACTAAGGCAAGGAGATCTCTGAGTTCAAGGTCATCTGGGATAAAGCAAGTCCCAGATCCAGGCATGGTGGTTCACATCTTCAATCTGGGCCACACCTTCTGCTGGAGACCTACATAAAGATGAGGGAAGAAAGAAGACTCTCTCTTCTTCACCTGCTTGCCTTGTGGGACTGAGCAACTGCTAGATCCTTGGACTTCCATTCACAGCTGTTGTTGACCATAGTTGGGGAGTTGGACTATAGATTGCAAGTCATCAACAAATTCCCTTACTATATAAAGACTAACCATAACTTCCGTGACTCAAGAGAACCCTAAGAGAGGGTTATAAGCCCATGTTTATATCACAGATGGTAGATCCCACCGAGCACCATGCAGGACCACAGAGAAAGCACAAGGAGTCTCTAAGACCATTCTCTCTTAAAGAGACTTTTAGGACAAATCAAAGAAAGAACATTTTGCAAGTTAGGATAGGAATCTGTCCCCATCCCTAGTTACTTACCTACTTGCCATAATTGCTTAGAGTTTGGGTAAATTTTTAATTGGTAGATGGATGGAGATTTAAAATCTTCTTTGCGTAGTCTTTGCTAAGATTTGAAAATAAAATGTCCTTCACGGGTCTATGGACTTAAACAACTGACTCATGAAACATGATACTTTGGGATATAGTGACAAGTTTGGGATGAATAGCTTAGCTGTTGGAATAGACTATTGGGGACAGGCCTTGAGCTTCGGTCTCTTCCATGGTCAGCTTTCTGATACACCCAGATGTTATGAAGTTATGCTAGAAGCCAAAAGCATGGGTGGAGCCTAACCACAAGCCATCATGACAGACAGAGCTAAGGTAGCCTTCATTGCCATGTTCCACTGACTGCTATTCTGTGAAACCATGACCCAAATCCTTCTTCCCTTAACCTGCGTTGTTTTGATATTCTGTTGGGGTGCTGAGAAAAGTAACCACTCCAAATGTGTAGCAGCCCCTTGTATATATTTATTGTTTGGGGTTGTGTTAAATGCCATGTTTTAGTTAAAGCTCTGAGTTCAACCAGTTGAGCAGGTTTAATCTCATGTAAATCAGTCCCACAGATTATATAAAGAATACGAAGGACCTTATACACTCTTTACCTTTCAAGTAGGTTTCCATATGCTATTTATTATATGTGTATGTATTTGTGTGTGCATGTGTGTGATGCATGTATGTGTGCATCCACGTGCCACAGTGCATATCTAGAGGTCAAAGAACAATTTACAAGTGGGAGTCATTTATTTCTTTCCATCATGTTGGTTCTGGGAGTCAAACTCAGGACAGCAGGCTATGTGTCAAGTATCATAGGTTTTTCTACTGTACATATCTGGAAATAAGTGCATTGGCTACCAATAAGCAAACATGTTAATCCTCCTGTAGTCCTCTAGTTCAGGAAGAACTACAGCAGAATTAGGAGTTGGATCACAGTAAGGAAATGGTTGAAGATTGAAATAAAGGTATCACATGCAGTGAGTTTTTTTTAGTAATGCTCAGAATGACATAAATGGAACAAAAGTTTTATAGAATTATGACAAACCAGAAAGATAAGATTAATTAGAGCAAGGAAGTACAAAACTTAAAAATTAAAAAAAAAGAATAATTAGAGCATGTGAAAAGGGAAAATGATACTAATCCTGGCATCTTATTTGTGCTTCTTGTTGGATGAATCAAAAACTTCTAACCCAACTGGTAAAATCAAAGATGATTCCCTATGAAACAGTACTTATTTTCCTCTGATGAATCTCAGAAAACCTGGACCACACTTGTTTAAGCCCAGAACATAAAAATTTCATTGATAAAAGAAAATTATTTAAGATGAGAGGATAAGAGAAAGAAACCAGTTCCAGGTTTTAATTTTTTTTTTGCTTAATTTTTAAATCTGGTTGTAAATCCTATCCTTTTAGCAATGAAAATTCAAAAGTCACAAAAATCATATAAGCAGCTATTGATAACTACAGTGACTCCTCATGACATACTGCTATTCACATAGATCAGTGCATTGTTCAACTCTCATCAGAGAAGTTTCTTACAGTGGATGGTAATTAACACAGAGAGCCACAGCTGGGCAGTGTGCATAGAGTAAGAGACTTTGGCATGCTGAGCCTTGAATGGAATGTCTTCATCAACCCACCCCCTCTAAAGTTCAGGGATCTATTTGGGCAGGTGAGGAAGAGGAAAGATTGTGAGAGCCAGAGATGGTGGACAATCTTAAAGAAATAGCATCATCCAGACACAATGGAGTCACTGTAAATACATATGAACTCGCAGAGACTATGAGCACACGTATGTATAAGACCCGCACAAGATTAAGCTAAATAAAATCCCAGCTTGAAAAAATAGGCACTTCACAAATAATTGCTTCTGTTTTTCTTCCTCTCTCTCACATGATTTCACTCCCAGATTGCTTGTATTTACAACTAAACTATGCACTACCTCCCTCTTTCATCTTTTTTTAATAGACATGACGGTTTTATATTATTTCTAGATCCTGGCTTTACCAAACTGGAGTCCCTATCCACTAACAGGACAGATTATCAAATGAGTAAAGAAAATCCTAAAGTGAGTCTTCGTCTGTGTTTGTTTGATAGACAACAGCAGAAGAGATACTTCTCATGCAAAGATGATGCCCTCTGGCCACTGGGTGAATATACTGATTCAAGTATACCAGAGACCTTTACCTTCCCAAACATTTTCAGTCAATATTTCCAATGTACTTCCCTTTTCATGTGAATAACCAAAAACAAAACAAAACAAAAAAGGACTGATTTAAAAGGGTATGACTTGAATGTTCTAAAGCAGGGTGTTGTTTAAATATATGATTATTTATTCATGTATTTGTTTTTTGTGTATGTGTGTTTGGGGAAGCAATGGGTATCTGTGTGTTCAAGTGAACATGTCTACGTGGGTAACATGAAATTCAGAAATGAGCATCATGTGTCATTCTCTAACCTTCTCTGTATATTCCTTGAAAAGAACGACTTTCCCCTGAACTTGGGGCTTCATTCTTTCAGCTAGATTAGAAACCAAAAATTTCTAAGGATCCTTGTGATTTCACTACCCTTCAGGATGGGGTTACTGTTGCTTTATGGCTGCTAAGATACAAATTTCATCCCTCTTATCTGTAGAGAAAGCACTATTAACTGTTAAACTAACTCTCCAGCCCCAGCTTAACATTGATTTCTAAACATTTTAATTGATGTTTGCTTATTGATCTTTTGAAGGGGAGTGTTCAACTGTGAATGTCTGTTCTTAACTTTATATATAGTAGTTTAAGAATTAATGAATGATTTGAAACCTAATTTCTACAATAGCTGGCCAATCATAGGAACATCCTTACCTGACTTCTGGTAAGAAATTTTCTAATAACAATAGGTTAGTCAGGATTTATAAATAATCCAAAGGAGCACTATATGATCTACTTAACTTCCTGACAATAAAGTGTTATTTTTTAGGAGTCTTGTTTGTGTTCATTTACTCTGCTAGTTAAAGAATTAAAAGGCAGGAAAAAATGAGTACATAGTGGGTAGCAAAAGGTAACAAGCATCATTAAAGAAGCATATGAATGCAGAGAGAGAGAGAGAGAGAGAGAGAGAGAGAGAGAGAACGAGCAAAGCACACAGAGAAATACTCCCTTACTCCCTTCAGGGCAGAGAAGAGACAAGTTCACGTTTCCCCTGAAAGGCTAAGAGTTTTAAGTGATTTTTGGTGGTTTAGGATGAAACTTCTTCCCCAATTTAGGATTAGTCAGCTTAAACAATGAAACTGATGCTGATAGACCCATAGCTTTAGGTAAACATGTTCAGATCTGGCTTTAAATATATCTGACCAGCCTAGACTGATGAGGTAGGTATACAGTAGCCCTGATGATAGAAGAAAAAATCTGCCAGGTCTTTGTCTCATATCAGTAGGGTGCAGTAGGGTGAGGAAGAGGCTTGAGTTTAGTGCCTTGGTTATCTGTCTATGTCCCCTTTCTCTCTCTATCTGCCTCTCAGGGTAAATAAGCTCCTTGTCTCACAGAAGTTGCATTTTATCTTCTGATACTTGATGGCCCTTTCTAACTCACGGCTGTAATAAGGTTGTATTTTTGAAACAAGCATCATAAGTACACAGAAGAAAATTGTCCATATATTGAATTAAAGTAGACTCAAGAAAATTGTAGGTCTTGAAGTCAGCTTTTAAGATTTGAGAAAGTATATGGGATTTTCAGTCTATCCTGTGACCACCAGTTCCAAAATTAGGGTGACTAATCTTATCCTTCTAGTATCTGTTGAGGATATTTCCCAGAATTCCTCTATGTTTGTGAAGTAAAATTTAATTTGCCCCTCCAAGGTTCTTTTCTGAGTCTTAATATGAGTCCCTGGTTGTTCTTAATGACAACCTTCTTTTCTGCAACATTAGATTTCCTCTCAAAGAGCATTTGTGGGGGAAAATCACCTGGAAAAAATAGTCAATTCAAACACTTGAAAGTTCAATTGGCAGTATTATCAAACACAAAGTCAAAAGTAATGGTTTCCTTCCAAACACTTCTCCCTTCCTAGCGTCTTGGGTCTTTCACATCTATATCACAGCTCCTGCATTTACGGCTAAGAAACAGGGCAGGAGAAAGAAAAAATGTAAAAAGTCGGAATATTGGGAAGTCTTCTGTGAAACAATTTCTCCTAGAAATGGCTGCCTAAAAAAAGACCCTAAATACTTTTTTGCAGGTGCAGGTTTCTTTTCAGCTTTGGGATTTAAATAGAGACAGAGCTTTATTGACCATAGCATAAATTAAAAGTTATCACCTCTCAGTCACACACACACACACACACACACAGAGTGAGCCCTTGAAATAGTGAAATTTACATGATCTACAAATGTGACCTCATAAAATTACAAAGTTTCTGTAAGGCAAAGGACACTGTCAATAGGGCAAAATGGTATACAACAAATTGGGAGAAGATCTTTATCAACCCTACATCCCAAATGGGGCTAATATCCAATATATACAAAGAACTCATGAAGTTAGACTCTAGAGAACCAAATAACCCTATTAAAAATGGGGTACAGAGCTAAACAAAAAATTTTCAACTGAGGAATATCGAGTGTCTGAGAAGCACCTAAAGAAATGTTCCTTCTGCCTGGTGGCGGGACCCCGCGCAGGGAGGGAGCCCGCCAGCTTCCCTTCCGCGACCTCTGTTCCCGCGGACTGCGCTGGAGAGACCGGTACCCAGGCTCTCCCCCCGATATAACATCACTTGGGACACGGCCTGTTGGGGCTTCTGTCTGTGCCCGAGGGCGGGTTGGCGCTGTGGTCGTCTGGGTGCCAGATCAGCGGCCATCGTGACCACAGGGTGAGCGGCGCCACGGAGACTGCCCTCCGCCATCTTTGCTCCAGTGACCAGGTAGTTGGGACCGCCAGGCTCAGAGACAGACAGGCATAATATCGCTTCGGTTTCAGGCAGCTTGTGTGTAACCTGCTCCCAGGTGCTGGGCTGATCTGCAGTAACCAGCACGCCAGTTCCGCGGTGGGACCTTCTGCCTGGTGGAGGGACCCCGCGCAGGGAGGGAGCCCGCCAGCTTCCCTTCCGCGACCTCTGTTCCCGCGGACTGCGCTGGAGAGACCGGTACCCAGGCTCTCCCCCCAATATAACATCACTTGGGACACGGCCTGTTGGGGCTTCCTTCTGTGCCCGAGGGCGGGTTGGCGCTGTGGTCGTCTGGGTGCCAGATCGGCGGGCCATCGTGACCACAGGGTGAGCAGCGCCACGGAGAGTGCCCTCCGCCATCTTTGCTCCAGTGACCAGGTAGTTGGGACCACCAGGCTCAGAGACAGACAGGCATAATATCGCTTCGGGTTCAGGCAGCTTGTGTGTAACCTGCTCCCAGGTGCTGGGCTGATCTGCAGTGACCAGCGCGCCAGATCTGCTGTGGGACTTCTGCCTGGCAGAGGGACGCCCCCTCCCCCCCCCAGGAGAGATCACACACCCCTGCACAGGGCAGGAGCCTGCCAGCCTCCCTTTGGCGACCTCTGCTCCAGGAATCCACTAGGCTGAGCCTTTAGATGTGCAAGGCCTCCCCAATATAAGATCACTTGGGGCAAAGCACATTAGGGCTCCAAAGTCACTCAGGAGCAGGCAGGCCCCAGAATTCGGTGCCAGGGGAATCCTGGTAATCCAGGGGGGGCAGAAATAGCTTTGCAAGCTCACAGGAGGTCCAACCAACAGCCAGTGGCAGCAGGACCAACTAACACCAGAGGTATCCAGATGGCAAAAGGCAAACGTAGGAATGTTACTAACAGTAATCAAAGTAATGTGGGACCATCCGAACCCAACTCTCCAACAGCAGCAAGTCCTGGATACCCCACCACACCCGAAAGACAAGATCTGGATTTAAAATCACTTCTCATGATGCTATTAGAGGATCACAAGAAGGACACAAATAAATCTCATAAAAAGTTACAGGAGACCATGAATCAACGGTTAGAAGCCCTTACAAAGGAAACACAAAAATCGCTTAGAGAAATGCGGGAGAACATGGATCAAAAGATGGAGGCGCACAAGGAGACAACACAAAAATCACTTAACGAGATGAATCAACGGGTAGATGCACTCACAAAGGAATCACAAAATTTGCATAAAGAAATGCAGAAGAATATGGGTCAACAGACGGATGCCCATAAGGAGGCAACACAAAAATTGCTTAAAGAAATGAATCAACGGTTAGATGCCCTTACAAAGGAAACACGAGAACTGCTTAAAGAAATGCAGGAGACGATGGATCAACAGATGGAATCCCATGAGGAGGAAACACAAAAATCGCTCAGAGAAATGCAGGAGAACGTGGGTCATCAGGAAGAAATCCTGAAAGAGGTAATGCAAAAATACCTTAAAGAAATACAGGAAAATACAAACAAACAAGTGAAGGATCTCAGCAAATCCATCCAGGAACTAAAAAAGGAAGTAGAAACAACTAAGAAATCACAAAGGGAGACAACTTTGGAGATAGAAAACCTTGGGAAGAAATCAGGAGTCATAGATGCAAACATCAACAATAGAATACAAGAGATGGAAGAAAGAATCTCAGGTGCTGAAGATTCCATAGAAAGCATCGACTCAACAGTCAAAGAAAATGCAAAATGCAAAAAACGCGTAACCCAAAACATCCAGGAAATCCAGGACACAATGAGAAGACCAAACCTAAGGATTATAGGTATAGATGAGAGTGAAGATTTGCAACTTAAAGGGCCAGTAAACATCTTCAACAAAATTATGGAGGAAAACTTCCCTAACTTAAAGAGAGAGATGCCGATGAACATACAAGAAGCCTACAGAACTCCAAACAGACTGGACCAGAACAGAAATACCTCCCGTCACATAATAATCAAAACACCGAATGTTCTAAACAAAGAAAGAATACTAAATGCAGTAAGAGAAAAGGGCCAAGTAACATACAAAGGAAGACCTATCCGAATCACATCAGACTTCTCACCAGAGACTATGAAAGCCAGAAGATCCTGGGCAGATCTCATGCAGACACTAAGACAGCACAAATGCCAGCCTAGACTACTATACCCAGCAAAACTCTCAATCACCATAGATGGAGAGACCAAGATATTCCATGATAAAACCAAATTTTCACAATATCTTTCCACAAATCCAGCCCTGCAACGGATAATAGGTGGAAACCTCCAATACAGGGAGAGAAACAACACCCTGGAAAAAATGAGATAATAACCTTCTTGAATCAAACCCAAAAGTAGATAACCACTCAAACATAAAGATAGCGTCAAGAATGGCAGATGGCAATAATCACTATGCCTTAATCTCTCTTAATATCAATGGTCTCAACTCCCCAATTAAAAGACATAGACTAGCAGACTGGATACGTAAACAGGACCCAGCTTTTTGCTGCATGCAGGAAACGCACCTCAGTGTCAAAGACAAACACTACCTCAGAGTAAAAGGCTGGAAAACAATTTTACAAGCAAATGGCCCCAAGAAACGAGGTGGAGTAGCCATCCTAATATCGGATAAAATTGATTTTCAACCCAAAGTCATCAAAAAAGACACAGAAGGACACTACATACTGATCAAGGGAAAAATCCACCATCAAGAACTCTCAATCCTGAATATCTATGCTCCAAATGCAAGGGCACCCTCATTCGTAAAAGAAACTTTACTAAAACTCAAAGCACACATCGCACCGCACACAATAATAGTGGGTGACTTCAACACCCCGCTCTCTGAAATGGATCGTTCAGGAAAGCAGAAACTAAACAGGGACACAGTGAATCTAATTGAAGCCTTGGACCAAATGGAACTAACTGATATATATAGAACATTTCATCCTAGAGCTAAAGAATACACCTTCTTCTCAGCTCCTCATGGTACCTTCTCCAAAATTGACCATATAATTGGTCACAAATCAGACCTCAACAGATACAAGAAGATAGAAATAATCCCATGCCTCCTATCAGATCACTATGGAATAAGGGTGGTCTTCAATGGCAACAAAAACAAAAGAAAACCCACGTACACATGGAGGCTGAACAATGCTCTACTCAATGATAACTTGGTCAAGGTGGAAATAAAGAAAGAAATCAAAGACTTTTTGAAAGTTAATGAAAATGAAGGCACAACATACCCTAACTTATGGGACACAATGAAAGCAGTGCTAAGAGGAAAATTCATAGCCCTGAGTGCCGCCAAAAAGAAACGGGAGACAGCATACACTAACAGCTTAATGGCACACCTGAAAGCCCTGGAACAAAAAGAAGCAAATACACCAAAGAGGAGTAGAAGGCAGGAAATCATCAAACTCAGGGCTGAAATCAATCAAGTAGAAACAAATAAAACCATACAAAGAATCAACAAAACGAGGAGTTGGTTCTTTGAGAAAATCAACAAGATAGATAAGCCCTTAGCCAGACTAACCAGAGGGCACAGAGATAGTATCCAAATTAATAAAATCAGAAACGAAAAGGGAGAGATAACAACAGAAACTGAGGAAATTCAAAAAATCATCAGATCCTACTACAAAAACCTGTATTCAACACAACTAGAAAATCTTGAGGAAATGGACAATTTCCTTGACAGATACCAAGTACCAAAATTAAATCAGGATCAAATAGACCATCTAAACCGTCCTATAACCCCTGAAGAAATAGAAGTTGTCATTGGAAGTCTTCCAACCAAAAAAAGCACAGGTCCAGATGGTTTTAGTGCAGAATTCTATCAGACCTTCAAAGAAGACCTAACACCAATACTCTTCAAACTGTTCCACAAAATAGAAACAGAAGGAACACTACCCAACTCGTTCTATGAAGCCACAATTACACTAATACCAAAAGCACACAAAGATCCGACAAAGAAAGAGAATCTCAGGCCAATCTCTCTTATGAATATCGATGCAAAAATACTCAATAAAATTCTTGCCAACCGAATCCAAGAACACATCAAAACGATCATTCACCACGATCAAGTAGGCTTCATCCCAGGGATGCAGGGATGGTTCAATATAAGGAAATCCATCAATGTAATCCACTACATAAACAATCTCAAAGAAAAAAACCACATGGTCATCTCATTAGATGCTGAGAAAGCATTTGACAAAATTCAGCATCCTTTCATGCTAAAGGTCTTGGAAAGATCAGGAATTCAAGGCCCATATCTAAACATAGTAAAAGCAATTTACAGCAAACCAGTAGCCAGCATCAATCTAAACGGAGAGAAACTTGAAGCAATCCCACTAAAATCAGGGACTAGACAAGGCTGCCCTCTCTCTCCATATCTTTTCAATATAGTACTTGAAGTTCTAGCTAGAGCAATTAGACAAGAAAAAGAGGTCAAAGGGATACAAATTGGAAAGGAAGAAGTCAAACTATCACTATTTGCAGACGATATGATAGTATACATAAGCGACCCAAAGAACTCCACCAGAGAACTCCTACAGCTGATAAACGACTTCAGCAAAGTGGCCGGATATAAAATCAACTCAAGCAAGTCAGAAGCCTTCCTATACTCAAAGGATAAGCAGGCTGAGAAAGAAGTAAGAGAAATAATACCCTTTACGATAGCCACAAACCATATTAAGTATCTTGGCGTGACGCTAACCAAACAAGTGAAAGATCTGTATGACAAGAACTTCAAGTCTCTGAAGAAAGAAATTGAAGAAGACCTCGGAAGATGGAAAAATCTGCCATGCTCATGGATTGGCAGGATTAATATAGTAAAAATGAGCATCTTACCAAAAGTAATACACAGATTCAATGCAATCCCCATCAAAATCCCAACTCAATTCTTCATAGAGTTAGAAAGAGCAATTCAAAAATTCATCTGGAATAACAGAAAACCCAGAATAGCTAAAACTATTCTCAAGAGTAAAAGAACCTCTGGGGGAATCAGTATCCCGGACCTCAAGCTGTACTACAGAGCAATAGTGTTAAAAACTGCATGGTATTGGTACAGTAACAGACATGTAGATCAATGGAACAGAATTGAAGACCCAGAAATGAATCCACACTCCTATGGTCACTTGATCTTTGACAAAGGAGCTAAAACCATCCAGTGGAAAAAAGATAGCCTTTTCAACAAATGGTGCTGGCTCAGCTGGAGGTCAACATGCAGAAGAATGCAAATTGACCCATCCTTATCTCCTTGCACTAAGCTCAATTCTAAGTGGATCAAAGATCTCCACATAAAACCAGACACACTGAAACTAATAGAAGGGAAACTAGGGAAGAACCTTGAACATATGGGCACAGGGGAGAATTTCCTGAACAGAACTCCAATAGCTTATACTCTAAGATCAAGAATAGACAAATGGGACCTCATTAAATTACAAAGTTTTTGCAAGGCAAAAGACACTGTCAAAAAGACAAAGCGGCAACCAACTAACTGGGAAATGATCTTTACCAACCTTACATCCGACAGAGGGCTAATATCCAAGATATACAAAGAACTCAAGAAGTTAAACTCCAGAGAGGCAAGTAACCCTATTAAAAAATGGGGTACAGAGCTAAACAAAGAGTTCTCACCTGAAGAATATCTAATGGCTGAGAAGCACCTAAAGAGATGTTCATCATCCTTAGTCATTAGGGAAATGCAAATCAAAACAACCCTGAGATTCCATCTCACACCAGTCAGGATGGCTAAGATCAAAAACACAGGAGACAGCAGTTGTTGGCGAGGATGTGGAGAAAGAGGAACACTCCTCCACTGCTGGTGGAATTGCAGGCTGGTACAACCACTCTGGAAAGCAGTCTGGCGGCTCCTCAGAAAACTGGGCATGACACTTCCGGAGGATCCGGCTATACCACTCCTGGGCATATACCCAGAGACTTTACCTGCATGCAATAAGGACACATGCTCCACTATATTCATAGCAGCCTTATTTATAATAGCCAGAAGCTGGAAAGAACCCAGATGTCCCTCAACGGAGGAATGGATTCAGAAGATGTGGTATATTTACACAATGGAATACTACTCTGCAATTAAAAACAATGAATTCACGAAATTCCTAGGCAAATGGTCAGAACTTGAAAATATCATCCTTAGTGAGGTAACCCAATCACAAAAGATCACACATGGTATGAAGTCACTGATAAGGGGATATTGACCCAGAATCTCAGAATACCCTAGACACAATCAGCATATCAATAGATTTCTAAAAAGATGGAAGGAGAGACCCCTGGTCCTGGAAAGACTGGATGTAGGGGAACGCCAGGACAGAGTAATGAGAGGGGGTTGAACGGAGAAAAGAGGGAGGGAAGGGGGCTTATGGGACTTTCGGGGAGGGAGGAAACGGGAAAGGGGAAGTGATTTGGAATGTAAATTAAAAAAATAAAATAAAATAAAATTAAAAAAAAAAAAAAAAAAAAAAAAAGAAATGTTCAACATCCTTAGTCATTAGTGAAATGCAAATCAAAACAACCCTGAGATTCTACTCAGGCCTAGATCAAAAACTCAGGGGACAACAAATGCCAGAGAGGATGTAGAGAAAGAGGAACACTCCTCCACTGCTGGTGGGATTGCCAGCTGGTAAAACCACTCTGGAAATCAGTTCAGTGGTTCCTCAGAAAATTGGGCATAGTACTACCAGAGGACCCTGCTATACCACTCCTGGACATATGTCCAAAGGATGTTCCAGTATATAATAAAGACACATGCTCCACTATGTTCATAGCAGCCCTATTTATAATAGCCAGAAGCTGGAAAGAACCCAGATGTTCCTCAACGGAGGAATGGATACAGAAAATGTGGTATATTACACAATGGAATACTACTCAGCTGTTAAAAACAATGAATTCATGAAATTCTTAGGCAAATGGGTGGAACTGGAAAATTTCATCCTGAGTCAGGTAACCCAATCACAAAAGAATACACATGGTATGCACTGATAAGTGGTTATTAGAATTTGTCTTTGGAATACCAAAGACAAAATTCACATATCAAATGAAGCTCAAGAAAAAGGAAGAACAAAGTGTGGATACTCTAGTCCTTCTTAGAAGGGAGAACAAAATACCCACAGAGATGAGAAAGAGATAGAGAGGCAAAGGAGAGCACACCAAGGAATTCCACTAGCCACTAGAACTTGCTGGGACCCAGGAGTTCTGGCGAGGGGTGAATACCTACTTGATTTCAAACTTCTGGTCTCTAGGACTGTGAGAACATAAATTTCTGTTGTCTCAAGCCTTCTGGTCATTTGTTACAGTAGTCCCAGGAAAGGAAAACAAGCACAGAAGTCAAGTCCACAGTCCTGAAGGGCAATTTAATGCCTTTCTGTGCACACCAAGAGAAACAAATATTCATCTTCAATGGGCTAGATTAAATAATAATAAAAATCCTAAGCTTTGGAGATTCATTTATCAAAAGTTAATATATTTTAAGGTTTCACGAACATAATTTTCCCCCAAGAACTGTAAACATTGGTTTCTATTAGGAAGAAAAATGTTAAGAGTAAGGAATTTTTGATCCTGGCTTGAATGTGGTTTTTATGCAGTTCAGTTTTGTATTATTTACAGTCATTTCAAGGTTAGAGATAAATGTCAGAGAATAGGAAACAATATGAATTACTTAAGAGAAAAAAATAACTGAGAGATGGAAGGAGAGGTATCTCTGTATCAAGGAATAGAGCTCAGATCTATTGAAGGTGTTTCACGGAGATTATGAACTGTAGATAACAGCTTCATCATTCCCACCCAGGAAATATGGCTCTCTTGGGGAAGTACAAGGAGCAACAATAGCCACAAATACACTATCAGGCATTATCTACCTTCACTGTTACCAGAAGCAGTCTACTTTGAGAAGGACTTCTTTAATTATTTTCCGAAGTAACTTCAGAGGTCAAAACTTAAGTTTTCTATAATCAAAATTTTAGAAGAAGATAATCTCACAAAAGTTGACTCCTACTGACTTCAATAATTAAATCTAGCAGCATTCTATGATGAAAACTTATTTTAAAAATTCTATGTCATAATTGTATATCTCATATGTTTAAGTGAAGTTTCCTTCTATAATAGTGGTTCCCAACCTGTGGGTCATGGTCCCTTTGGGGGATTGAACAACCCTTTCACAGTGGTCATAAATTAGATATTGTATAGAGCAGATATTTATATTGCCATTCATAATGGTAATTATGGTTATGAAGTAGCAATGAAAATAATTTTATGGTTGGGGAATACAGCATAAGGGACTGTATTCAAGGTCACAGTATTCAGAAGATTGAGAGTCACTGTTCTGTAGTGTGTAGAGTCTTTGTAGCACATAGTAGGCTGGAACTCTGATGGGCTGTGTCACAGACAGTAGGGATGGCCCTACTCACTCTTGGTGATGATTCAACTGAAAATATGCATGAGGTTGATGTTTATGACAGTTGTGAGAAAGTGGTCCAACCATAAACCTTGATGTCAACCTTTCATTCAGATTTGCTACTAATCTCTATGTGAACTAACAAGAAGTATGCATATTATAAATAAGAAAGCACACGTTTAGCATACTGGTAACAAATATTGTCTCTAATAAGTGATGTTTGGGGATAGTATATGTAGTACTTAATTATTGGTCTATAAAGCTGAACACTTATTGATTAATAATCTAGGGAAGCTTATATTTCATTTTTATGAAGGAAATGAAATAAATAAGATACTTGGTTGTGTTTCTTTGCATATATTATGGTCTTATATTCTCAGAACATTGTAGCAAATTAACCATCAGTATTCCTGTTTAAAATATAAATACTCCCAACTTCAACATGTATTTTAGGGGTCATAATTGATCTCAGAGTCTCTTCTAGTAGTTTTCGTCTTAAGTTATTTATACCAAATAGCTCAGAGTCTGTTTCTACTCTGCAAACATATTCCAATGATACCATAATAGCAAACATAGGAGCCACAGCAAAAATCCAAGTGAATAAAAATGTTAAATATGAGGTGCTATGCATGTTTTATTACTTTTAAAAGAGATCTCAGAATACAAGTTAAAGGAACCAAACTCCATTATGCAAACCCATTATCCTAGATCAGGATTGAGGCAGGGGATCACAAATTCAATATTCATCAAGGCTACAGAGGATGTTTAACTTTGGGCTGGATACCTTAGTAAGATATTGTCTCAAAGTAAAATAATAAAGAAGACTAGGGATATATGTTACTGGTTAAATGCTTTATCTAGCATGGCCTACATTTAGTCTCTATTTTGTGTGGGGATAAAATTAGAAAAAAAAAGAAAAATAAGTTTTAAAGAAAAGTGTATTTCATCATGCTATCTCTCCTACCAGATGGAGGAATGAAGGATACTGTGGTCAAGATATACTGTTTGAAAGAAGAATCTATTTTCAATAAATTGTATATGATACATATTTATATTATCTGTATTTATTTTTATTTATTATATGCATAATAAATATATATACTTCTATAAAATAGAAGTACAATAAATATATTTATATATATAACATATTAATATGTAAACATATATTAAATATATAAGATACATAAATATAAGATTAAGAGAACCATTATTTTAACTTCATCCATTTGGAAGTAATGTTTCTTTCCAATTATTTCTCTGTCACAGTCAGCTTCCATTGTTTGGCTGGCACAAACTTAGAGTCACCTATAAAGAAGAAACATCACCTAAGAAATTGGCCAGATCAGATAGACCTATGAAGCATGATTTTAAATTTTTAATTGATATAAAAGGGCTTATCCCACTGTGCTCAGTGTCATCTCTAGGCAATATAGCCAGGGCTGTAAGACAGAGTAAGCCCATAAACAGGCTTCTTCCAGGATTTCTGCCTCAGTTCCTGCCTTCAGGTTTCTGACTTGAGTTCCTGCCTTAACTTCTCTTGATGATAGACTCTAACCTGTAAGCTAAATAAAATCTTTCCTCCTCAAGGTTCTTTTGGTCCTAATGTTTATCATAACTAGAACACACCTCCCTTCCTATTTGAAGAAAATAATTTTGAGAATATGTGGTTTCTAAATATCTCTTGTAGAACTGTAACTCCTCCCCCTATTGTGGGTTTTGTCTATGGTTCATGTGAAATAATAATTGCTACACAACTAAAACTCAGAGTCCCATCCTTCATATCAGATGTGTTTGGCTCATTTTAGGTCAAATCAACTGTGGCTAGGTCATAGCTATCTGTCTAAAATGAGCAACAGAACAAAACTATCACCAAATGTATTGGGCATTTGGGTGTTGGTTATGGCATTACATAGTTAACTATTATACCTGGATATTTTTCTTCTTTCCTTATTAATTTCACACCCTCAAATCATTTGCAACCTAAAACTATGCATACAGAGGTGCCTACAAGTAAATATGAAATTAGAACAAATTCTCTTTTAGGCACATTGCCTCAACAATTTGTCACTAAAGCATTCTATGAAGACGTTACCATAAATGTATTCAAACATTATGGAAAATAAAAATAAATAAACCTAAAAATGTAGGAGGGGGAACAGCAAAATGAGAATGCTGTATGAGGAGAAAGACAAGCGATTACTGAGAAACCAGGATGATGATGAAGGAGGTGTGTTCAAGATGACAAGGGTAGACTGTCATGTGAGAGTTGTTAAGGGGTCTGCAGAAATTACTTCTTCTGACTTAAGACACTGACAGAATGCCCAATGTCTTGAACATGTTCTAAAGAGGTTTATACCTCCAGGTGATAGATCCCATTTTAATCATTGATTAGAAAAAAAGAGAAAACAAAAGAAAATAAGAAGAAAAGCAAAAGAAGGAAAGCATATTGTAGAAAAATTACACACAATTGTAGTACATCTGTTGGCTTTTATCTACTGAATCTACCCC
Source organism: Tokudaia tokunoshimensis (assembly GCA_036184795.1). Lineage (NCBI taxonomy): Eukaryota > Metazoa > Chordata > Mammalia > Rodentia > Muridae > Tokudaia > Tokudaia tokunoshimensis. Next base: position 49,710,220 of record BTHU01000019.1, read on the forward strand.
ATAACATAACATAGCAGTCACAGTGTGCAGAAGCAGAGAGCGCAGGCTGTGTAAGTAGTTGAGGTAAGGATGGAAAACAAACTAATTTTTCATAATAATGAGGTAGTTTATAAAAAAGAAAAACTTGAAGCATGCTCTTCAAGAATAAAGATATAAATTTAAGACCATCTACAAGAAAAGTTGAATCTTGCTGCCTTTGAGCAATTGAAAAAGGGAAGGAGTCAGAATTTTATATTTCCTAACAAGCATTATAAACTGGACTATTCTACATAGACTCTTGAACTAAATGCATGCATGTGAACATTTTATTTGAGTAAATTCTGGTTTCAATATAATAAAGATCCAGTATTGAGTTAGGAGATTAAAATCTGTGTTCAGGAGAAAAAACACAAAGCAGTTTTGCTTCTCGGTGTTTTTCTGTCAAAATTGCATTTTCAGACTTGTGGGTTGCCTAGGAAACTTATGGCCTTTCTCTTGATTCCAAGCCTTAGTGTTGACTTTCTCCAACTTTTATACTTTAGTTCTCAGACAAGAGCAAAAATGTCTAAAATGTAAAACCAAAATACCTGAATGGAACCTAAACAAACAGCAGATCTCAAGAATCAGGCTGAAAATATATCATGTGCTAGTCTCCTGAGACTACATCAAAACAAACCATCTCGGAACCTGAGCGCATTTAGAAATCCAGATGCCTGCTGCTCTACTTCCTGTTTTGGATTCATTTTCATCTTTGTTTCTAACATGTTGCTATCCAGCAGTGGCCAGGAAGGTTGTTCTCAGCATTGGTCCTACCCAGATATTCTCTAGATAGTAAGGCTACATGCTGAGCAAAAAATTAAAACTCAGCACTCCAGAAATTAATTTGGATGGCTAGGGCAAGACCTGGTGTGTGTGTGTGTGTGTGTGTGTGTGTGTGTGTGTGTGTGTGTGTGTGTGTGTGTGTGTTTCCATGCCAGCTTGCTTGAAGACAACAGATATGATTTGTATCAAATCTGTGTTTTTCTGTGTCTATATGAAGATATCTAAAATTAGTAGAGAGGAGATGCAAAGTAATAACACTAAATGCCTTTTGAAATTCATATGGAAACTTATTAGTGTAATGTTTTACAAAATATATTCATATATAAAAGGAATTTAAATACAACTACCACATAATAGGGGAAACAACACCCAAACTAGACATCAAATGCTACCAAATAAATCCTCCAATACCAGAAATGGACTGCATCTTTTTGAGTCATTGGCCAAAGGCACCTCACAACACTTTAAACAGTGAAAGCCCATCCCCAATATTGTTGGTAACCCTGCACAATTTGGCAATAAGACCCTATTATTGAAGACAACACATACTTGTGTCATAGAGCATAGAGAAATCAACCTAGCCCTCAGGTAGAAGCTTCACCCCTACTGACTAGTGTTCACAGTGCTGGAAGGTGCTGTACATGCTACTGGAGGAGGAAAGTCAATATCAACCTCATCCAGTTACAAACCCTATGTCCCTACAATAGTGACATGTCTACAAGATACACCCACTGGTACAACGATGGTACAGATGTCATGGGGGAAACCATGAACTTTTATTGGATTTAAAATCTACTCCAACATCTTCATGGCTAATGAGGCCAAAATCCAGAGATTGTGTAGGTCATGGGATCTAGGGGTAAAAATCTATTTCTATTATCCTACTTAATGAACATAGTAATAAACTCGCTTCTAATGACACATCACTATGTTCATAAATCAGTTCATCATTCAGTCCTCATCACAGAAGCAAATCCTTTAGTAGGTGGTAAATAATACAAAAGCCTATAGCTGGACAAGTAGAGATTGAGAGGAGAGGCTTTGGAGCCCTCTACCCCTAATGAAATGTCTTAATAAAACCCATACCTCCACAGCTCAGGGATCTATGTAGACAATGATGTAGAAAAATTCTAAGAACCAGACATGTTGGATAACTCCAAGAAAATAGTGTTTTCCAGCAAGGCAGATGAACATATGAACTTACAGAGACTTTGACAACACAAGACATGTACAAATTCAACCCAGATAAAATCATATCATAAAGAAGCAGAAGTTGGCACACAAGGCTCACCCTTAACCAAGAAGCTGTTTGCAATCGATAGCTGCTGGGAGAAGGGAAATCTGTTTTCTTCAGTGGAGTTTCCCTGGGATATCCACTACACTCCAGGGCAAGTGAAGTGTTCTAGAGTCACTGAACTCCATGGACTCTGTGGCTTTGTTTTTCTTGTGGGCTTGTTTTAATTAATTAACTAGTCATTCATTTTAAGAGTGAAGAACATAGAATTGGATGGGTAGGAAGGGGATCTGGGAGGAGTTAAAGGAGGAAAAGAATACAACCAAAATATATTGTGTGGAAAATTTAAAAATAAAAAATGATTAAATTTAAAAAATACTTTCCTGAAGATCAAGCCCTTGATTTCCAGTCTTGCAAATCTCAATAAGAAAAGTTATCATTTGAATAGCTCTATTCTAAATAAGGCTGTCTTGTTTGGATAGATCACACACACACACACACACACACACACACACACACACACACACCACACCCCACAGCAAGATTACTATCATGTCTTTATTGTATGAAGAAGCATGTGCTCTAATGTTTAATGAATAATCCACTACCTTCAGAGGAGATAGGCGGTGGGAAAATCAAATGCACAAATTGAACTAGGACTCCTTTAATACTTTTCCATGACAAGACCCTCAAGTAGGCTTGATATGCTACCTTTTTACATATTTCTTCAATAAGATAGAGGAAATAAGGAAATACTATGTCCTCAGCTTTCAAGGCCTGGAAAGTCAACAGTTTTCTCTTATCCATTTGCTCATCCTCAAGGAACAGAATGCAAATTAAGGAATTCTAAGATACACAAATATCTTTATAAGAGAAGCCAATCTCAGAGCACAGAATGTGTTCTAGGAGAAAGGATATAGGGGCACGCTCTAGAATTACTTATTTAACCTGTATGAATGCAATACAGCTAATTTGTAAATACTGTGTTCACTTCTGAGTCACCTTAGAATTACTACACCTGTGTGTACACACACACACACACACACACACACACACACACACACACATACACATACTTCCCCTGGCAAAGTGTATCCATCTCTGAATTGAGGAAGGTCAAGAAGATACAGTCACAAAAAAGCATCAGTGAGGAAAGGGATTGGGACTACCTTCATATGCCACCAGTACCTGTGCCAACATAGGAACAAAATATAATATAATCTCCAAACCATGCAACTGGATTCCAATGGCAGAATACCAGGCTACATGAAGATGGGAATGGGGCAAACATCTTTCTTTTGTTATACCTGGCAATCACTCTGGGAAGCATCTGTGTGTACTTTTTATATTTTATCTAGTTCTCCAAAAAGAAGCCAGGAAGCATGGCCATTGCTTCTCATCTTACTAAGGTAATCTTTGGACCAAGAAGACTTTAGAATTAGAAAGCAACCTTCAACATTTTCCCCGAAAAGAACTAACTTTGAGTTCCTTAATTTCCTAGAAAGCCACAGTCTTCTGTCCTGTGTCCATTAGTACTTGATTATGTTGGGTTAAAAACTTCTGTTCTTTATTCTAAATGTTAAATTCAATGATTGTTCAATTGGCTGATTGACACTTACCTGCCCTAGCTGTGTAGTCCTAACAAGACAATCCAATACAATGCAGAGTTTCTTCCACCTTGTGTTCTTGCTGAGGCCGATTTGATCTCCTTAATGAAGAATCCCATGGAAAATTACTCAGCTCTATTCTAGGAGGCCAAGGTGTACCAGCTAACTTAACCTATCTTCTGTTAAATTGCCCACTTATGCAAACCTCACCCTCAAGCTAACCACTTATCTTACCTTCTGTTAAAACTGTTTGCTTGTAAGATGCCCTCCCCACCCACTGCCTCCTGCTCTCAGCTGCTGTGAGAAGTATCAAGATGTAGTTTTTCCATTAAAAACCCCTTAACTAGACACTGGGCACTGCACTTGTGTTCTGAATACCTGAGTATAGCCCCAACCAGCTGGAATAAGGAATTTCAGTTGGCTATGAACTGTAAGTCTCTGGTGAACTCCCATAACACTGTCCTTTCCACACTCTAATGAGCCTTCAGTGAACATCAGCAAATTCTGCAAAGCAATTCAGTAAGCACATAATCTCAGGCAGTGCCAAAAGAAGTCTTCATATCTTTTCTCCTTGCTTTGTAACAAGGCAAGTGTGTTCCTTCTTCTCCCACTTGAGAGTCATACATGGATCTAGCTTCCTATCAATGACCAAAAGGTTTTCATAAGTGCAAGCCTCTCCAGCCACTCTGCAGGCAAATTTGTATGATTTATCATCAGTTAACTAATGCTCTTAAAAATATATTCATTAACAAATTTCCAACCTAATAACAGATGAGTGACCTACTACAGTGAACATATACACGCATTTAAAGTAGCTTCTAAGGTAGATTTCTAGCATAGTTCTTATTTCAGGATTTATTTTTAACTAACTTTTTAATGTGCATACCTACTTATGCACATGGTCATATACATATAAATAATTGTACACATGTGCACATGGATGCAAAAGTAGTAATAATGACGAAAAACATATGGGTCTTTACTATGTCTAGAAACTGTAGAGACGTTTTTCTCTTCACATTTATATTGAATGAGCTACTTGTATTATGGAGATGGATGTATAAACTATAATTTTTGGAAGGCAAACTGTTAAATTAGTTTTAGAAGAGGTATGTCCCTTTTCCACCCAGGTTACAAGTCACTCTGCTAATTTCCTTGATCTCTTTTCTGACTGACAAAGGCTGGAGACTTCCTCCACCAATATGTAGACGTGTGTTTTAATGTTTTAGTACAGTATGTTATACATCAAGAATGGTTTGGGGATTTTTTTGTTTGGTTGGTTTTTTTTTTTTTTTTTGCTGATGCTATGACTTATAAACTTTGGTGACCATGAAGGGAATGTGCTTCTCAGAGCTACACAATTTCTAGACATAGTAAATAACTTGTCATCTGCTTTTTTATTATTATATTTGCTTATAATATATTATATTATTATATTGTGCATGGTGATCACATGTGTGTATACATGTGTGTATTCATGTCAGTATGTGTGTCAGCAGGCATATCTGCATGTCAGTATGTATGTCAGCAGGCATATGGACATGTCAGTATGTATGTCAGCAGGTGTATCTGCAGTATATGTGAGTAGGTATGAAGGCCACAAAATACATTTGGGTGTCATTATTCATGAGATAGTCATCTTATTAGGGCAAACTCTATTCCTTTCCTGACATTCACCAAGTTCAGTTAGCAAAGGGTCAAATTTCAGAAATCATTCTCTTTTGTTCTTTCCAGTTCTGGTGGTCTTAAGTGTGCAACCATGAGTGTATTTCCTTTATTTTTTTAAAGATTTATTTATTATATGTAAGTACATTGTAGCGGTCTTCAGACACACCAGAAGAGGGTGTCAGATCTCACTACAGATGGTTGTGAGCCACCATGTGGTTGCTGGGATTTGAACTCAGAACCTTTGGAAGAGCAATCAGTGCTCTTAACCCCTGAGCCATCTCCCTAGCCCCCTTTATTTTTTAATGTACACTTTGGGGATCACATTCAGAACCCCATGCTTGGGTAAGCACTCTGCTGACTGAGCCATCTCCCTAGTCCTCCCCTGCCTTTTACACAGATAGCAACTCATCTACCATCTACCTCCTCCATATGACACACTCAGGTCTCCGCTTCTGATCTGACCAGCACAAAGCCATGTGTCTAACCAGAAGCATCCCCAGTACCCGTAGACCATGAAAATGGTCAAAGGATCTTAAGCTTGATTATCCCATGTTGATTACTTCTTCCCATATATAACATGAAAAAATTCTTGGCCACCTTTCATCTCTTCAGCCTCCTCCTCACTGAACCTGGTGCTTGTTCATTTGACTCATTCGTGTAGCTATGTGCCCCATATGTGTGGCTATGTGACTCTTTGTCAGAAATGTAGCAAAGGATAATTTCCTGTGACAGATTGCTTCCTCGCTATTGCTTTCACCCTATGAGAAAAATAATAATAATAACAATAACAATAATAATATTAATAATAATAATATTTTAAAATATATCACTGGGTGCTTCCTTTAGTATCATTTTTGCCAGAACTGGCCATGAAAACAATGAGAAATTTGGTTGGTTAGAGATATTCATAGTCATCAGTATATATACATATATATATATATATATATATGTGTGTGTGTACTGTATATGTATATATACATATATGTATATGTATATATATACAGTGTATGTATATATACACACACATATATATTTCCTTTTTAAAATTTTATTTATTAAAATAAATATAAATATAAAATATAAAAATTACAGTTTCACATACATAAATATATGTTATTTGATCAATGGCTTTCTAATTCTCCTCTTATCTAACATCTCCCTCCTACTTAATCCCTTATTCTCGCCAAGATGTCCACTTACTTTCATACTTATTTTGTATATGTGACCCACTGCATTTAATTAGAATTGACTGCATAGAATGATGAGAGATTAATTACTTGTAAAAAGATACTGGTGCAGTGGCTCTAGTTCTGAGAAATATGCCTCTATTCCCTAGCAACCATTACATAGCTATAGTGCTTTGGGGAGACATTGATCTCTCCCCATCCATGATAGACTGTTGATGGCCCAGCCTGATGGATGCCCTCTGCAGGTCAACCACATTGCTGTGAGTTTATGAGTGTAAGAGCCACACCATAACTAGAAAAAAAAAATGCACCTCTCCTCCTCCTCCTTCAGCTCTTAAATCCTTTCCATCCTTTTGTCCATTAAGTTAAAAACTTCTGAGTTGTAGGAGGTAGGGGGTGATCAAACTGCATCTTATACATGTTCAGATTTCCTAAGGAATAAATAAAAATATCTTATATTAAAAAGCTATTGTACGGCAAGAGAACTGTCAAGCAAGTGAAGAGGTAGGACAGAATGAGAAAAAATGTCTTTGCCAGGTTTGTCTGCCAGAACATTAATATCTGAATTACACAAACAATAAAACAACTCAAAAAACACAACCCAATATTTTTAAATGCGCTCTAGATCTGAAGAGTTATGAAAAGAAAAAAAAGGAAGGAAGATATATAAATAGCCAATAGCATTTTTTTTATGTTCTCAAAACTCAGGAAAATTCAAATTAAAACTACCATATTAGTCAGGGTTCTCTAGAGTCACAGAACGTATGAGTAGTCTCTATATAGTTAGGGAATTTGTCAACGACTTACAGCTTGTAGTCCAACTCCACAACAATGGTCAGCAGCAGCTGTGGATGGAAGTCCAAGGATCTAGCAGTTGATCAGTCCCATGAGGCAAGCAGGCAAGGAAGAGTGAGTCTTCTTCCAATGTCGTTATGTAGGTCTCCAGCAGAGGGGGTGGCCCAGATTAAAGGTGTGTGCCACCACACCTTTAGTCCCAGATGACCTTGAACTCGGAGACCTCCTTGTCTTAATCTTCTGGAATTCGTAGTCACTATGCTTCAAGATCTCCATGCCAAGATCCAGGTCAGAAGCTTGTATTCTGAGTCTCCAGATTAGGATCATAGGTGAGCCTTCCAATTCTTGATTGTAGTTCATTCCAAATATAGTCAAGTTGACAACCAGGAATAGCCACTACAACTACTATAACAGGGTAAGCACCAGTTCTAAATCTGGGTCTAAACAATTACCACATATTACAACAGTTTTACTGGAAGTGGTGGACCAAGGATGCAGGCCAATTCTGGCTCAGAGGCATGCCCATAGGCAGAAGAGGAGTACCACAGCTCAAAGCAAAAGCTGAAAACCCAGAGAGGATACTGGAGCTGACACAGGGCAATAGTGGTTCCTTAGAGAACCATCAAGAGAGAAGAGTCAACAAACCTATAAATCCAGGTCCATCACACAGTTCTGGCCCTAAATACCAATTCCACAGGAGGAAAGGACACCTGACACCTACTATGGCTTAGTCTTCTCCTAAACAATGAAAACTGTACCATGGAAAGAATTTTTAAAAATAAGAAATTGATACAATTATATAAAAATATTAAAAATTTAAAACATAAAATGGTTTTAAGAATAAAAATTACAAAAGACAGAAAATATCAACTAATAAACTAACCCCAGATTGTACAAAATCAACATGAAATCATCCAAGATAACATGTGTTCAAAAATACTACTAAACATATAGTAATGATAGTAATGGCTACTAGTGATGACAATTTGAAAAGATTCTAGACAAAATATTTAAAAGAGTAATTGTAACTATGTCCAAATAACTTCAAGATAGTATGCGTATACACTAATAGAACTAAGAAGAGTGGAAGTGAAATTAGGAAGTCAGTCCAAGATATGGAAACTGAATTCAGTAAAGAGAATTGCTGAAATAAAATTAAAGGAAAATTATGCTAGAAATAAGAAACCCAAGGCTCTCCATAAAGAAAACACACATGCAGAGAATACATCAAGATAAAGAAATTAGACCATTCATTAAAGGTCAATACTACTTTTTCTTTAAAAATATGAGAGGTACACAAGAGAGTGTAGGACACCATAAAAAAGAAAGTGATCAAATTGTTTGAATATTTTCAAGCAAGAATTATTATTCCATACCAAAAATATAGGAAGTATTGAAAATAAAATCATAGAACAAAACTTCCCAAACATAGAAAAATGCCCAGCCAGGTACAAAATCCTATAAAACACTAGTAGAACAATAAGAAAAAAAATCCCCACAAAATATTATTTGGAAAACATTGTAAACACAAGATAAAGAAAGAGTATTGAAGACATCAAGAGAGAAGAGTCAACAAACCTATAAATCCAGGTCTATCAGAACAACACCCAACTAATCAGCAGAAACTTTTAAAGTCATTGGACCCAAAAAAGTATATTTCAAGTCTGAAAAAAACTATAGCTTCCAATCACAACTATTACCACAGCAAAAATATAAACAAAATGTTTCCATGATAAAATAGAATAATGAAACTTATAACCAATAGGCCAGCTCTAGAGAGTCAACTGAAGTATAAAAGTTACTTCAGTTTGAAGAGAAAAATAAACAAATATGAGGACACAGATACTAAATAGACAATTGTAGAACATTTAGTCAAAAGCAATCCTAAAAAACAGAGAAATAAATAGACAAGAATCAATAAACTCTATTCAACATTAACCCTCTAAATTCCCTAATAAAGAGATATAGAAAAGTAGATTAGATTAGAAAACACAATCCACCTTTTTTTTCTTTTTTTTTCTTTTCTAAGTTTTTTTATTTACATTCCAAATCATTTCCCCTTTCCCGTTTCCTCCCTCCCTGAAAGTCCCATAAGCCCCCTTCCCTCCCTCTTTTCCCCATTCAACCCTCTCTCGCTTTTCTGTCCTGACATTCCCCTACATCCAGTCTTTCCAGGACCAGGGGTCTCTCCTTCCATCTTCTTGGAAATCTATTGATATGCGAATTGTGTCTAGGGTATTCCGAGATTCTGGGTCAATATCCCCTTATCAGTGACTGCATACCATGTGTGTTCTTTTGTGATTGGGTTACCTCACTAAGGATGATATTTTCAAGTTCTGACCATTTGCCTAGGAATTTTGTGAATTCATTGTTTTTAATTGCAGAGTAGTATTCCATTGTGTAAATATACCACATCTTCTGAATCCATTCCTCCACTGAGGGACATCTGGGTTCTTTCCAGCTTCTGGCTATTATAAATAAGGCTGCTATGAACATAGTGGAGCATGTGTCCTTATTGCATGCAGGTAAAGCCTCTGGGTATATGCCCAGTAGTGGTATAGCCAGATCCTCCGGGAGTGTCATGCCCAGTTTTCTGAGGAACCACCAGACTGCTTTCCAGAGTGGTTGTACCAGCTTGCAATCCCACCAGCAGTGGAGGAGTGTTCTTCTTTTTCCACATCCTCACCAATCCACCTTTTTACTGCCTCCAAAGCAAACCTTTTGATCAACAATGACACTACCATGAGTAAAAGAATGAAGGAAGATATTTCAAGCAAACAAAACTAAGAAACAAGAACTCTAACGTCTGACCAAAGAGACTTCAAGTGAAAAATAGTCCGAAAGAACAAAGATTATCTCATACTAATGAGTGGAACAATCCATTAAGAGGAAATTACAATTCTAAATGTGTACAAGATATAGACACATTCATTTCCATAAAGTACTGCTAGATGAAACCACAGATTTGTCCCAACACAGTGATAGCAGAAGTCTTTAACAAACAACCCTCACTAATTTTTGCTCATTCCATGCAAAAAATAAACACTAAAGTTAAGAAACATCATATATCAAATGGACCTAACAGATATTTTTTGAACATTTCAGCTAGACACTAAGAATACACATTCTAATCAATGGCCACTAGAACTCAATTCAAAATCAGTCACATATTGGGACACAAAGCAAGTCTAAAAAACATAGGAAAATTGCAATGATATCCTGCATTTTATTGAACCACAGAGAAATAAACGTAGATAGCAAAAGCACAGAAACTAGAGAAAATACAAAAACTCCTGGAGCCTATGCAATATATTACTGAATGATAACAGGGAAGAAATTGATAAGGAAATAGAAAATTTAAATGATGAATACAACATATCAAAATTAATGGAACACAATAAAATAATGCTTAAACTGTATTGCTCAATGTGTATGTAAAAGAAAGAGAGAGATCTTAAATAAATTAATTAATAACACTCTTTAAGGCTTTGGAAAATCAAAGCAAAACAAACCTCAAATAGTAGACTGGAAAAATAATCAGAATCAAGGCAGAAAGTAATAAAATAGAAACACACAAAACCCAGGAAGAATTAATGAAACAAAAGTTGTTTCTTTTGAAAAGATAAACAGAATTGACAAACTCTTAGCCAAATTAACCAAAAGAAGGAGAAAAAAAAGACCCAAATTAATAAAACTTGAGATGAAAATTGGGAAATCACAGTGGAAACCAATAATTTAACAAATAATGAGAACATACCTTCTGAGCCTATATTCACATAAGTTGGAAACTTAAAAATTCTAGATAAATAGACAAATTTCTAAATAAATATGATGCACCAAAACTAAAATTAAATAAAGATTAAATTTACAATTCTTAACCTTGTCTCCAAGACAGTTTTCTTTCCTCCAAATGATATATTCTATCAGATTATTGAATTTTTCATTTCTACCTTCATTTCAGGTTGGATTTCCTTCAGACTTTCATCTCTTTATTGAATACTATTTTTCTGTCCTTAATTTATTTTCTTGTTTCATTTATGCTCTCTTAGAATTCATTTAACTGTTTATTACTGTCCACTTTAAATTCATCTCAATATTTATCTATGTTGTCTTTAAATTCATGAACATATTTTTCATTTTCTTTTAGATATTTTGTCTGGAATCCCATCTAAATGAACCTGGTTAGGGACCATTCCTTTGGGGGTTAGCAATTTGGGGCAAAAGTTATATATAGTTTTAAGTTTTCTTATTCTTTCAGTTTTTATGTTTGATCTACATAATTATATTTGTTTTTGATTGAGTATTTTGGTCCAAGTTTTTGGCATGACCGCATTGAGTGGGGCTTTTTGTCTAGGTTTTCATTACCTAGGCTTAGCTAGTTTTTGATCAATTAGGTGGTGCTTTAAGGTCACTTGTGGTACTTATTTAGAGCATCAGAAAAGTAACTAATGCAGTCAGAGGAGTGGACAGATGTGTAAGAAGGAGAATAAGTGAGGGGAGAGTTGACTGTGAGCAATGAAGCAAGATGGCTGAGACACAGAGGCAAAGCACACTGAATCCCAGACAATGGGTTTAGGCAGGGTTTCACTGAGAACCATGTCACTCTAATTCCTCCTAATTTCTTTTTGCTACTATGAAAATTAAGTTCTTCTATTTTAATTCTACCAACTGTTTTAAACTCAATGACTCTGAAGATTTTTAACCTAAAATTAATTCATAAATATTTTAGCTTTTTTGGAGAAGGGTAAAATATTCTGTGATCACCATTCTAAATCATGTAGACTTTAGTCAGAAATGCAATAGGCTTTTCTGTCTGTATAATTTCTTTAAATTGCTTTAATTTTTTTCTTGTTATCCATGCTTTAATCTTGGAAAGGTATTTAGAAGTGTATTTCTACTTCTTAAATACTCTTTCTGGCAGTGTCTACTATTTTGTTTCACTCTTCTTTTAAAGTTCTGTATTTAACTCTATGTTTAACTTATAGAAGTTTTATTCATTTTATTTTAGTAATTACTTGGGAATCTAAGGATTTTTTTCAGTTTCCGGATATGTTTTTGTGGTTCTGGGAGATGATTGCAGAGTGTCAAACATGTGAAGGAAGAGTGGTTTCTCTAATCAGTAGCCCAAATCCTCAGTTTACTTTGCATTTTAATACAGAATCTCACAAAGTCGCTGCAGCCTTAAGCTTACTCTGCCATCTAAAGAGTTTTGAACTTGCTGCCCTTCTACCTTGGCATCACAAATAGCTGAGATTGTAGATATTTGCCAGCACAGTTAACTTCTTGCTTGATTTTTTAACCGTATTTTAATCCTTTTGTGTCTATAAACACACTAAGTACATGTGTATTTAGTATTTAGTAAGTTCAGTAACTGAAATTACTGTTTTGTATTGATTTCTGGTCATGATGATATATGAATAAGTATAAGTTACAGGGCATGTGTGCTCTCATAAATCAGTATAATCTACCATACTGTTTCCAGATATCCATGATTTACAATCAATTATGACTTTAAATTCACGGCACATGAGTACAAAATTAATATAAGATTTGAAAGAATGGATGCCATGGGAATGATTTTTAAGTTGGTGACACAATGTATTAAGCAGATGTTACCAATTAAAATGTAAAACAGTATTCAGGGTGATAGAGGGTCCAATGTGAGATTATACAAATATACAAATATCAATAACAAGTCTCTTAATAGAGGTTGAAGATTTTATGTATTTGATATTTAATACAGTATGGTCAATGACTGAATCCATTCAAGGTACCTGTGTCAGTCAGTGACCCATTACAATTATAGCTACTTAAAGGACAGATAAGCAAGATCCAAGTGCCTAGGTCAAGTAACAGCATGTGGAATATAACAATTAATTTTGTTTTTCAACTTTACTACACCTGGAATCAAATAAAACCCAATCTTCTGGCACTCCAGTGAGGGATTATTTTAATCAGATTATTTGTTGCAGAAAGATCTACCCAAATCTGGGCCACAAATTCTGATGACAAACCAAACAATCATGTGGAAGAAGGAAATTTTCCTTTGTGCCTGCTGAGGCAAAGCCCCTCCTCCACCCCACCCCCCCACCCCTTGATATTTTCTTTATTTACATTTCAAATGTTTTCCCCTTTCCAGGTCTCCCTTTGGAAAACCCCTATCCCATCCTCTCACTGCCTCTATGAGGGTGCTCCCCCACCCACCCACTCCCATCCTCCTGCCCTAACATTCTACACTGGGGCACTGAACACTCTCAGACTCGAGGGCCTCTCCTCCCACTGATGTCCAACAAGGCCATCTTCTGCCATATATGTGGCCAGCCTCCATAGGTTGCTCCATGTGTATTCTTTGGTTGGTGATCCAGTTCCTGGGGGCTCCCTGAGGCAAAGTTTTTGATTGAGAGGAACTGCCTCTATCAAATCTTATTATAGGCAAGTCTATAGAGAATTTTTATGTGTGATGATTGATATAGGATGGGAGATCCTAGCGAACTGCAGGTAGTACCACCCTTGAGCAAGTGGTCCTGGACTGTATAATAAATGTAGCTGAGCTACACCAGTGTAAAATCTCACTTCTTGGTGATTTACATCAGCAGATCTCTAGGAGGCCTCCAGGAGATCCACTATAACATGAACAACTACCCGATTCTTGGCCTTCTCAATGTTAGACAGTCATTGTTGGACTAATCAAAGGGCATTTTGTAAACTAGTCTAATAAATTCCCTTTATGCATGCACACACACACACACACACACACACACACACTCAGTTCTGTTTCTTTAGAGAACCCTGACTAAGACAAGAAAGATATGTAGGTAATTGAAGAGTCAGTAACATTCTGGAAATCAATAACAGGACTAACTTAAATACAGAAGGCATTAAAAAATAATTAGGAGCATGGAAAGCTCACGTACGTTTAGTTATGATAAATGTTTAACAGTGAGCTTTGGCACCAGATTTATTCTCCCAAGCTCATACATTTTTATATCTACTGTTTTCAGGGGAAAACAGTCAGGAAAGACTTTTGTTGGTTTTGATTTGCTCAGTATTTATTTATTTATTCATTTGGAGATAACCATGCTCTTAAGTAGAGACTACAGTGAGGAGAGACAGTGTATTAGTCAGGGTTCTCTAGAGTCACAGAACGTATGGGTAGTCTCTATATAGTTAGGGAATTTGTCGATGACTTACAGCTTGTAGTCAAACTCCCCAACAATAGTCACCAGTACTTGTGGGTGGAAGTCCGAGGATCTAGCAATTGCTCAGTCCCACCAGGCAGCTGTGGATGGAAGTCTGAGGATCTAGCAGTTGCTCAGTCACACGAGGCAGGCCAGGAAAAGCCAGAGTGAGTCTTCCTTCTTCCAATGTCCTTATATAGGTCTCCAGCAGAGGGTGTGGCCCAGATTAAAGGCGTGTGCCACCGAGCCTTCCAATTCTTGATTAGTTCATTCCAGATTTAGTCAAGTTGACAACCAGGAAGAGCCACTACAGACAGATAAAAGGTACCTGCAGAGAAGACAGCTTCAACAGGATGTCAGGGACTTTACGGAAGAGTCAGTTGGGGATAAGTATCTGAGGAGAAGACCCATTCTGCCTTGTGAAACAAGGCGCAGGTGACAGAGGACACTTACAGAATGTAACTGGCTCTGATACAATCACTGTCCCTAACCACAGTTTTACCTTCTGCATAGTAGGTTTTCAGCTGAAAGAAAGAATGGCAGAGACAGAAAACTTGAGAAGGAGGGACTGGGATAGCCCCATGGTCAAAGAAGGAAGAGAAACAAGAAAGCAGGACCGTGATTCCTAAGCAATGCCACATGATGCTCAGCCTTCACCACATATCACCATCACCTGCCCAAGCTTGTCAAAGTTCACAGGGCAGGTTCAGAAGGCAGTATGGAAGGTTACATTTCTAAAGCGTTCCCAGCTATTATGCATGCAGCTGGTCTAGAGATCTCATTTGAAAAATTGTTTCTAGGTTTGGGGGTGATGAGCTGAAAGTATTCCCAACACTGATCATTGTTCTTCTTCGCTCTTGAAAGGATTTACTTTTCTCAAACTACTCTTGTTAACAAAACCATGGTATCCACATATTTTGTTTCATGACTTTTTACTCCCCCATCCCCACTCCACACTCTTTGTTCTGTCCCAAATGTTCGCATTTGCAAGGGTCTGCTCTGCCGCTCCTGCCTCAGGAATTAACATTTCTTGTCTCTAGAGTTGCTGATGTTCTGATTTCTGTACTTACATACTTTGAACTTGGATCTTATTCTGCCTTGAATTTGTTGTTAGCTTTTCAGATTCCTGTGACCTCTTTCAAACCATAACCCATTTGAGGACAGAGATTCTCATTTTACATCCTCTAGTTGCCTATAATGTTTAGTGTAATTTTGGGAACAGAGAGTAGATCAACATTATGTCTGGGGTTGAGCAATGGTTTCAGTGCCTTAACTCCTAAGCTCAGGATGCTTCCAAGGGTCTAGCACAACAAACCAAGGAATATTAAATCAGAGCATCAGAAGAAAACTTTGCTCTATATAATTTGCCTTTGCCCCGTTGACAGAAACTCTTATTAAAATAACATTTGCTAAAAATATTTCTATACCAAAAGCAATTATGGCAATGTTTCCCTACATTTATACAGTTCTTCTTATTCTGAATATCCACTGTATACACAGGCCTCATTTCAGGAGGAAAGAAATCCATTCATCTGGACTTGAACTCCTTACTCCTTTCAGCAGGTGACTTCTTTCTTCCTCTTAACTCATCTATGAGCATATTATTATTGCTCTAGTCTAGGGCTGAGCTTTCTGTGTTCAGCATCTTCACTGAGTCTACTAGGGCAAAAATTCAAAAGAGGTTTTCAATTAGTTGCCCTCAAGGAATTAAACAGAATTGTCCCTCCCCGGCTGCTCTCATCTTTACCAGGTGATTAAGGGTCTAATGGACTCAAACAGTCTTTCAATCTGTTTCAACCAATTATAGCACTAAAGCAAAAGACAAAAGCAGGAAACGTCCATAAAAGAGAAAAGAAAGTACAAATTGGCAATCAGAAATGGGGTGCTTTCAGAGTTTCGCAAGCTTAGAATGATTATTGGATGCCTAAATATCATACTTGGGTCCTCAGCCCCCACAAGAATTCCGCAGAATATTTTATTAGCTTTGTTCCATATTTAAGATCTCAGAGATAGGCAAAGAAAACACTTGCTTGGGGGAACAGTACACATTTGCGTACCCATGCTGCTGTATTCCCTGAAGAGTATAACATAGTTCATATTTGCTCTTTGTCCTCTAGACCGTGGTCAGTTTCCAAAACAGGAAAATTTCCACAGGGATATACGTGACTTTTATGCACATTCACAGTAGGCTCTTAGATTGTTTCAGAATGGGGCTTGTTACCATGAAGATAAAAATCATGATTTGAGGGTTAGAACCTAGGGTCTTTGTACTCCTAGAGAAGGAAAGAGCCCACAAATAAGCCCAATTATATAACTAATGATTTAACCGGTCATTAGTTCTGTAATAACATTTCAACTGAGAACTCCTGCTTAGTATCAGACGGTTATCAGTGGACATGGCATGCCTGAGTACAACAGGACAGTTCACAGAAATGGTGCACTTTATCTCAGATCTCAGCCTATATATGTCTTCAATAATAAAACCATCATGTCCCAAGTCATTCTAGAAAAATGATTAATTCTGAAGTCATCACGAAATTTACTGCATTATTCTCCAGTTTGCCAGAAGTGTAGTCTTGGGACCCACTTGTGGCTGCAATCTGAAGGCAAGGTAGGAATTTACAGGTCTAAGTTCTCCTGTACTGAATCCAGGGGGTTAGCATCAGAAGTGAATTGCCACAGTCTGAAGCTGGGGTTGAGATGGTGTGATATAGGTGGCAATCAGAGAGTTAGGACTTGGGAAAACTAGGAAAGAGAGAGGGGCCTTCCTGAGATGGCTGCTTCTTGTTCCCAGAAAACAGCCAGAAGAAACAGTCAGGAACATAGAAACTGGTACCTAAAAAGGACCAGTAAAGGAAAAGGGAAGAGCCGGAGACACAGGGGTATCCTATAAACCCAACCAGAATCCGTTCAGCATAATTCAAGCCTTAGTCTTCCCCATCCAAATGGATAAAGTTATATTTTCTTTTTCTCGGTGGCTTGGTCATCTGTATTTCTCAATCTTTCAAATCTCTTTTCATGCCTGGAAATGAACTTAGCAGCCCCATAGACAACTGCTGCCTGCCCTATTACAATAAAATCTCTTTCTCTTTGCCTTCAAGCTGCCTCTTGTCACTGTAATTGTGGTAGAGCTTTGTGTCAGCATTCTTAAAGACCAATGCCAAGGAGGTCACACATGTGGTCTCTGTTATATGACGTACAGCGGAAGAAACTGAGTATAGCAAGATAACGCCATATTGCTCAGACCAATAGCCAGTGCTTTGGGACCTCTCCTGCTTTCCTCCTTGAGATCTCCTTCAGTACCTCCCTTTGAGCGCAATTTTCTGAGAGTTACATCTTTCTTTCAAAGTAACAGGAGTTATGAAAGTCTGCTGGGCGAGGCAGGTGCCTGAGAATCTCCAGGGCACTTGTTAGAAGGACAGATTCTTGAGTTCAAATCAAAATAGGATTATGACACAATAGCACCAGAGTGTGCCCTTGTGCTGACTAACAGAACTGTCACTGAGTGTGGCCTGGGTAGAACTGTAGATACAAATGCACCTCGTGGGGGATGATCGGCAGCTGATTTAATGCCAGGTAGCACATGGCACCTACTGTCTCCAGAAAGTGTTTGGCGTGGCTCAGTGTGGCACATGAATATTTCTTTATCAGGCAATTTTTAAAATATTGCCATAATTTAAAAGGGTGAATGATGGTATTGGTTTGGATTTGGAAAGAAGCAAGAAAATAAAACTGTCCTACAAAAGTTTGAAAGATAACATACAACACATTTAGATTTTTAAAAATCTGTGTGTTTATGGGTATGTCCTTCATGTGTACATCCCTACGTATAAGCAAGGAAGCCAGAAAGGAATGTCTGCTGGCTTCTTCTTCTACTATTCTCTATTTCTTTGAAGCAACATCTCTCCATAAACCTGAGGTTTGCTTACAGATAGGCTGGAAATGCACAAGTCTTCTGGTCTCCTGTCCTCACCTCCCCAAGTTGGGGTTACAGCCATTCTCGGATGCCTGATGTGATGAATTTGGTTGTCACCTTGACTGCACCTAGAATCTGTTAAACACTTCTGGGTAGTACTGTGAGGCCTTTCCTTGATCAGATTACTTGAAACAAGAAGGCCCACCATAATTGTGGGCAGCACCTTAGGACAGCAGAGCACATCAAAGAACTTTAGTAAAGAAAAGTTTGCTTTGTGTCTGTTTGCCCTGGACCTCACTGCAAGTTTATCTATGCTGTTGCTGTAGCATTCCTTTGCCAGTATTAGATCCAACTTCATTTAGACTCAAATGTAGACTGAAGACTGAGATGCTCTCCAGGAATCCTCAAAGCTTTCAACACAAGACTGGTTCTGAGACATCCAGCCTTGTGGAGTGAATGAACAATTACTGGGTTCTCAGCTTCATCATGATGAGACAGTCATTGTGGGATTTCAGTAGGTGCATCCTATAAGCCAATCTAACAAATTCCCTTTATACATACATACATACATACATACATACATACATTTATACATGCATATTCTTAGTGAATATATATTTAATTCGTACACATGGATTTATTCTATTAGTTCTGGTCCTTTAGAGAATCTTGACTAATATACCTGGCTTGTTATGTGGGTGCTGGTATTTGAACTCTGCCCCTCCTGATTGCAGAGCAAGCATTCTTAACTGCTGAGCCATTTCTCTCTGGCTCTAAAATTTAAGAGTTTTGCGAGAAAGAGAATTTTAAACAATATAGATTTTCTAAAGAAAGATATCAACATCTAAACACACATTCCTTTTTAAATCATTAGCACAGGGCTCGCTCTTTCACACTAATGTTCTTGAGGTTGACACCTCTATGATGTCCTCAGTTACACTTGGAATTCCTATTATCCATATCCATAAGCCATCTTAGCCCACCGCAATTATGCATGTCACTATATTTATGACATAAGGAAAGTACCAAATGGAAGCAATGACCATGAACTTATAATATATCCAGTCCTAAACTATAAGGTCAGGGACTTTCTATAAGCTTGATACCAAACCCTATACAGGAGAAATAAAAATGAATGCAAGTAACTGATCTCATTCTATAAATGCAGAACTTAAGTTTTTAAATGCATTTACCTGAAGTCTATAAGATTATTTAATATTCAAAGACCAATTATGAACTTGGTCACCAAAGCATCATATTATAACAGAAAACCCAAGGAATCCATCAACTGATACTATCCTAGATGAACTTAGCATTTATGTACAGGAAAGTAACAAAATATAAGCTCTTCCTTTCCACAGATTCAGTTGGTCTTCAGTACCCTCATGATCACTTTGCACTCTCAGGCTACATGGCCATCTGTCAAATTTGCCTGTGTGCCTTCCTTTGCTTTGCAGCCCCCAAAGTAAGCACAAAGTACTAAAGAAGATGCTTGCACTCTTGGCCTTGAGCCAAGAACTCCCAGGGAAACCAGTTTTACACTGGTTCCCATATATTCTGCAGCCATGATAAGGAGATCTATTTACTGGTGGTAGTAACTAGCTTATAAAGCACTTTTTTATTGCTTTTTCCTCTAATTTACTTAACTACCCCTACTTACACCATTGACTTAGGTCTCCTTTTAGAACAAATTAGTGCCTTTAAGTTCTTGTTTGTAGTGTCCATTGTGTAGGCAATTGAATTGAAACTAGAAGGAAACTTTATAATGCAGATGAAGGACAGGAAATATCATACTCAATGGTAAAACAATGGCCTTGTTTCCTGTGCCAACAAGAAAGTCAGTTGTACCCTTGATCACAGCTGCAATTGAAAGTTTGCACAAGAGCTCCTAGTCAAGTGAAAAACAAAACAAATAGAAACAAACAAGTAAAAGGTAGAAGAATTATAACAATCCTAAGAAAGATAAAGAGATCTTTTATTGTTATTGTTGTTATTATTATTATTATATTTACAATCCAGCTGTTGTCCCCTTCCTTCCCACACTTTCTCATCCCATTCTTCCTCCCCACTGTCTCTGAGGGCGTGCTCCCCCACCACCAAATTTCCCCCCCTACCAAGGTCTCAAGTCTCTTGAGGATTAAGTGCATCTTCTCCCACTGAGGCCAGTCCAGGCAGTCCTCTGCTACATTTGTGTCAGGGGTCTTGCTATCTTTATCTTTTAAAAGATAAAAAGGATAACGTACCATTATTTGTAGATAACATGGTTATGGGGAAAACAAAACAAATTATTTGAATGATTAAAAGATTTTGTCTGAGTAGCTGGCTATCAACCAATATTTTTGAATAGGTACTACTAAGGCAATACTGGAGCAGAAACAACAGTTTTAAAATTTGGGAATGATGGGGTGTGTCAAAAGGATATGGCAGCCAACCAAGCCCAAAAGAGCCAAAGAGGCTGCAATGTCCTACGAAAGCATCACATTAATAAAAGCATAAATTAAACAACCATGTTACAAGGTTGCTATAAGCAAACGGTTAAACAAATAAACAAGTGAAGGGTTATCAAACTTGTTCAGAATTCCAAATAGTTCATAAAGCCATCTCACCCCTGAGGCAGAGGCGCATAACTCACTTTGCCCCAGGCTTAAGTTGTGCATAGTGATTTCCACCCATTGAGGACTTACTGATTGCACTGTGCATTCCATTACAGCAAGTACAGCATAGGAATGTGACTGGGACCTGTGACTTTATAGTGATGAACTGTCACAAGCATTGCTTTAGACAGGGAACCTAAGTCACATATCAAACCACGCAGCTATGATAAACAGGGACAAAGGTGCTTCTTTATTTCATGGTTGTATTCCCCTAAAACTCACTGAAACAAGAAAAATACCAGATGAATCTTAATCAGTGTTGCTAGAAAATGCCTAAAAACATACCTCAAAACTGTCAAGGTCAACAAACAAGCAAACTTTTCAAAATTTTCAGGACCCCTTGGACTGCAGAAAGGCAAAGACAAAACATAATGTAGTACCCCAGTGCAGACTTAAAACAGACAGAGCATGTTGGTTAAAATTCATGGCAGTTTTCATAAAGTCTGAGCTCCAGTTGATGGTAATTTATCAATATAAGCTTATGAATTGCAATAGCAAATTATAATAATTTAAGAAACTAATGATAGGGGAAATTGGGTATAATATTTATGAGAACACTCTGTGCTAGTCTCATGTTTTCCACGAATCTGAAGCAATTCTGAAGACTCCATCTTATTTACAAAGAAAAAGAATCGCAATTTGGAGCCTTTATGAAAATAATTACTAAAACTTGTTTCTTAAATTGGCTCCAAATAAAAAGAAGGTACACTTGCAAGAAATTAAGTGGTTCATGTACAGAATTTGCATTTTGGATATTGTATTAAAGAAAGATTTTTTAAGGGCATTTAATAAATAGGAACGGCACTACACACAAGTTCTGCGCATTAATAAGAATGAAAATAACAGTTTGAAGAATGTGAATTCTCATCAAATTGTTCCAGCATTGTAATTCAATTCTAATCAAAATAACAACAGAGTTGGGAAGAGTTTAACAATCTGATATGAAAATTTATGGGGAAGATTAATGGTATAAAAATAATGAGAAACTCTATTAAAGGAGCAAATGAATGTGATTTGCCCTAATGGGTATTAAGATACATACAGAAATATTACAGGCAAATATAAAATGAAATGACAACATGCTAGTGAGCCTAGAGCTATAGAGAGAGATGAGTTGAGGAAAATGGCTCACAGAATAGGCTACATCAATGGGAATTCTTAACAAGCTTGCCGAACTTATCAATAGTCAGAGAAATGAAAAGTAAGGCTACAGCGGACCACTTGAAACTAACCATATTAGTAGAAATTAAAAATATATCCCATCAACAGCAAGTAATGATGAGAATGTAAGGAAGTCGGTATAAATCCATACGAATTAGCACATAACTTGTTTATCATCTTAGGCAAGTAATATGCCAGTATCTTCCTATACCAGATCATTTATCCCAATCCAGGGTCAATGGTAACAGACAGAAGCTGAGCTGTGAGGATATGGCCAGCCTTTGAATAGAATATATGTGAAGAAGTAGATGGGCCAGAATAGGTTGTAGAGATAGAAGCAGAAGTTTAGAGTGGAGACCAGAAGCTAAGATTCAGAGTGGACATCCCCAAATTAGTTAACTGAAGGGGAAGCACTCATTAGTATCTAGGTGAACAACACAGGAATTCAAGAGTTGGACAGCTAAACTGAGTACAAATAAACATAGCCATTGACAAATGCACATTAAAGCTTATGGTCCTTTCATGGTCCTCCCAAGCCTGAGTCATGGAAAGAGCTGCATGCTGGGAGATAAATATAGTCTGTCAAAAAAAAAAAAAAGTCTTGCAGTGAAAAACATTTTAACTCTACTGAAAACTAGAACCCTGTAAATATTGCAATCATTTCTACTGGGGGGAAAAATAAAACGATTCAAAGAAATGATTGTAAGTGTGTTTCATGACATCAAAAAAGACAATGTCTTGAGATAATGCCTAGAAAATACAAACATATAGTTGAATGACAAAATGATTATATAAGATGTGAAAATGAAATTCATCAAAGAAATAAACATATTTGAACAATTCCAAACTGAAATGATGAAACTAAAACATGAATAGCTCCATGAAAAACCTTATCTACAGTACAATTAATCAAGGGGACTGGATTGGAACAGTTTGACAGTGACAAAAATTGAATTGACAGAAAGGTATTACTGGAACACTCAAGGTGTGTGTGACCCTATAAAAAGAACAAAACTACAATCATGGTCATAGAAGGAATTCTTACTAAAGATAGAAAATATTTTAATTCAATCATAGCAGAAATATTCTCTAATTAATAGAAAAAAGGGATCTGTAGGAGATATTTAGAAAACAAAAAAGGCATGGCCAGAGAGGAACCTTCTCATGCTATATTATAGTCTAAATACTAAATACACAGAAAATAAAATAAAATACACTGAAAGTTGCAACAGAGAAAGGTCAAGCCAGGAATAAGGTAGGCTAATGTTAATATATGAATCCAAAGTACAATGATTAAACTTTGTTCTTTTGACTTAGTTCCTGGAGGTAATATCTCTATACTATAACAGCCTTCATAGAAAGGGATTTGATTTTTAATAGTTTTGGGAAAAACAAAGGTATACAATAAATGAATGCTGGGAGCAGTTCAGTCAGTAAAGTGTAAGCATGATGACCTGAGTTTGATCCCCAAAACATGTGCACACACACACACACACACACACACACACACACACACAATCCTGACAACAACAAAAGAGATGGATATGATGATACATGCTTGTAACCTCAGTGCTGGGAAGACAGAAATAAGAAAACATGATCTAAGGATCACTAGCCAACCACCCTAGAACAGTCACTGTGCTCTAGGCCACTGAGGGATAATGCTGTCTAAAATTTTTTTAAAGGTGAATGGTACATGAGGAATGAATGGTACCAAAGGTTGTCTTGGCCACACACACACACACACACACACACACACACACACACACTCACACACACACACACACACACACACACTTGCACCCATGCAAAGATGTACAAGCAAACACAGAGACAAACACACATACACACACACACATGAACACACACATGAACACAGGCACACAAGCACAAGCATATGCACACACACAGACATACATACACACATAGACAAGCACATGAACACACAGAGATAGAGAGACATGAACACACACACACACACACACATAAATAAATGACAAAAATAAAACTTAGGAAAAAAAACCAAAGCTTTGATTAAAAATCAAATGCATTGCAAACATGCAATCAAGGCTTCCTCTGAAGTTCAGCCTGATGTGAGACTATCACCTAAGAAGATACTTTTAAGCTTTTGCATTTCATTTCTTCTCACACAAAACAGGGATAATATAGCTTTCACTGAAAGTTTGTAACCAAGACTTGAAATATTTCTCACATCCAATAGTGACCCTGTCAGGTGATTGGTGCTCAGCAAGTAACAATAACTCATAGGTGTTCTTTCTCACCTATGTTATAGTTAGTAGTTTTAGAAATGATTCCTGGGGGAAATGGAAAGTTGATTCAGCAGATGTATGAGCTTGTTCTTGCAGAAGATTGGAGTTTGGTTTCCAGCACCTACTTCAGTCTGTACAAAACAGCTTATAGCTCCAGGAAACTGAGCAATACCCTGTTCTGGCCTCCAGGAGCACGATCACGCAAGTGCCCGCACTCTCATACACACACACACACACACACACACACACACACACACACACAAGCAATGTAAGCATATTTTATTTTTTTATTGTGCATAAATCTTGTGTATAGTTTTCATTCATATGGTAAATGCATAGTAGGTTGTTATGGAGTGTTAGAACTTGGTCTCTCGTGTCAGATGTAGGTTTAAATTCTGATAAGCGAATCCCTAGTTGTGTGACTCTAGAGATTATCCTTACAAGCTATGTGTTTTTCTTAACATTAATGTAAAGATAATAGTTACTGATAATAATGGTAGTATGTCTTTGATACTAATAATATTGTTACTATTTTTATTTCTAGTTACTTTTCAAGTATTTCTCTTTCTGTGATCCTCCAAAAAGCTCTGCTGGGTATTGATAATAATAATAATAATAATAATAATAATAATAATAAATAGTATTAATTACCTTCATTTTAGTTTTGAGACAGGGTCTGCCTACATAATCCTAGAACTCATTATATAAACAGAGGTGGCCTGGAATGCATAGAGATCTACCTGCTTCTGCCTCTCTGGGATTAAAATGTGTATTATCATGTCTGACTTTGCTATTATTTTGATAGAAGGAGGTCATGTTCCATATTAGGTGGTATACTTCCTTAAAATCTTGGTTATATGAAGGAAAATTTTCTAACGAACTTTAAAACAATAGCAAAAACAGATTTCCAAACAACCAACCCAAACCAGTAAACAGAGGACTGAAATAACTGGGTCCTGCCAAGGCAATGCACTTTCAGCACCTTAATTTTTACATCGGTATGTGGAAATAATTACTTTGTCTCATTGCTCATTTAGATTCAGAAAAGCAGCCCTTTTCCCCTTTTATCTTGGTTGAAACAAGCTTTTGATGTGGTGATGTGCTCAGAATTTTGTGACCAAAGGTCAGCCCAAGGACAACCTGTGGCTACTGAGATCCTACCTAGTAATAAGTGCAGAGGGAAGAGGGTGCTAGGCTCATTTACATGTTTGACTTGCAAAGTGACTGGAGGAGGGGACTCCTCCTTTGTATGAATACATCATTTGCCTGCAATTTGATTCTTAGATAAATATACTTACTTTGAGGATTTTTGCCCCCCCCCCCCGAAGTATAACTACAACCTTTACCTTTAAAATTTCTCACTTAAGAAAAAGCAGAAAGCACAGCTCCTTGTGCCAATCACAACCAGAAGTTTAGAAAGGTACAGCTGCCATTCAGACATGGCAACAGAGGGTTCTGGGTCCTATTTCTGCTTCCAGAAATTGCAAGATGTCAGTTACCATGGCTATAGATGGCTGAATTCAACCTTATTGCCCTGTGGGACCAAAGTCCATGGTCCTCCCTTCTGTGTAGCTTCTCCTAAAAGGTTGTATGTTGACCAGTGGCTACAGTTGCTAGCTCTCAGTGCCTATCTATTTCTAGCCTGTATTTCAACAAATAACATTGTTCCTCTACCTTGCCACTCCTTTTCTCTACATTGGTATAGAAAGTTGAGGTTGTCTTCTTTTTTTTCTACATAATTCCTTCTCTATAGATAACAAAGTCAAAGTCCCTAGTCATTGCAATTATTAGCATATTCCTGGAGAAAATTGCAACAGTCTACATTAAAAGACTCCCTGCAGAAATTTACACAGTAGGTATCCAATTTCTATTTAAATAAAAGGCACTCAAAACAGTGAGGAGTTTAAAACAGGGGAAGAAATGGGGAACAAACAGAGCTTTGAGAAAGAGCGGGGAAATTTTGCAGTGGTCAAGAGGAGATAGTTAGGCTGAATTATTTGGATAATTAGTCTTTGTTAGCAAATTGGAGATAATTACAGTGCCACCATGAGATGTAATAACATGCCTGCAGACTGGCAACATTAAGACTCAGGTTTGACCCTGTTCCAAAAGGCTGGATTCTCTGTTTTCTCTACCCTCTTCTACAAACCAGATTTCAAGTCAGTCACCTCACTTCAAAATATTCCCATGTACGTTCAGTAGAGGTGACACTAATATCACCATGATATGTCCCCCTGTCTTCCCCCACCCCCAGTGTGAGAGGATTATGTGTTTAAAGATGTCCCTGACTCCAGGTAACTTTCAAGGAGATACAATGCTAACAGCAGGGTTCATTTTGTCATTCTTCTCTTCAAAGGGCTGGGCAATATAAAAACAACACTTGCTTCTCCTTTTTGTGGCAGGAAGCTTCTCAGAGAATGTAACTGGTATCTTTTTAGAAGGCTGCTGAAGTATTGAATAAAATTTAGCCTTCCCTTAGAGCAGAACTGGGGAAAATTATCCCTTATTTCCTGGAATTCTGAACACCTGTGGAGAAGTTCAGGAGGGAAAACTATGAAAAGCATTCCATAAGCAGTCACAGAAAAGCATGCAGTTTTGAATTAAATATTGTTACTTATCCAAAATAGGAAGTGGCATGGCTATGACAAAGAAGTTAGAAAAGAAACAAGGCTAGTTTAAGTGGGAGTTTAAGTTTTCTGAGATGCAAGCAGTTTTCTGAAGGAGACTATGAAGGTTTCCACACTGCAAATGTCATGATAGACTATGGATTTCAGTAGCACATTTATGAATTCCTATAGCCATACACAGAAATGGCATGGTGAAGAAGGATTTGGCCTCATTAAAGCCATGTAAAATTTGTCTTCCAAATTCCCAAGGCATGGTGCAGTTTCGAAGGAAACTTAAGCTCTGAGAAAAAAATATGAACCAAAATATGAGTCAGGTACGAAGATATGTAGAATGTCTTTTTAATGGTCTACTGGAGCACTGTTCATCAGGTCACCCACATTGGGCACCACCTGTTGTGGGAAATATTAAAAAAAAAAATTAACCATCCCGCACTATACCCAGCTACTCTCTGCCCCAGTAGTCTCACTTCCTCTAGGCCACAGGTGGCAATAGTCCCAGCTCTGGTTTGCCTGAACACACACGGTATGCACTCACTGATAAATGGATATTAGCCCAAAAGCTCAGAATAAACAAGATGCAATTCAAATGTTATCCTTTTCTGATTTCCCCTCTGAAAACACTCCACGCCATGTTCCCCTTCCCCCTGCTCATCAATCTACCCACTCCCACTTCCCTGTCCTGGTATTACCATATACGGGGGCATTGAGTTCCCTTAGATGTCCAACCAGGACAGGGAATCGGGAGTGGGTGGATTGGTGAGCAGGGGGAGGGGGACATGACTTAGAGTGTTTTCAGAGGGGAAACCAGAAAGGTATAACATTTGAAATGTAAATAAAGAAAATATCTAATTGAAAAAAGAGGCTGGCGTGGAGTCCCAGAATTCCCAGAATCTTGTCTTGGGAATCATTTCCACCAGAGTATGTCCTTCACTGGAAGTTTCTGAGCAGTGCCCATGGCGGGGCTAACAAATACACTGAGAGCTGTGTGTGGCTCTGCTGGAGAATGTGCCCAAGGCTTCCATCCCCAGCAGTGCAAAGACAAAACCACAGAGTTAGCTGTGCCTGTACCACTGTTCTCCTAGGGTTCAGAGTCCGCCTGCCTGGGACCAGACACCCCTGGCTGGGGTTTCTTGCCTGGCATTATGTTCAGGGTCCAGCTCCATTTTCTCATCAGTCCTGTCTTCCACAGCTCTGTGCCCAGGAGAGGATCCAAGGGGAAGGAAATTGGAGGTGGTGCCCACATTGACCCAGTTCAGAAATGACTCTGAAGCACACTCAATCTATAAAGTATTCATGGCTCTAAAAGCCATTCAAGGGGATTCAAAGTGTTTGCTTAGCTGCAGGTGGATACAGATCGGAATTCTAGCTTGGCCTCTTACCAGCTCTGATGGGCTTTAGGAAAGTCACCTATCCTCTGGGATTGCCACTGTCCTAACTTCCAAAATGAAGTCTTGCCTCACAAAGAGTCATGGCTGGGGGATTAACAGAGAGAACTGAAAGGACTAATCTAGTGGCTAACAGACAGGAACTGCTGAGGGTGCAGAGGCTTGTCACCAGTGCTCACCACTCTCACAGTGGTGATGGCTCTTAGCTTAACCCACTCCTGTGCCTCAGTCTCCCTTCTTAAGATTTAGTGGATAAAAGATGGGAATGATAGAGACAAGTTGACCTCCTTCTATGATTACCAATTAGCAATTTAAAGTTTCTTCTCTTCCCCCAAATTAATTATGCTTGAATACTCAAACTGTTAATGCTTGTTTTCAGTGCATGTGGTAGACATGCTCAGTATAGTGGAGGTGAATTACTCCTGAAGGCACTGAACACCTGAAGTTCCACATGGGCAGGTACTTTAAACAGCACAAGAGATCATTATATTATTGATGATGTTGTATCAATATGAGGTGGATCATAGCTAATATGTGCACATCAGGCTTTTGTGTGCTCTTCTTTACTGATAGCTAATATTCTCATTTTGGGTTTAAAGAGAACTGACAGTTGAACAGGTTGAACTGACAGTTGAATGCTCACTCATGAAGTTCAAATCTGCATTTTAAAAATGAAGCACACACCTATTTTTTATAACATGCTAAAATCTTTCATTTTTAGGGGGGATGATGATGTGCATTTTACAAGCAGGAAGTCTTAAAATTCTTATAACAAAAATTTTCTTCTAACAAATGTTACCTTCTAACCCAGGAAATGATTCCAACGAAACATTTTTTTTATAATAACAAGAAATTCACAAAACAATTATTCTCTGGAGCGCTTACTTTTCAATTTTCTAATACATTAGCTCTGCAACTGCATTCTATTCTATGTGGGGGCTCTTTCTCTCTCTCTCTCTCTCTCTCTCTCTCTCTCTCTCTCTCTCTCTCTCTCTCTCTCCCTCATTGGGGATGGAACCCAGACTTGTAGAACACTCACAAACATTTTACCTTTGACTGTATCCCCAGCCCTCGTCCCAGACTCTGAGTAGCCCTTGCTAGCTTCCTTCCCTCTGCCTCCTGAGTGCATCACAATTCCCAGGTAAGAGTGCTAATTTATTTATTTTATTTGCTTTTTGTTTAGTGAGGCACAGCTTCATTTACATTCATCCAAGGCTGGACTGAAAAGTTCATTGTGTATCTAATGATGACCTTGAACTTCTGACTCTCCTGCTTCCACCATAAGATTTCTGCAATTACAGGTAAGTATCACCCCACCCTTATACAGTTCTCTTATACAGTGCTACAGATTGGGTCCAGGGCCTGTTGCATGCTGGGCAAGTGTTCTCCCAACTCAAGAACATCCTTGGCCTTCAGATTACTTTTATTTTTTAATAGGGATGATTTGATGTGCCTAAGGATGATAAATGAAACCAGTTGTGAGTACCCTGCTCCAGGGTTTGCCATCTCATTCTTCTGTGATTCCCAGGGAATTATACACCAATTCTGTTTTCTTTTCACCTGAGTATGAAGAAGAGCTTTAACCACAACTCCAAGTTCCTTGCTCCCCACTTGAAAGCTCAGTGACCCAAGAACAACTTGCTGGAGTGAAGAGAAGCATTGGGTAAGCCAGAAAACCACACATGGTGTTGAAAGCATTTTGAAGCACTGTTCTCTTGAGACTACAATGTGTGCCCATTAGAAAGTCTGCAGCTAAAATGTGCACTTTGGGAAAGAGTCCATGTGATTCAGGGTATGAGATCCCTCATAGCAAAATGTCCTCACGACTTATTTTGTATTACCTCAGGTTTTCTGGAAACTCTGTGGCACTTCAAGAAGAGACGAAGCCTCCACACTAAGGGTGAACTGGAATGGCATGTAAGGTGACAGATTGGAAGTAGCTAGCCTGCTGCCCCCGTCTGAGTTTATGCCAGACATGTTTGAGTTCCTCTTCTGTTTCTGGGAGCCTAAGAGAATGTCTTAGTCAGGGTTTCTATTCCTGCACAAACCAGCATGGCCAAGAAGCAAGTTGGGGAGGAAAGGGTTTATTCAGCTTATATTTCTACACTGCTGTTCATCACCAAAGGAGTCAGGACTGGAACTCACACGGGGCTGGAAGTTGGAGGCAGGAGCTCATGCAGACACACCATGGAGGGGTGCTGCTTACTGGCTTGCTTCCCCTGACTTGCTCAGCCTGCTCTCTTATAGAACCCAGGACTACCAGCCCAGGGATGGCACCACCCACAATGGGCCCTTGATCACTAATTGATAAAATGCCTTACAGCTGGATCTCATGGAGGCATTTCCTCAAGGGAGGCTCCTTTCTCTGTGATAACTCCAGCTTATGTCGAGTTGACACATAAAACCAGCCAGTACCGAGGACTTGGAGGGAGACTGGTCCTCTGACCCTGTCAACATACAAACTGTATGGCATTTGGAATGAAGTCCTAAACTCTTGGACTGAGAATACCTTGAGATATTCCATATTACTATCTGCTTCCTCCTTAAGCAATGTTGAAATCTAACCCAAATACCCAGTTAACCAGAACCCTATTCACACCACAGCTACAAAGAAAAGAGGGGAAATGGCAGAAACCCAATCAGCCCCAGATATCAAACAGGAAACTATTCAGCAATGGTTGTTCCCCTCAGTCTTTGACATTTGACCTCTCTCCTGATCAGGGTCACAGCACTGAGGAGAGTGACTGACATACTTGGAGAGCTGGCATCAGAAAACTAAAGCAGAGGCAAAGGTGCCCTGTAAACAATTCCAGTGAAGAGAGGAACTAGTAGTGTCTCAGACCGATTCCTAACTGCTAAGCCTGGGTGAAACAGCAAATTCAGTGAATATCATTAATGGATGAGTATAAATTCTTCCTGTAATGGGAACCCACTAAAGCAGTGGTTCTCAGCCTCTGGAACTCAATCCCTTAGAGGCGAATGACCTTTCACAAGGGGTCACCTAAGACCATCAGAAAACACAGATATTTACATTATGATTCACCACCGTAGAACTAATTTTATGTTTGGAGGGGAGTGGGGTGGGGGGGTCAACACTCAGAGCTGTATTGAAAAGATGCAGCGTTAGGAAGGTTTAGAACCACTGCCCTAAGGACTAGTGGGAGAGACTGCAGGTCTCTAAGGGGCCTGTCTGCCTAGTGTCTCAGCCTGCTGCCCTTCTTCATCGTCCCTGCACAGAGGTCTAGGGTGACAGGACATGTGACAGCCAGATGAAACTGCAGTGTAGGCTTTCCTTGCCCTTCACATCTGTTTCATCCTGGGATGCGGGGAGCAGCTGTGTGATGTTCCATGTTTTCACTTCACAGAAGCTCCGCATGGACTTCCGGGAGCTTCCTGAGGCTTTCGTGGTCTGATTCTTGCAGCTGACTGACAGCCTCTGTGTTTTCCACAGCCCTCTGTGTAGAATCAGAATTCGACTGCTTCTATCATGCTGAGCATCCGGGACTGGGGATACCTTCACTCGGGTTTGGTTCTGTGGATATGCGGATTCGTGGCTTTCTTTAAAGGTGAGTTATCAGGGCTTATGTCCTGGAATGTAATTAGTTATGTGCATTTCCTTTCCGAAGGGAAATCTTGTCTGGATTCAAATAATTAGAGGACTCTCATTAGTTAGGTCTAATCTAACAGATAAGATTTGGGAAGTAAGGTAGGAAAAATTTTGAAATATACTATAAGCCATGTTTCATCTTTCTAACTAAAATATGCAATTAGAATAAAAATCATCTGCTTTTGTAGTCATTTATGTTAGCAATATGCTCCATTTACTTATTGGTAGTAAAATGTAATATATTTTTCTAATAGTAATTTGTTAGCTGGTACTTATTATGCAGCCCGTGAACCCTACCAATGTACATAATTGTCCTCATTTGGGAAACCTGTCTCATTGTCTATACTAAGAGTGAGTTTGCTTGTTTAAAAAGTTGACTCAGACCCAGCTGCTGCACTGAGCAGACACACACACACACACACACACACGAACAGGCACACATGCACACACACACACACACACACACACACACACTCTGACACACACTCACATACACACATGCACACACACACTCACACACACTCACACACATACATGAGCAGGCACACAGGCACACATGCACACATTGCACTCTGAGTTTTCAGGGGGTGCTGATGGTGAGCTCTGCCAGAGCCTCCTAGGGAGAAAACAGTAGCAGCAGCCAGGAGAGCTTCGATCTATCTTCTGGAGCAATACTTTCATCCTGGTTAATTACACAGAAGAGAATGACAGGTCAAAGGTTTCTTTCCTGCTGGTATCCCAGCATTCAGCGTTTCCAAATGGATGCATGGAGCAGCTTAACTGAGAACACAGCGGTTACTCTCTTTCAAGACCATTCTCTCTCTCTCTCTCTCTGGAAATTCAGAGAATAATATTTATGGAGTCAAATCTGAATTGTACGAATCCAACTTTAGGAAAGTATTTCAGTGGAGGTGTTGAGAACTGAGTCATGCAAATCGTAGGCAAGAAGCTAATGCTTTCTTTGAGAACTGGAGATATGGGTAGCACTGCTGTCCAGAATTTAATGGCTAAAGGGGTTACAGAGAACCAATTTCCAATTGCTTTTAAAGGATAGGTAAATTTACTTTAAGAACTGTCTCTTCTCACAAATCTAAAAGTGCATGATTCCAAAGTCTGTTTTTCTAAAGGGGGTAGCTTTGGAAGACTGAGGGGACGATTGGATACTGTATTTGCTTGGAGAGGACTCCAGCAGAGGGCCTTGCCCTATAGACAGACCTCCAGAATCCCAGCTGGATGCGTGTTTAGTAACATAAAAATATCCTTCCTCATGGCTTTCTATCCCATGACACTAGTGCCCTTGACTTCAGCAGACAGTCCCCTCAGGATCACTTTGGGGACATTACACTGATTCTGAGATGCCTGTGTAGTTGTTTTATCTCGGTGGTGACACAGAGCGAGCAAGGCTGAAAGGTGTGGGGTCGAGCTGCCTAGCACAGGTAGGAATAGGTCAAGCCAGTATAGTGGTGGGATTCTCTGACTAAGACACTAGGCCTGGGGCCAGGAGAGGAGCCAGCTCAGAGCCTCCCATAGCTCTTCCCTAAGGCTTTCCTGTGTCTGGCCACACAGGCAGTACAGGCTGTGCGGCTGAAGAACAGCTCTTCCACACGCTGTTTGCTCACTACAACCGCTTCATCCGGCCAGTGGAAAACGTTTCCGATCCTGTCACAGTGCATTTTGAATTGGCAATCACACAGCTGGCCAGTGTGGTGAGTGCCTCAGACTCCTGCCGCGTTCCCAGAGGGCCGAGTTCCCAACATTCTTGCATGCTGGGCACCTGATAAGCACAGAACTCCATCATGCAACTTAATGGTAATGCAAGATTACATGTGAAGGGTCCTTCATGGCCCTGTGTCATGCCATCTTTGTTCAGGCTTTGCATGATTAGACATTCTTTCAGAGTCAGATTATGAAGCAAAGACATGAAGGCGAGTGGAAGAGAGGCTCAAAGTGAGGTGAATTATGTGTAATACCCTTTCTAAGCCATGTGTCCTAGTTAGGGGCTTACTGCTGTGAACAGATACCATGACCAAGGCAACTCTTATAAGGACAACATTTAAGTGGGTCTGGCTTACAGGTTCAGAGGCTCAGTCCATTATCATCAAGGTGGGAACATGGCAGCATCCAGACAGGCATGGTGCAGGAGGAGCTGAGAGTTCTACATCTTCATCTGAAGGCTGCTAGCAGAATACTGACTTCCAGGCGGCTAGGATGAGGGTCTTAAAGCCCACACATACAGTGACACACCTGCTCCAACAAGGCCACACCTTCTAATAGTGCCACTGCCTGGCCCGAGCATATACAAGCTATCACATTGTGTTTGCCAGTTTATCGCAGCTTTTCCAGAAGCTAATGCATTTGAAATCACGATTCAAAACTGTTCACCTGGGTGTCAACTAATATTTTCCCAATAAAGAGGTCTAGGATAATGGTTCCAAGAACGTGGTGTGGTACTGTGTGTCTCTGGCCTCCTCCTCTATCAGGGCTCAGTGAGCTTAGTGTCTATTGAAATGATCTGGAGTTGCATGAAGACTATGATTTTCCAGACTAAGTCTTGATCCATGAAATTTTCTAACACTTCCAGGGGTATGTAT
Source organism: Tokudaia tokunoshimensis (assembly GCA_036184795.1). NCBI lineage: Eukaryota > Metazoa > Chordata > Mammalia > Rodentia > Muridae > Tokudaia > Tokudaia tokunoshimensis. The sequence goes on from BTHU01000019.1 coordinate 49,744,901, forward strand.
TCCTCATCCAACCCATAAAAGTATCTCAAGGGAGGCAGGCCTGTTAAGAATGGTATTGATAATTAGTGTCAACTCCCTGAACATAGTGAACTAGTCCAGAGATAAATCAGGTTTTCGGAGAATGTGTGGTGCTTAGGCCAGTTACGTCTAAGACCTCACGGAACTGAGGCAGCAGAGCCTATCCCGTTTTGACTAACACCTACTACATGTGCTTACCCAGCTTCTGTTGGACCCTACAGAATCAAGACGACTCAATACCAGAGGGTCCTGATCAATAGGGGATTACTGTGAAGCTGTGCAGGTCCCATTTCTCTAAGTCTTTTTGTTGACTTTACAAATCCCAGGGCCTGTGTTGGCTCCACATGACCCACTGGCAGGGAGAAGCTTGGCATAGTCTCTGGACCTCTCCAGGGTAGGTAGCAGTAACAACTGAGAGAAGGAGTGGAGCCCAAGGAGCCACTCAGTGAACTGGGGAGAACAGCTGTCAGAGCCCTGCATAGCAACCTCAACAATGCTGGGATTCTTCACTCAGATATCTTGGGAAGTGAGATTTTGGAGTCTCCTGCTGACTGCTAAGAACCTACTATTAATACCCAAGCTATTGTGCTGTGACCTATCTGTCACCTAGGTGTGTCTCAGGTAGCTGTCCTGCTGAGGATCAGTGTCCACTTAAGTATCATTTGTACTGAAGATGGTGATAGGAAATACCTATGTACCACCTGCCCTGAGTCTCTTTATGTTACTTTAGGGGCTGCTTAGACAGTACCTCCACAAAGAAGCCTTCTTGGACACATATATAAAATAGATGTGTGTGTACACACACGAATCACTCCACACACACACACGAATCACTCCACAAACACACACGAATCACTCCACACACACACACACGAATCACTCCACACACACACGAATCACTCCACACACACACACGAATCACTCCACACACACACACGAATCACTCCACACACACACACGAATCACTCCACACACACACACACGAATCACTCCACACACACACACGAATCACTCCACACACACACACGAATCACTCCACACACACACACATGAATCACTCCACACACACACATGAATCACTCCACCTCTCTTGTTATATCATGATGTGTTTTATGTGTGCATGTGCATTTATTATTAGCCCTGCATCTTCCTGACCAGCAACTAAGACCGCTTTCTTCCCTCTGTAACTGAGTGTAACTCTGTAACACAGTGGTCACTGGGTAAATAGGAGCACCCCGTGTGACTGAAGGGGCCCTTGGCTTGGGAAAGGAAATACAGAGGGAGCGAGTACCTGGCAAACTTGCATGTGAGTTAAACTGCTCTTTCAATTTGGATTCTAGGGCAAAGGCACACAGGTTCCATTGAGGAAAGACCATGAGGTGTATATAAAAACAGTGAGTACCTGTCACCACCTATGGAACTCTCCCCTCTGTCGTACCTGAACCTCTGCCCTCCTCCCTGCTACCTTTCATGCATCAGGAGGCTTTATGGGCCAAGGAGATGAGAAAATATTCACAGAGGAGGTGAGATCCAAACGATCTTCGATCAGTATTTTAAGGCCATATGTCATTTCTAAGTCAACAGAGCAGGAGCAAGTATAAACATCCCAGATTTCTGTTCCCGTTAAATAGCTTTCATGCAGCCCTCCTAATCTTCATGCTTGCCATCATTAGCACAGATAACTTAGATTTGTCTATTTTCAGCCGTAATTCTTGAGTTGAGACTGAAAATATTATTTCTCCCTTCCAGGATGAAGTCAACCAGATTATGGAGACCAATCTGTGGCTGCATCACATATGTGTCTCCCCGCTTTGGACAGTGGAAGAATGTATCCACTCGGTGATAAAGCCACCTGCATTAACTTTTCACTCCCCAACCTATGAGAGATAAAGAATATCCTTTGCAACGTCTAATCCTTGGGTCCGCTCTGATTGCAGCTAGCTTAATAACAGACAACACCTGGGCAGAGCCTGGTATCTGAGATGCAGCCCTCTGGCCTTTCTACTTGAAGCTCCCAGTTCTCTTCGTATCACTTACTGAAGTCCCAAGTCTGGTGCTTTCTTTCCTCTTTGATAGCTTAGGAGGTCAACGGGTTGCGGTCTGGAGAACGTACGTTACATAATCACCAGCTGGTTTTTGACAAGTTATACCACCTCTGCTCTTAAAAGTCTGAATGGTGTTCATGGTGTTCGTAATGGATTCATCCGCATGCATACAAATTATGATTTTATTGGCAAAAATGAGTTATTACTCCAATTTGAACAAAGTCCATGAAACATGATGTGAAACCTTAGCCAGTTAGCATGTTATAGATATGCCAAAATCAGCTCAGCGATTTAGCCCCCTGTGCCCATGGCTATAATTCCCTACTTTTGATAGAAATTGATGTATTCGTCAAAAATATCTTACTTTTTAATAAAGAAAATTATGGAACCAATATAAAAATTTGGGGAAGTTATGAATCCTTTCGCCAAAGGGATTCTTATTCATTTTTAAAAGTGGAATGGGCTTGTAGAAGGGAAGGAAGGAAGAGGGGTTGGGATGGGGTTCAGAGAGGGCAACTGGACACTAATCAGAATACCCAATTTATACGTATGAAATTGCTAAAGAACGAATTTAACAAACACTAAAATCAAAGTATTACCACCACCTCAAAAACCAAAGCTCTACTTCTTTTAGATCTGGAAGGACTACAGACTGTGTTGGGATCCAACAGAGTATGACGGCATCGAGACACTCCGTGTTTCAGCAGACAACATCTGGAAGCCTGACATTGTCCTGTATAACAAGTATGTACACCTAGACAGATTCACAGTCGATTTTCAAAATCTTTTGGCCCTGGTGACCCACAGCAGAGGGACACACAGTGCTGCTAACAGTGTGTGGTTTTGCTTCCAGTGCCGTCGGAGACTTCCAGGTCGAAGGCAAGACCAAAGCTCTTCTCAAGTACAATGGTGTGATAACCTGGACCCCGCCAGCCATCTTTAAGAGTTCTTGTCCTATGGACATCACCTTCTTCCCATTTGATCACCAAAACTGCTCCCTGAAGTTTGGTTCCTGGACTTACGACAAGGCAGAAATCGACCTTCTCATCATTGGCTCTAAAGTGGACATGAATGATTTTTGGGAAAATAGTGAATGGGAAATTGTTGATGCCTCTGGCTATAAGCATGACATCAAGTACAACTGCTGCGAAGAGATTTACACGGATATTACCTACTCCTTCTACATCAGGAGGCTGCCCATGTTTTACACCGTCAACCTCATCATCCCTTGCCTCTTCATTTCCTTTCTCACTGTGCTGGTCTTTTACCTTCCTTCCGACTGTGGCAAGAAAGTGACTCTTTGCATCTCGGTTCTGCTTTCTCTGACTGTCTTTTTGCTGGTGATTACAGAGACCATCCCATCCACGTCTCTCGTGATCCCACTCGTGGGTGAGTATCTACTGTTCACCATGATCTTTGTCACGCTGTCCATTGTGGTGACCGTGTTTGTGCTGAACATATACTACAGGACCCCAGCAACACATACCATACCCAAGTGGGTGAAGACTATCTTCCTTCAGGTCTTCCCCTCAATTCTGATGATGATGAGGCCTCTGGACAAGACACAGGAGGCAGGTAGTGTTAAGGACCCCAAAAGCCATACCAAGAAGCCTGCCAAGGTCAAGTTTACTCATCGAGGAGAACCCAGACTTCTAAAGGAATGCCACCACTGCCGAAAATCAAGTGAGATAGAGCCTGGCAAGAAAAGGATAAGTCAGCAGCCTGCACAGTGGGTGGCAGAGAATTCAGAACACTCGCCAGATGTTGAAGATGTGATCGATAGTGTTCAATTCATAGCAGAAAACATGAAGATCCACAATGAAACAAAGGAAGTAAAAGTGGACCCCTCTTCTCCAGCCACTTACATCCCTAGCAGGCCTGCAGGCTCTTTGGAGACTAGTCAGAGCATCAGTGGGAGTTATGTATGTGGAACAGTCAGGCAACTTAGACCAGCTCTGTTATCATGCAGCCTTGGGGTACTTGGGTTAGAGTTTAGGGAGCTACAGTGAGATCATATATGTAGCCGTACAACAAATCTTCAGCCTGTGTTTACTTACGGTGAGATCTAACTACAGTACACATGTGGACAAGTTTGCCTCATGGAACAAGCTTCTGACACATCAAACAGTGACAAAGTGGGGGGGGGAGACTATAGAAATAATTAATAAAATCTCAGCAGTGGGTTTGCTACCTGCTCTTAATGGTTTATGTTCCCAAATGAAACACACACACACACACACACACACACACACACACACACACACACACAGTCTTTATACTTTAATATGCCTTATGCAGTACAATAGCTGAGCCACTGCCTAACCTCCATGCTGTCAATATACCTCCCACCAATAATCCCAAGTTGTTACTTACTAATTCTATCTTCTGTCTTGACTGCCCTAGACACAATTGGGCAGCCCTCTGGGCTACACTCCCAACTCCACATGGTAGCCGTGTCTCTCTGTCCTGCACTCTTCTCAGACATGGCATCTCTCCTCTCCTCCACACTCTTCCACCGTGATGGGTCTTTCTCCTCCTCCACCTCCACCACCTCCTCCTTTCTTCCTCCTCCTTCTCCTCCTCTGCCCTACAACTGGGAAATCCTAAAATCTCCACCTCTGTCTCTTCTCTCCAGCTATTGACTGGTGGTATCTTTATTTTCCAATCAGAAACAACTGGGGGCAGGCTCCCAGCAGCTACAAGCTGACATTCACACACAAACAGTTTTATGGGGAACATAATTAGCATCGTAATACATGCAGCTACAGAGACTGCCCAAGGGAAAGAAGAACTGACAGTGGTACCGCCTGCAGGCGCAGTAGAGAAAGATGTGAGTCCTTAGCAGTCAGAAGTTCTGGTCAGATTTCTTCTACTAGAGGTGAACACATGAATTAAAGGCATCTTGGAGATGTGCTCAGCATACACACATTCCGCTCCTGTGTCCCACACCTAATGCCAAGAACTTGGCTCCTGCTTCCCCAAAGCAAGTGCTCAAAGAAATCATGCCAGCTGTCCATGTCACCACTTGGCTGAAGCTCTTGTCAGGTGTCTGGAGTCGCTTCATACTATAGCTCCCAACATCTGTAACTCACAGGGAAAGACTATCAGGAACCCCCAAACACCCTGTATATATACTGGGAGACACTGAGAATGCCTGTCATAGCACATCACAGGACAGCAATGGCCGGTGAGCTCACCTTTAGACTAGCATCTTTTAGAATTCAGGAAGTACACTTACTGCTGATTTATCAGGCCAGGCAGGCCCCCTAATATACAACCCACAGAGAGCATAGCAGAAGGCTAGAAGTTTGAAAATGGGAAGATTCCAGATATGCAATTAGCTCTCCCTGTTAGCATCACTTAGCAGCCTAGAGGCGGCTTATCCCTGTGCGGGGGATCCTCAGCTGTACCCCAAGATTCTCCAGCCTGTCCCCTCACTGCTTCATATTCAGATTCCCCAAACAGCCAGGCTCTCCTGGTACACACGCGACAAGAGCTTGACTCTCAAGCAGATACTTTGTGGGGAGTGTCCCTGGAGTCAGGAAAGGACCTTTATCACAGGGAAGAGGCCACAAAAGTCTTTGACATAGTTCATAGCCATCTCTGTGAGTCACCAATGATGCACATCTACCCTCCTTAGACAACGAGTGCCACATAGGACACACAGGTGGGCAGGCAAACATAATAGCAATACTTGGTTTTCAGAAAGGATTGGAGAAAATGGCTTTGAAAAAAATATTCATAAAACATAGCCTGCTTTCTTACGGTCTTGGTTTTGAAAGCTAGCCTTGATCCGTTGTTTGCATTTCAGAGGGGAGATGACTGGAAATACATGGGCATGGTGGTGGACAGAGTCTTTCTTTGGGTATTTATAATTGTCTGTGTGTTTGGAACTGTGGGGCTGTTTCTAGAGCCACTGCTTGGGAACACAGGAGAGGCTTAATGGGTATTTTCCTCTTACCTTCTGAATCTTTTAGATGCTGTGGATTTGTTTGTTTGGGTTTTTTTGTTTGCTTATTTGTGTTTGAGACAGGGTTTCTCTGTATAGCCCTGGCTGTTCTGAAACTTACTCTGTAGACCAGGCTGGCCTCAAACTCAGAAATCTGCCTGCCTCTGCCTCCCAAGTGCTGGGATTACAGTCTCTTATGACTCCTGGTTTTATGAATATCTGTTCGTGTCTCTGACATGCTGATTGATTTCCTGTATCCAGAAGACACAGTCATCCTGCTTCCCTTCTGCATCCCTCTGCCTCCTTAACCTCTTTGCTTTGTCCATTCAATCCCAAAGCAAGGCAAAGAAGGCAACCCCAGTTTCCCTCTAGCTTGTGCCTCCTAGCTGTTTATGCCTTCTGGGACTGTGGTTAAGACTAATACACATTTTACCTATGAGATCTCTTGGAAGTGGGTTTGGTCTTCTTCATTTATGTGCTGGCCACTGATGGGATGTATTGCATCATGTTATTTTATATTGGATGGCCATATTGAGTCAGAAGGGGTCATTATTACATGTAGACATAAGACACAAGGAACTAATGGAAATCAAGACCTTATTGAAAGCAATAAGAAGGAAGATCAGGGTAAAGAAAAAATGAGACTATGGTTTGTGGGCCGTTCTGATGCAGGTCTGAATACCTGTTGAGGGAGACCTGGCTGGGGGGTGTGAGTCCTTGGTCCTTTCTGTCAGATGGGAATGCTGAGAGGCCCATTTCATTGCTCCAACATGGAGGGTTTAGGTAAGAAGAGACAGTGCATGATTTTAAAGCTTTATTATAGAAAAGTAAGGGGAAAGAAAAGAGATAGAAAAGTAAAGAGAGAAAGAAGAGATAGAGGGGTGAGAGCTGGCCATGATCTCGTGGAAAGAGGGGGGAAAAGAATGGGGAGAGAGGGAGAAGAGAGGGGCAAGAGGGAAGGGCAAGAGAGTGAGGAGGGAGCAAGCAGCCCCTTTTATAGTGGGCCGGGGTACCTGGCTGTTGCCAGGCAACTGTGGGGCGGGGCAAACTTGGCTGTAGCCAGATGATTGTGGGGATGGAGTCCAGCCAGAGCACTAGGAGCCTGGGGAATGTCCCTGTGTGACTGATGACCACAGGGTTATGTCCAACAATGGTTAGTCAGGCAAAAGTTCAGAGTCTGTTGTAGGCCTAACCTTCCCACTGGGGCTTTTACATTATGACTGGTTCCCTGTCTGGCTTGGTCAAGACTCTTCAGTTAATGTGCATATAAGTTATGTCCATGCATATATCAGCTCCAGCAGAATACCTTAGCTTTTCAAAATTCTCCATCTGAAAGAAGAAATGGGACCCCAGAGCACAGGTATCTCACCTGGATAGATGCAATTGATAAAAGGAGTGCTAATCAGATGACTGACATGTAACAAAAGGATGTTGGCTGAAGATAAATGCCATAATGCAGTGTATCTTTAAATTAAAAGTAGAGGTCTGAAGACAGGGCACAGCCAAAAAGTGCCTGCTGTGCAAGCTTGCTGACCTGAGTTTGATTCATAGCACCCATGTAATAAACCAGGGACCACAGCATGTCTGTACTCCTAGCACTGGGGGATGGGATGGAGACATGTGGATCCCCAGAGCTCATTAGCCTGCCTGCAGCACCAAATGCATGAGCCACAGGCTCAATGAAAGATCCCTTTCAATAAATGAAAATAAAATAAAATATGGACCTGCTGGAGAGATGGTTCCTCATTGAAGATCACTGACCGCTCAGGAGGACCTGGTTAGATTCCTAGAACCTACCTGGCATCTCATACACTTCTATAACTCCAGGTCTAGGGGATCCAGCATATTCTTTTGGCATTTATGGTAACTATATACACAGTACATACAGGAAAAACACCAAACACATAAAATTAATAATAGTTAATAATGCAATAGAGTTATTAAAGAAAACACTTTACTTTCAGCCTTCACACACATGTATATGTGCAGTTACACATATAAACAAATGATGTATAACACACATACACATATATGAAAGTGATTTAAAATATCCACAAATAATGAAGTATGTGAGTATTATTCAAGGGTAGCATTTGACCTTTTGATTGCACAATGAAACCTGTACACTTCATTTTGATACTGGGCTCCAACCCTGTCCTCAAATAATCCATACCTTTATATATTATAAACTTGTTTAGCTGATGCTCCAGTCACTGTTGACTGTTGCAGGAATGAGATGAAGTTTCCTGCAGTAAGTGAAACATCATTCTGGGTCTTCTAGAGGATGGCAGGACTTGCTAGGGTTTTGTAGTAATTTTCCTCAGCCGAGAAAAGACTTTAGTGGCTATTTTTTGGAAGGCAAGATCTTTGAAAGCATAGCTTAAACAGATGAAAGCAAGAAAACAATAAATGGCTTTGCACTTCTAAAATGCATGGGCTCTTTGGTTTTCAGATAGAACCAAGCTGGGTGTACACACAGAGCAAGGCACCACTGATCTGAGGGAGCACAAACACATAACAGTGCTCTACCCAAGCTATTCACTACAATACTTGGGCATCTCTTTCTTTAGGTTAGGTTAGGTTAGGTTAGGTTAGGGAAGTTTTCTTGTATAATTTTGTTGAAGATATTTACTGGCCCTTTAAGATGTAAATCTTCACTCTCTTCTATACCTATTATCCTTAGGTTTGGTCTTCACATTGTATCCTGGATTTCCTGGATGTTTTGGATTAGGAGCTTTTTTGCATTTTGCATTTTCTTTGACTGTTGTGTCAATGTTGTCTATGGTATCTTCTGTACCTTTGATTCTCTCTTCTATCTCTTATAGTCTGTTGGTGATACTTGCATCTATGACTACTGATCTCTTTCCTAGGTTTTATATCTTAATTGTTGTCTCCCTTTGTGATTTCTCTAATGTTATTTTTTTTCCATTTTTAGATCCTGGATGGTTTTGTTCAGTTCCTTCACCTGTTTACTTGTGTTTTCCTGTAATTCTTTAAGGGATTTTTGTGTTTCCTCTTTAAGGTGCTCACAGGCCTGTCTGCACTGCTGTGAGGCTAGCTCTCTCTGATATCACCTGGGTATGGAGCCCTGTGCCAGAGGACCGGCTCCAGGCGCAGAAGGAAATAGGAAGGGTCATGTCCCAGGGCACTCTTTTTCGATACATGCCTAAATCTCATAGGTAAACAAAGTCCTGAATAGGGATGAGATGGCAAGTGGCAATCTTCTCATCCCGGACATTACTTGGTTATAACATGTAACATTACCCTAACCCAGACCTGCCATTCCCTAATCTAGGAGAAAATTCCTGTTTGGATCTAACCATTATTACAGATCAATCTACAGCTACCTTTAAGAAACCCTCAGATTGGCTTCAGGCCCACAGGGAGAGTAGTAAAGGCTCTGCAGCTGTGAGGTCTGAGGTCCAGGGCTTCGGCTCACTCATGACAATGTGGCCATGGCCTGACGAGGGAGGTGCGGGCCTGTGGAGCAGTGCCCTTGAGGTTCCCCCCTTCCCCCACTGCTGTCTTTATTTCTCCTTGCTGAGGTGCTGTCCATGAGGCCCTCTCTTTTGAGTGGGAGACTGGCTCCCAACAAGCTCTTCAAGTCTCCAATTAAATTTAAAAACTGGTCTCCAATAAAAGTACATTGCCAAAAAAAAAAAAGGGAAAGAAACAGAATGGAAAGTAAAAAATTTGAAGAGGCAGAGTCTGAAGAATTTGTGGTAGATAAAGTACTGGACTGTCCTGTAGTGAATGGGCAGGTGGAGTATTTCCTGAAGTGGAAGGGATTCACAGATGCTGATAGTACTTGGAAACCAGAAGAAAATCTAGATTGTCCAGAATTAATTGAAGCTTTTCTTAATTCTCAAAAAGCTACTAAAGAAAAAGATGGTACACAAAGGAAGTCTTTATCTGACAGTGCATCTGATGATAGCAAATCGAAGAAGAGAGATTCTGCTGACAAACCCAGGGGCTTTGCCAGGGTCTTGATCCTGAACCAATAATTGATGCCACAGACAGCAGTGGAGAATTAATGATTCCCATGAAATGGGAAATGGAAGGACTCAGATGAGGCTGGCTTGGTGCTGGTAAAGGAGGCGAATATGAAGTGTTTTCAGAATGTCATTGCCTTCTACAGAGAGAGGCTGACTTGGCATTCTTGACCTGAAGATGAAGCACAATAATTGTGTATGTGTGTGTGTGTATGTGTATATATATATATATAATCTGGATCTTTGGTATTGAATTACTAGTGTGGAAAAAAATTGCATTCTAATGAAAATCAAGTTTATATGCTGGTTTTGAAAGTATTGACATTAGTTGGAATATTTTTGGATTTTGTTCTGCATCAAAAGGCATTGATTCCTTTGAGCAAGTAAGAGCTTTCTGTAGTTGCTTCCTTTAACAATAGAATATTTGATACCATGTTGTATTTCCTCAGCTTTGAAGAACAGCTTTTCTTAAATGCTAGGGAGATTTTACAGTCATTACTCAAGTCTGAACTTATTTTTAACTGGGACACAGAAGGACCGTTCTGGGTTGTATTTTTTTTTTATTTGTATGCAGTGTATACATAAAACACTTATATAACTTGTTTCGTCTTGCTTTTAATACTTGAAAGAACTGAAGAAGAAAACACAAGTGAGATTCCCTCATTGTGAACATTTTCCTGAAGCCATAACCTTTCAGATTAAGCAGATTCTGCAATTTATTGGAGTTTAAAAGCAACCATATTTATGTGATAATATATCAGAATTGATATACTGTCACGTAAATACAGTGGTTTATTTACAGAATGGTGTCCACTTCCCCTTCAGAAAGTGGAGTTAGACAAAGTAGTTGTATGAGTTAATAACAAGACTTGGGTGAGTCCAGTGGTGCACATCTTTAATCCCAACGCCCTAGAGGGAGATGGAGCTCTGATTTAAGAGGCTAGCTGGGTTACAGAGGTAGGTCCAGGTCAGCCAGTCTGTGTAAAGGTTTCTCTGGTGAACCATTCATTCCTTTGTAGAAAGTTAAAATCTGTACTAAAAGATTATGATTCATGGAATCTGATGTAGAAATAGAATTATGATTGGAGCTGATGTTGGCAATTTAAGACCTGCTGACTAAGTGAGTGAACAAAATTTGCTAATATCAATTAATGACCTGCATGCTTTTGCTATACCCTGACTCATTCCTTACTGGTAGGATCAATCTTTTCAGTATTTGGATTCTGGTGCAATGAGCCAGAAAAGTAACTTTGGACTATCAGATTGTCATCCAACTATATATTTACTTTATTATAAATAATGGTGAACAGTGGTCAATAAATAGACTTATATTCCTTTTAAAAAAAGAAAAGAAACCCTCAGATTGCAGAGTAGGCTAATAATGACCAAAGAAAGGTAGGGATAAGGAGAATAGAGAGAAGTTAGTATTTAATAAAAAGATAGGAGAACTATGCCTTGTTTCTACTGCATCTATTGTATTTAAGTATCACGGAAGCTAATGAGAGGGGATTGGAGCTACTCTTAGTGTAGTAAATTTATGCAATTTGAAGTGATGGATATACTGATTATCCTGAATTGATCATTGCCTATGGGATGTATATACTGAGATAGTACACAATAGTCCACAAATATGTACATTTACTGTGTCTGATTTTATTTTAAAATATCTTCTGGATGCCAATTTGAAAATATGTCTACCAAGCCTAATACTGTGGGTTTCCACAGCACAGCTGTGGGAGTGAGACATTCTACTGTAGGTTCAAACTCTTCATTCTCCAGCCTCAAATCTCTTTGCTGGGAACTCCACAGAACAGCCTTTGTTAAAACCATTCTTAAGTTATAGATTTCTGCTTATCTGGTTATTTGTTTCATCTTCCTGTAGGGAGGAAGAAATCCTGGTTAACGTGCATTATTTTCCCTTACAAAGTCCTCATCTCTCAGTTCTAGGCTATTGTCAATGGTTTTCAAGGATAAAAATGCGCATCTGAGTTACAAAATTAACAATTTCCCACTCTCATAAATTCTCATAAATGAGAATTCAAAAAGCAACTTGACCCTTCACATGTACATTAACTTAGAAAGAGGAGAACCACAGACCCAAAGTCGAGCAAGTCCCACAAGTTGGCCATTAACTAGCGTTTAGAACCAGCTACTCGCTGTTGGGCATGAGGTTCCAAGTTCAGGTATCATGTTACCAACTAATTGCTTTCTTTGAGAGAGGAAACAGCATACCTATCTGACTGACTCTATGTCTACCACCTTGGGTGGATGCTGAGTAGCTGGAGGTTTTGGTAGTAAATGAACTTCACCATTGAGCAGTAACTTGGAGAAATCTATGAGACCAAGGCCAAGTTCTGACCTAGAAAAGCTTGGAGAACCTTGACTTTGCTCACATTCTGTTGTATCCAGGAGCTGAGTGTGCCCAGATGGATCTATGGGAAATGAGTCCCCACTGAGGCCTAAACCTGTTGTCAGACTCTGAGATGACCAAGTCAAATGTCTGAGGTACAGGCAAGTAAGGTCCAATTGTAATCAGTAAGTCTGTCCCAGTACGGCATGGGTTCCTCCCACTTATGGAGTAGGGCAGGAATCTGCTCAGGGTGAGCTGTGAAGGAGGAGATCATCTGGGAATCCCCAACACTTGCCAAAGAGACACTGATTGTGCTCTCAAAGGGCCACTCTTTGGCAAGAGGGATAAGATGCTCTGTGTTTCATAATTGTAATTTTGGCATTCTATTCAGTGTGGAAACCTACCCAGGAGCCAGCACCTGGTCCTACATAAGGCTCTGAGTTCAAGTCCCTCTACATCTCTGCACCTCACCAGGCTTCAGTCATGAGGATCCATTACCTTCTCTTCAAGTTTCTCCTGGTACTGCTGTCACCATTTGGAGGTGAGGCAGGGAATAAGGAAGGTGGTCCCACACTGAAATTGTGTGTGTGTGTGTGTCTTTGTTTCTCTCTGTGTATGTCTTTTTGTCTCTTTATCTGTGTGTGTTTGTCTGTCTCCCTCTCTCTCTCTCTCTATGTGTATCTCTCTGTGTGTTTCCCTGTGGGTGCATCTGTCCATCTGTCTCTCTCCATATGTTTGTGCTCTGGGTAGGTGTCCATTTCGCTGATGCTGTTTCTGTTTCTCTCTTTTCCTCTCCTACCCTTATCACCTACCCTCTATTCTTTCTTTATTCTAATCACATTTTAGACAGCTTTTATTGTGTGACCACTAACACAAACAAAGGACATTTTCTTTATACCTTGAAGAAGCCTAACGTAGACTCATTTTTGCTGATCTGCAGCACTTGACTTCTATATCCTAATTCCTGGTGCTAAGCTTAAGATTATAAAGTGAGTCTCTTATAGGTAGCTTAAAAATAATCACATGAAGAATTTTTGATCCTTACATGACAAAAAAGTTATTCATTTATAAATCTTTACATTTAAAGAGTAGAGTCTCTGCTTATTCTAAAGAATCCTTTAGAATAACCAGCCCAGTCTCTATTTGAGAACTTCCTCTTCCCCTATCCTCATGGAAGACCCTTAAGCACACACTGTCTATAGGGCTAATAAGGCACAAAGCTCAGGGGAGGCTATGGAACACAATTTCCCAAACTCTGCCTCAATTGTATTTTGTGGAAATGATTTATATTCTTTTTTTTTTTACTCACTACTAGACACACAGAGGACAGGGCAGTGTGCTACTTAGGGTGGGAACATTGATGACAGTGAGGTGCAGGGCTAAAAGTCAAGCTGAAGGAACGGTGTCTGAAGAACACTGTCAGAGAGGGCCAAAGGCAGCAGAGGGGACAGCCCTTTGGTATACAGGTCATAAATCAGGACAATCAAGCCAAGCCAAGGTCTACAGGCATCAATTAGGGTGCAGTGCCTACAAAGGAAGCTGGGCTCTCTGCAGGGAGCCTAAGGCCTTAGTGGGTGCAACCAAAGCTACCAGGATGCCCCCTATGTGTTAGATAGGAAGCATCTCTCTGAGGCACCGAGAGATCTTCTCAAAACATTACTTAAGTCACCCTGCTAAGAGGCATGGGTGAAATGAGGAACAGAACATGGGGGACAGAGTCTATACCAAATATAGTAGGGGGCTGTGAGATGCTGAGTAAGTAAAGATCCTAGATGCCCAAGCCTGACATCCTTATCTCATTCCTGGGCTCATGTAAAGGTGGGAAGAGAGTACAGATTCCTGAGGTTACCTTCTGAGTGCCGAGTGCCGGGCTAGGGCTTTGACCGTGCACATACATTTTCTCTCTATATCTCTCTGTCTCTCCCTGTCTCTGTCTCTGTCTCTCTGTCTCTGTCTCTCTCTCAGACACACACACACACACACACACACACACACACACACACACGCACACACACCACGAACATAAATTCTCACACAATAATAATAATAAAGTTAAAACTTTTTTAAATAAAAGCAAATAATGCAAACACTAGGGAGCTTTTTTTTCCAAATGGCTGAACTCAGATCAATACTTTTTTTTTCCATTTATGGTTTACAATGGTTCTATTGTTGGTGCCCAGGAGCACCAGGCTGTAGCATGGCATTTCTTCGGCCTTGATCTTTCTGCTTAGATTTCTGGCCTTACAGCTCCCGTATCTGCCTTCAGATGTTAGGATCAGAGCTGGGAGAGACAGGAGGATCCTGAAGGGCATGTCACAGTGTGCTGCCTTCCTCCCCAGCTTCAGGCAGCTGAAGCCATTGAGCTGGAAGCAGGATCACCCCAGTGTCTGGGGACATGGGTGTCTGATTGTGCCCACGCTCAGGCCAGTATTTGACATGGTGATGCTGCAATTCTGACTTAGCCACTGTGACCCAGCTACTATGGAGCCACGGATATTTTGCTGCAGTTAGAAAAGTAATTAAAATTTTACCTTAAGAACAACTTAATAATGGGAAAAAATGAACATTCTCACCCTATCCGTGAGCCCTGCCACAAGGGGTACGGGTGCACAAGGCACATCCAGAAATTGGCAAGAAGCCAGGAGGCTAACTTGGGCTATGGGCTGAAATGCTAAAATTAAATTCCAATGCATTAGAATATGGTTCCTATTAGCTCCAGTTTCCACAAGCAACTAGTTACATAACCAGAAAAGTACAAATGTGCCTGCTCTTCCTGGGAGAGATAGCACTATCAGGCTGAAAGGCAAAGAAGAAGAAAGGAGGGGAAGGGAAGAACGGGAGGGAGGGAGGGAAGGAGGGAGGGAGGAAGGGAGGAGAAAGGGGAGGGGAAAGAGTGCTACATAAAGGGAAAATGTGTTTCCGAATTATGGCAGAAAAATACAGCGGTAAGCACTCTGTATCTTAGGCAGGACGCTAAAGCAGACACACCTTCTTAGCACACGTGGGAAAGAACTACTTTCTTCTTGTCTCTTCCTCGGGTTCCTCTGGCCGGTGCCGTGGCAAAGGAAATGACTATGTCTTCTCCTCAAACTGGTTTTCCTCTCTCTCCTTCCCTTCCAACCAGAGCTCTTTTTAACGCAGAAGGCTCTTTTTAATGGCTAGGTTCTTCTTAGATCTTTACTGTCCTTCCCACTCTTGTCTATTTCTCAGATGCTGCTGAGCAAAGGAAGCCCTGGGAGGTAATCTAGAAACCCGAATCCATCTAAGATCAAGAATAGACAAATGGGACCTCATTAAATTACAAAGTTTATGCAAGGCAAAAGACACTGTCAAAAAGATAAAGCGGCAACCAACTCACTGGGAAATGATCTTTACCAACCTTATATCCGACAGAGGGCTAATATCCAATATATACAAAGAACTCAAGAAGTTAAACTCCAGAGAGGCAAGTAACCCTATTAAAAAATGGGGTACAGAGCTACACAAAGAGTTCTCACCTGAAGAATATCTAATGGCTGAGAAGCACCTAAAGAGATGTTCATCATCCTTAGTCATTAGGGAAATGCAAATCAAAACAACCCTGAGATTCCATCTCACACCAGTCAGGATGGCTAAGATCAAAAACACAGGAGACAGCAGTTGTTGGCGAGGATGCGGAGAAAGAGGAACACTCCTCCACTGCTGGTGGAATTGCAGGCTGGTACAACCACTCTGGAAAGCAGTCTGGCGGTTCCTCAGAAAACTGGGCATGACACTCCCGGAGGATCCGGCTATACCACTCCTGGGCATATACCCAGAGACTTTACCTGCATGCAATAAGGACACAAGCTCCACTATGTTCATAGCAGCCTTATTTATAATAGCCAGAAGCTGAAAAGAACCCAGATGTCCCTCAACGGAGGAATGGATTCAGAAGATGTGGTATATCTACACAATGGAATACTACTCTGCAATTAAAAACAATGAATTCACGAAATTCCTAGGCAAATGGTCAGATCTTGAAAATATCATCCTTAGTGAGGTAACCCAATCACAAAAGAACACACATGGTATGCAGTCACTGATAAGGGGATATTGACCCAGAATCTCGGAATACCCTAGACACAATCCGCATATCAATAGATTTCTAAGAAGATGGAAGGAGAGACCCCGGGTCCTGGAAAGACTGGATGTAGGGGAACGCAAGGACAGAGTAACGAGAGGGGGTTGAATGGAGAAAAGAGGGAGGGAAGGGGGCTTATGGGACTTTCGGGGAGGGAGGAAACGGGAAAGGGGAAGTGATTTGGAATGTAAATTAAAAAAATAAAATAAAATAAAATAAAAAGAGAGAGATTAAGGCATAGTGATTTTTGCCATCTGCCATTCTTGACGCTATCTTTATGTTTGAGTGGTTATCTACTTTTGGGTTTGATTCAAGAAGGTTATTATCTCATTTTTTCCAGGGTGTTGTTTCTCTCCCTGTATTGGAGGTTTCCACCTATTATCCGTTGCAGGGCTGGATTTGTGGAAAGATATTGTGAAAATTTGGTTTTATCATGGAATATCTTGGTCTCTCCATCTATGGTGATTGAGAGTTTTGCTGGGTATAGTAGTCTAGGCTGGCATTTGTGCTGTCTTAGTGTCTGCATGAGATCTGCCCAGGATCTTCTGGCTTTCATAGTCTCTGGTGAGAAGTCTGATGTGATTCGGGTAGGTCTTCCTTTGTATGTTACTTGGCCCTTTTCTCTTACTGCTTTTAGTATTCTTTCTTTGTTTAGAACATTCGGTGTTTTGATTATTATGTGACGGGAGGTATTTCTGTTCTGGTCCAGTCTGTTTGGAGTTCTGTAGGCTTCTTGTACGTTCATCGGCATCTCTCTCTTTAAGTTAGGGAAGTTTTCCTCCATAATTTTGTTGAAGATGTTTACTGGCCCTTTAAGTTGCAAATCTTCACTCTCATCTATACCTATAATCCTTAGGTTTGGTCTTCTCATTGTGTCCTGGATTTCCTGGATGTTTTGGGTTACACGTTTTTTGCATTTTGCATTTTCTTTGACTGTTGAGTCGATGCTTTCTATGGAATCTTCAGCACCTGAGATTCTTTCTTCCATCTCTTGTATTCTATTGTTGATGTTTGCATCTATGACTCCTGATTTCTTCCCAAGGTTTTCTATCTCCAAAGTTGTCTCCCTTTGTGATTTCTTAGTTGTTTCTACTTCCTTTTTTAGTTCCTGGATGGATTTGCTGAGATCCTTCACTTGTTTGTTTGTATTTTCCTGTATTTCTTTAAGGTATTTTTGCATTGCCTCTTTCAGGATTTCTTCCTGATGACCCACGTTCTCCTGCATTTCTCTGAGCGATTTTTGTGTTTCCTCCTCATGGGAATCCATCTGTTGATCCATCATCTCCTGCATTTCTTTAAGCAGTTCTCGTGTTTCCTTTGTAAGGGCATCTAACCGTTGATTCATTTCTTTAAGCAATTTTTGTGTTGCCTCCTTATGGGCATCCATCTGTTGACCCATATTCTTCTGCATTTCTTTATGCAACTTTTGTGATTCCTTTGTGAGTGCATCTACCCGTTGATTCATCTCGTTAAGCGATTTTTGTGTTGTCTCCTTGTGCGCCTCCATCTTTTGATCCATGTTCTCCCGCATTTCTCTAAGCGATTTTTGTGTTTCCTTTGTAAGGGCTTCTAACCGTTGATTCATGGTCTCCTGTAACTCTTTATGAGATTTATTTGTGTCCTTCTTGTGATCCTCTAATAGCATCATGAGAAGTGATTTTAAATCCAGATCTTGTCTTTCGGGTGTGGTAGGGTATCCAGGACTTGCTGCTGTTGGAGAGTTGGGTTCGGATGGTCCCACATTACTTTGATTTCTGTTAGTAACATTCCTACGTTTGCCTTTTGCCATCTGGATACCTCTGGTGTTAGTTGGTCCTGCTGCCACTGGCTGTTGGTTGGACCTCCTGTGAGCCTGCAAAGCTATTTCTGCCCCCCCCCCTGGATTACCAGGATTCCCCTGGCACCGATTTCTGGGGCCTGCCTGCTCCTGAGTGACTTTGGAGCCCTAATGTGCCTTGCCCCAAGTGATCTTATATTGGGGAGGCCTTGCACATCTAAAGGCTCAGCCTAGTGGATTCCTGGAGCAGAGGTCGCCAAAGGGAGGCTGGTAGGCTCCTGCTCTGTGCAGGGGTGTGTGATCTCTCCTGGGGGGGGCGGGGCTTCCCTCTGCCAGGCAGAAGTCCCACAGCAGAGCTGGCGCGCTGGTTACTGCAGATCAGCCCAGCACCTGGGAGCAGGTTACACACAAGCTGCCTGAGACCGAAGCGATATTATGCCTGTCTGTCTCTGAGCCTGGCGGTCCCAACTACCTGGCCACTGGAGCAAAGATGGCGGAGGGCACTCTCCGTGGGGCCGCTCACCCTGTAGACGCGATGGACCGCCGATCTGGCACCCAGACGACCACAGCGCTGACCAGTTCTCGGGCACAGACGGAAGCCCCAACAGGCCGTGTCCCAAGTGATGTTATATTGGGGATAGGGAGCTTGGGGTACCTGTCTCTTCAGCGCAGTCTGCGGGAACAGAGGTTGCGGAAGGAAAGCTGGTAGGCTCCCGCCCAGTGCGGGGTCCTTCTGCCAGGCAGAAGTCCCACAGCAGAGCTGGCGCGCTGGTCACTGCAGATCAGCCCCGCACCTGGGAGCCGCACACACACAAGCCGCCCGAGACCCAAGCGACATTATGCCTGTCTGTCTCAGAACCTGGCTGTCCCAACCTCCCAGTCACTGGAGCAAAGCGATTTATATTCTTTTAAATTATGTGTACATATATGGATCTGTGTATGAGTATGTACCAAGCAGTACAGTACCCACAGAGGCCATAAAAGGACATCTAATCTCTCAGAGATGGAGTTATAGGCACATATGTGCTGCCTGATATGGTACTAGGAACTTATCTCAGGTCTTCTGCATGAGTGGTATGCACTCCTAACTGCTGAGACATCTTCCCAGGCTCCATGTTATAATTTATACTTGACATTGGGCAAACAGAATTAAAGGGACACACAACTCAGGAGAGGGAACTACACAAGTAAGAGAGAATGTGAAATGAATGAATGAAGCAAAGGCCTCAAACTGCATCAGACAGAAATTATAGAGTTCAAAACATAATTTCACTAGTATTATAGATGGGTTCTGGTTGAGAGGGGAGGATCTGTGTTCCATGAGATACCCAAACACTTATTCTGTCTAACATTTAGATGAATGTGAAGGACGGAGGGGGGAAGTGTGAAGTATGAGATTAAGAACTGATTTTAGACATTAGAAACTATAAAAATAGGATTTTTACTTTTGATTTCCACAATGAGTTACTTAGGAATTAAGGTATCATTAAGCAAATCCCATGCACTGAATTGGGGTCAAATATTTCATTTAAATAGGTACCTGGAAGTTACAATACCTTAGTTCAAAATAGAAAGATGGCTCAGTGATCAAAATTACTTGTGCAAGTATGAATATGGGAGTTTGGGTTCCAATATACATGTGTGATGGTTTGTATATGGTTGCCCCAGGAAGTGGCACATTAGAGGGTGTGGCCCCTGTTGGAGTAGGTGTGTCAGTGTGGGCTTTAAAACTCTCATCCTAGTTTCCTGGAAGAGAGTATTTTGCTAGCAGCCTTCAGATGAAGATGTAGATCTGTCAGCTCCTACTGACCCACGTCTGCTTAGATGCTGCCATGTTCCTACCTGGGTGATAATGGACTGAACCTGAATGGCAGCCTCAATTCAGTGCTGTTCTTATAAGAGTTGCCATGGGCACGGTGTCTGCTCACAGCAGTAGAACCCTGACTAAGGTAAAAGATTTGAAAGTAGAAGCAGAAAGAACTGGTGTTCATCTGTAATGCTGGCACTAAGAAGGATCCCAGAGGCACACTGGCCAGACAGCCAGACACATCTCTCAATGAGTTCCAGTTCACTGAGAAACTCTGTCTCAAAAACTGAGGTAGAGAACAATTGATGAACACATAACAACCTCTGACCTCTGTATGTGTCTGCACACATGTGTGTACACTTTCATACCCACTGGCTGTTTCTGACACAAGAACAAGGAAATGTTGTGTGGAAAAGGAGAGACAGGGCTGCTGTGAAGCAGCTGAGGACTCACAGAATCTTTACTGAGATCTAGTTTGATGGCCCTGGAAGTTAAAATGAGTCAGGGATGGAGCAGACCCTTCAACATTTGGGTCCTAGGAAAGCTAGCACCACTTTACACGGCACAGTACCCAGAACTGGATTGAATCCTGCTAAAACAGACATCTTAGATTTGGGGGCTGGGGGTGAGGGGGAAGCCTGCTAGGATTTACTGAAGATAATAGCACATTGGTCTGTATTTCTGACCTGAGGCTTTCAACTCTTACAAGTGTTTTTCCTACTTATTTTCCAGGCTTTACTCAAAGAAGTAGCAATGAACAATTGTGTGTGGTCAAAGGAGGAGCATGCTGGGCATGTGCTAGGAATTGGCAAGACATTGACTCTTGTGGCTATCCTCATATAAGGTGCTGCAAGAAAAAATAGATAAGAAGACCAAGATCCTATTAGATAATTAAAGCACCAGAATTTGCTCCTTCATGAAGAAGGACAAAACCAAATTAAAGTTCTTTGCTTCAATCCAAACACCTGTTGCCTAGTAACTGTGTGAGCTTGCAGTTTGATTTCTCGTGGGTTGAATTCTTAAATCCTTGCAGAAGTCAATCAGTGACACCAGCAGTTCTCTCTCTCGTGTTTCCAGGCTTTATGGATATCTCTTCGTGTCTCTGACATGCTGATTGGTTTCCTGTAGTCAGCAGACACACCCATCCTGCCCACCTTCTGCATCCCTTTGCCCCCTTAACCTCTTTGCTTCATTCATCCAATCACAATGCAAGGCAAAGAATGTGACCCCAGCTTCCCTCTAGCTTGTGTCTCTTAGTCATTTATGCCCTGTGTGGTTGTGGTTATGACTTTAATACACACCTTGGCTATGAGAACTCTTGGGTGTGGGTTCCAGGGTCTCTTCTTCATTTATGTACTGGGCACTGAAGCAAAAGTTTACATTATGTTATTTTAAAATGAATGGCCAAGTTGTTTCAAAAGGGTTTTTTTATGTAAACATAAGACTCAAGGAACTTATGGAAAACAAGACCATATTGAAAGCAACGAGAAGGAAGTGAGGGATAAAGATCAATACGAAGCTATGGTTAGTAAAGGAAAGAGGTCAGAATCTGTCATAAGCCTGGCCTTCCTACTGGGGCTTTAACAGTATGATGGGCTTCCTGTCTTGCTTGGGAAATGCTTTTCAGTTAATGTGCATATAAATTATGCACAAATCAGCTCTGTTGCTAAACATCATTCTCCTGTTGTCATCCCGTTATTAGGCTCTACAAGATACATCACCCAAGCTCAATACCCTCTTTCTCTCCAGAGACTCAGGGTAAGCCTATATCATATCTTATCTCATGGAAAAATCTCCTCCATCCTACCTCTTTCCCCTTTTACACCTCTATACTAAAAGTTAAGGAATCTAATGGAACCTATCGCCTGGTTCAAGAACTCAGGTGTATTCACTCTTCAGTGGTTCCCCTCTATCCTATTGTGGCTAATCTTTATACACTTCCTTCCACTGTCCCCTTGGGGACTTCTCATTTCTCCTTCCTAGATCCCAAGGCTGAATTCTTCTCTATCCCTCTAGATGTCCAGCCACAGAACATCTTTGCCTTTACCTGGATTGAGCCTGACACCCATTTTCTACTGAATGCACCTGGACAGTTCTGCCTCAGGGATTCTAAGACAGCCCAGACCCATTTGCCCAGGCTCTGGCTTCTGACTTACTTTCTCTGTCTCTCCCTAAATCTAAGAGTGTCTATTAAGTAGACGACATTCTTTTCTGAAGTACCTCTCTAAAAAAAATTAGCCAAGCTGACAACGGTGTTCTTCTAAATTTCCTGTTCAGTCAAGGCTACAAGGTCTCACTTTCTTAAATTCAACTGTCAACTCCTCAGACCACCTATTTGGGACAAAATTTTACCCCAACCCACAAGGCTATTACATTAGATAGAAAGAATCTAATTCACTCTCTAACTGTTCCTTCTACAAAGGAAGAGATTTTATTATTCCTAGGAATAGCCATTTTTTTTTTTTTACATTACTGGGTTCCTTCCTTTTCCCTTCTTCCCACCCTTTATATGAAGCAGTGTTAGGCCCCACACAGGAACCTCTTCTCAGACCTGGTACCAAGTCTTTTCAAAGGCTCCAACAGGCTCTCCTTAAGGCCCCAACCTTACACCTTCCTCCCTGACCTGAATCATCCTTTTCCCTATATGTAACTGAAAAGGAGGGATTTGCCCTTGGAGTCCTAGGTGACCAACTGAGACCCTCTTTTGTACCTGTAGCATACTTGTCAAAAAGACTAGATCTAACCATGCAGGGGTGGTCACATTGTATTAGTACCTTAGCAGCCACTGAACTTCTTATTTGGGAGTCTAAAAAATTAAACTTTGGGTCACCTATAACCATCTTCTCTTCTCATACTCTGTCACAGCTCCTCACTAACAAAGGCTCACAGTCTCTACTTCCCTCCAGGGTTCTTTCTCTTGAGGTAACACTGATAGAAGACTCTACACTCACTTTCCAATTGTGTCTGCCTGTTAATGATTTCATTCTTTTTCCTCGACCAAATACTGACCCCTCCCTATCTCACTCCTGCACTGAAACTTTAGAGGAATTATTACCTCATCCATCACACACACAGGAGGGCACACTGCCTCAGGCCAACTATCCCTGGTACACAGATGGCAGCTCCTTTCTATATGAAGGGCCCGAAGAGCTGGCTATGCTATGGTGCCAGGCACAGAGGCGGTTGAGGCACAGGCCCTCCCTGCTCATACTACCAATCAACAGTCTGAACTAAGAGCCCCTACCCATGCCTTTCAACTGGAACAGGGACAATCTCTCAAAGTCTACACAGCCTCCAGATATGCTTTCCATATCCTCCTGTCCTGGATAGGACTGCTGTCTGGAAGGAGCACGGGTTATTTATGACAAAAGGAGGATCAGTAACTAATGCAAACCAAATTATAGATATGCTAAAGGCCTCCCATTTCCCCACAGCTATTGGGATTGTCCACTGCAAATCCCACCAGACAGATGACTCTATTGTCTCCAGTGGAAACAACTGAGCCACTGAGTTAGCTAGACCTGAAGCCCTTAGAAGCCTAGACTTGTCTCACCCTCCCCAGAACATTCTTATATTACAACCTGCATCCCCACTCTCACTCCCCACACTCATCGAGCTCTGTTCTATCTTCACCAACTCTTTCATCCCAACAGCCAAGTGTTGTCTTATTTTGTTAAAACCCACTCCAACTCCATTATTGTGTCAGACTCCAACTCCAGGTATCTTACCACCACTTTTCCTACCCATCAGACTAGAAATTCCCTTCCTAGAACTGACTGGCAACTTGACTTTACCCACATGCCCACTGTCAAATGTGTCTTGGTGGACACTTTCTCCTTGTGGATGGAGGCATTCCTCATTACCAACAAAAAGGCTCAGACAGTTCTTTATTTTCTTCTCCAAGAAAACATTACCAGCCTCTTTCCAGGCAGACAATGGTTATGAATATATCACCATTTTTTTTTCAAACTCTATCTAAGGCCCCAGTCATCCCCTGGCATTTTCATATTCCCTGACACCCCCAGTCTTCAAGAAAGGCAGAAAGAACTAATCACTCCCTAAAATCCACTCTTGTCAAACTGTCAATGGAAGTTTATCTCAATTTAGTACAACTCCTACCTCTGGCTCTTTTCAGACTCTGAGCTCTCCCCGAGGGATCACTTTCATCTCACCTTCTGAACTCATGTCTGGACTTCTGGTCTTACCTCCTGGTCTTTCACCTAAATGTTCTCCCAACCCTGACCATCTGCTCACCCCATTACTTTGCCACCTCTACTCTCTCCTATGGACTTTTCTGAACACCATCTACCAAAGCCACATGCTGTCCCCTGCTTACTGCCTGTCAACATTGGAGACGTAGTTCTTCTCTCCCCTCCAGAAAATCAGCCTTCATCTCTCTTTCTCCTAAATGACAGGGCCCTTTCAAGGTAACTCTCATGACTCCCACAGCTGCTAAACTTAAGGGAATCTCTCATTGGGTCCACTTGTCTCACCTCAAATCTTTCACCCCTCCACCTCAAAATGACACTGTTCCTACACATTGACCCCAACAGGACCCTGCTCTCTTAAGCTCCTGAAGACCTCAAGACCACCCACATGTCCCCAATTCCAGAAAAATGAGACTCCACTCTGGCAGCCGCGCTTGACCCCACTGGATTAGACACAGGCTTCTCATCCTCCCTCTGCTGTTCATTTCCATTCAGGGCGGTCCTTCTATCTGGAGATCGAGGCTCAAGAAACCCACATCGATGACAGTCTTTCCAAAAAGGGTCAGGAAACTGTTCCATTGCCAGATGTCAGGAACCAATCTAAATTGCTATCATCGCTATATCCACCATTGCATCTAAATATTATCATCTCTTTGTTTGCTTCCTCTTTGACCGGATGAAAGATGATTGTAAAAAAAAAAAATGGCCAGTTCATCCAGATTTTCCAGTTTTGTTGAGTTTAGGATTTTGTAGTAGGATCTGATGATTTTTTTTTTAATATCCTTGGTTTCTGTTGTTATGTCTCCCTTTTCATTTCTGATTTTGTTAATTTGATTACTGTCTCTTTGCCCTCTGGTTAGTCTGGCTAAGGGTTTATCTATCTTGTTGATTTTCTCAAAGAACCAGCTCCTGGTTTTGTTGATTCTTTGTATAGTTCTTTTTGTTTCTACTTGTTTTTTTTTTTCCAGCCGTTTGATTATTTCTTGCAGTCTACTCCTCTTGGATGTATTTGCTACTTTTTTTTCTAGAGCTTTCAGGAGTGCTGTCAAGCTGATAGTGTATGCTCTCTTCACTTTCTTTTTTGAGGCATGTAGAACTATGAGTTTTCCTCTTAGCACAGCTTTCATTGTGTCCCATAAGTTTTGGTATGTTGTGCCTTCATTTTCATTAAATCCTAAAACATCTTTAATTTCTTTCTTTATTACTTCCCTGATTTTGTTAGTGATTTCCTGACATAAACACTTGCCTTCTATGTCCTGTTCCCAATTCAAGGTCTTTCTCTCCAAGCAGGGCTCTCATGAACCTTTTCATTCTGACATAAACAGTAAGTGCACAGGAAGCAGGACAGCAGATGGCGCTACTGAGTCAGAGACAGCAAAGTGACTTTGTGGACTTCTTCCTGTGCTCTTCTTACTTTTCTGCCCTTCTGCCCTCTGCCCTTCTGCCCTTCTGCCCTCTGCCCTTCTGTCCTTCTGCCCTTCTGTCCTTCTGTCCTTCTGCCCTTCTGCCCTCTGCCCTTCTGCCCTTTTGCCCTTCTGCCCTTCTGCCCTCTGCCCTTCTGCCATCTGCCCCTCTGCCATCTGCCCTTCTGCCATCTGCCCTCTGCCCTTCTGTCCTTCTGTCCTTCTGCCCTTCTGCCCTTCTGCCCTTCTGTCCTTCTGCCCTTCTGCCCTTCTGCCCTTCTGCCCTCTGCCCTTCTGCCCTCTGCCCTTCTGCCCTTCTGCCCTTCTGCCCTCTGCCCTTCTGCCCTCTGCCCTTCTGCCCTCTGCCCTTCTGTCCTTCTGCCCTTCTGCCCTTCTGCCATCTGCCCTTCTGCCCTTCTACCATCTGCCCTTCTGCCCTTCTGCCTTCTGCCCTTCTGCCATCTGCCCTTCTGCCCTCTGCCCTCTGCCCTTCTGCCCTTCTGCCCTTCTGCCTTCTGCCCTTCTGCCATCTGCCCTTCTGCCCTTCTGCCCCTCTGCCCTTCTGCCCTTCTGCCTTCTGCCCTTCTGCCCTCTGCCCTCTGCCCTTCTGCCCTTCTGCCCTTCTGCCCTCTGCCCTTCTGCCCTTCTGCCCTCTGCCCTTCTGCCCTCTGCCCTTCTGCCCTCTGCCCTTCTGCCCTTCTGCCCTCTGCCCTTCTGCCCTCTGCCCTTCTGCCCTTCTGCCATCTGCCCTTCAGCCCTTCTGCCCTTCTGCCCTCTGCCCTTCTGCCCTTCTGCCCTCTGCCCTTCTGCCCTTCTGCCATCTGCCCTTCTGCCCTTCTGCCATCTGCCCTTCTGCCCTCTGCCCTTCTGTCCTTCTGCCCTTCTGCCCTTCTGCCCTCTGCCCTTCTGTTCTTCTGCCCTCTGCCCTTCTGCCCTTCTGCCCTCTGCCCTTCTGCCATCTGCCCTCTGCCCTTCTGTCCTTCTGTCCTTCTGCCCTTCTGCCCTCTGCCCTTCTGCCCTTCTGCCCTTCTGCCATCTGCCCTCTGCCCTTCTGCCCTCTGCCCTTCTGTACTTCTTCCCTCTGCCCTTCTGCCCTCTGCCCTTCTGCCCTCTGCCCTTCTGCCCTTCTGTTCTTCTGCCCTCTGCCCTCTGCCCTTCTGCCCTTCTGCCCTCTGCCCTTCTGCCCTTCTGCCCTCTGCCCTTCTGCCCTTCTGCCCTCTGCTCTCTGAATGCAATCTCCTTTCCATGCGCAGCCAACACACATATTTTAATTGAAGATTCAGAGTGGATCCTGAACTGTTACCTCTAACCTTGAGCCTGACTGGTTTGTGCACTCGGTTTGCCGACTTTTTTCCTCTGCTTCATCCAGACCTCACTCTGCCTCAGTGCTGGCCCTCAAGCTAGGGCCGTAGCCCTCAGTGCTTCTTTCTTCTCTCACTCACCTCGTATACACACACCAACATTTCTTCCTTAGTTTTTAGTTTTTTATTGAAAATATTCTTTTTCATACATATATTATGACCACAGTTTCCCCTCTTGCATCTCCTCCCAAACCCCCCACTTTTCCAACCTCATGCCCTCTCTCTCTCTCTCTCTCTCTCTCTCTCTCTCTCTCTCTCTCAAACAAAACAAATAAACACTAACAAAACAAACAAAAACAATTAAGGGCAGGAGACACTCATACACATGCAGACACACACACATACACAAAGCCCACGAAACTCAAAAAATTGGAAACCACAATACACAAGCAAAACAATAGTCAACTTAAAGAAAAAATGCTAAGTCTGGTGGTGGTGGCACACTCCTTTCATCCCAGCAGTTGAGAAGTGGATACTGTTACGTTTGAGGCCAGCTTGCTTGGACTACAGAGTTTCAGGACAGTCAGGGCTACACAGGAAAACTCTGTCTCAACCTCCCTTCCATGATTTTCCCCAACAAGGTAATAAGAAACAAACAAAAAAAATCTCCAAAAATACCTTTGAGTTAGTTTACATCAACATTTCGTAAGGGAGGATTTTCTTTGTTCAACTTTCATAGGACATTTGGGTTATTGGTGGTGTTATATGATAATAAGTATTATTTTACCTATTTCTAGAGTGTACACAAAGGTCAGGTTCCACTGACTTCACATCAAACCCCAGAAGAGGGAATTTGCAGTCATACTTTAAGGGGATCCTATTAAACCCAAAGGAAGCAGTTAAGAGAGATATCCTAAGGAGAGGCTGTGAGAGCAAAAGGAGAGAATTTGCAGATACTCCCTAAAGAGAGGCCCAGCAGCCCAGGAGAAGCAGTAGCAGCCCTCAGGCCTGGGCTCCTGTTGAGCTTTCTACCTGCATCACAATTTCTCTCCTTGATATCTCTCACAAATATTTCCTTTCTCCTTGCCTCAAATCTGCTCTTAATTCAACAAATGGACAAACATCTATTTCCATTGTTACTGCCATGTATTTCCTACTTATTTCCTCATAATTAGAATGACTGGAGAGATACACTTATAGAGTGTTATTTTTGAAAATCTAGATTATTCCCTCCCTAATGTCTAATAAATATTTTAAATTTTTAATGCACAACTTTTTTGTCTCTTAAGGCTTTTTATTTCTTCTTCAAGTGAACGTCTTGCTCAACATCTCCTCTGAGTAGCAGAGGCTGTGTATGTGAGAGAGACAAGACAATTGGTCTCCAGCAAGCTTGTTCCTTATTTGTAGGATCAGAGGTAATGACCTTTTGGACACAGACTTTTGTGTTTCCACCACATGTACAGTTCTGAACCACAAGAAAGGTAGCTGTCTCAATAGTTTATTTCTTCTTACAAATCTCTGCATCCCAGAGTCTTTGATGAGCCAATGGTTCCTGTCCTTGTTTTGTGCCATAGACCAGGGTGGAAGTCCATAGAAGCCCAGCCACCATTTCCTGGACAGACCATGTCCATTTACTAAATCATGGCCATATATGCAAATTATGACTTACAATGCTTGATAACTAGCTTTACTTCAACTATTTATAGATAAAAGAGTAAGACTTCTCATTCAGACTCAAAGGCAGGGATATGTCAAGCAAATACTCATATTAGGTGATCAGTCAACTGTTAGGTTCTTGGCACAGAACACAAATATTCCTGACAGTGAGAATAGCTAATTCTGTGAAATGCAAAACAATTGATAGAGGATGCAGGCTAGTAGTTGCGAACATGGGGCTATGAGGCAACCATGGAATAAGATGAAAACTCTCCAAGTTTCAATTGAAACTCAAATAGGAAAACGCTTAACAAAAGACTTTCCTTGCCAGGGTCATAAAGACCTGTGCATACAGTTAGTGCCTTCACTGTGCACACACGTTGCTCACGCTCCCTCCTCCTGCAGGAGAAGTTCACTCTCTTCTCTGTGATTTTCCTGTTAGTCCTCAGGGCCCTGGATGCAGCCATCTGAGAAGAACATGAGGCATCTCTAGACCAGGAACATGTTGGGGAGAGAACCATAACATGATCAAAGAGCAGGAGAATGGCCACACAGCATAGAGGTAAGACAGCAAGAGAGAAGGGACTAGGTGCATGAAAACACACACACACACACACACACACACACTCTCACACAAACACTCACACACTATTTTATGTAAATATATGTGTGTTTGGTTTCAGGCCCTGGGACAAATGACTGAGGTACATATTTTACATACCAAAGTAGACCTTTCCTTCAGGTTCTCCCAGTATTCTTCAGTCTCTACCTGACACACCCTGGCCCCAACCTTGAACTCTCCAGCTCTGGGGGTGAGCTGCCCTTTCCCCAGAGGCTCTTCCCTATATAATCCAGACATTTTGTTCTCTCTCTCTCTCTCTCTCTCTCTCTCTCTCTCTCTCTCTCTCTCTCTCTCTCTCTCTCTCTCTCTCTCTCTTCCTCCTCTTCCTCCTCCTTGTCAATCCCTTTCTCTCTTTCTTTTGCTTCCTCAACTCCCCCTCACTTTCCCCATGGTGACTTCCTACATACACATCAAATTAATGCCTATAAATGAAAACCATCTTTAACAAGGTATCCTACCATAAAATATGGTGTTAACATAATTGCGGTTAGGGGTGTGGTTAGGATACATACTTGTGCTTTAGGAAAAATTCTAGATTCTTGTTTACAAAGGCACCATGTATGTACTAACTAATGTCAATACACTCTAGAGAACAGCAGACTGGATAAGATCTAGATGCCATAGACCCTAATACAACCCTGAGTTAATATGATTAAGCATCTCTGACCCAACCTTGAGATGGCTCTAGGAAAAGGCATTAGGCCCCAAGGGAGAGTTTCATGTTCCCTGCCTTATGATGATTTCCTAGAAACAACTCTGATAAAATACTTCTCAGTAAAAACTTAAAATGTACTGGCTGAAGGTCACCTGGGACCTCTGGGAAATGGAGGTACTTTTCCAAGATGATTGCTGTTATTGTAATCTGCCCTCTAAAATATATATAAAAGGTGCTTGTAAGTTAGAACCTCCAGTCTCTTGAATGACTTCTGAAGGTTAATCCCAGAGCACTGGAAAAATATAGCTCTTGCTTTTGCATCAATCCGAGTCTCCTTGTCTTACTTGAGGTTTTCTGGCATGCAAAGACCCTCTGCGGCTTTACATTGGGGGCTCATCTGTGATCTGAGACCCCTAGGCACTTGAGACCACTCGGTGGATCTGAGGACCAGGTTCAAGCTCAAGTCTGAGTGTCTGAAGTGTGGAGAGTGAGTTAGTACTTCTCTGTTATTTTACATTTACTTTGGCTTGCAAGCAAGGGAGATAGCTGAGAGGGCTACTGAATAAGATGATCAATTTACTATGGGCAGACATGCCACATCATTTTGAGCTTGGTAGGTCTAGAGGATGCTTCAGACTTCCCAGACAGAGTCAGGAGGACTCTCCTCCTTTCTGAGCCTGTGGCTATAGCAAGAGGTCAATTCCAGCTGAGTCACACTCTAATTCACCTCCTGAAGTCTTCGAGGGTTTGGGTTATGTGTTTTTTGGTTATCTTGTTCTGTGTTCTTGGACTTGGTCTGACAATATTTTTGGACATGGGACAGACTGAGTCTAACCTGCTGAATATCTTAGTGACACATTAGAAGGAAGTTAAAGAAAGGGGAGAGAACTTGTCTATGGTAGTAAAAAAGGGAAAATTGGTCAACCTATGTTCCTCAGAGTATCCTGTCTTTGGTGTAGGGTGGCCCCTACAGGGACCTTTGACTTGTCTGACATCAGTGTAGTTGAAGGGAAGATTTTTAGACAGGGACTGCATGGTCACCCTGACTAGGTACCCTACATAATAACTTGGAAGCATCTAGTTAGTGGAAGACACAAACTCCCTCCCTGTGAATTAAAGCCTTTCTTTCCTCAAGACCCACCTCACAAGTTTTGGCCATGAGGAAAAAGCAAACACAGGAGGAGGGATCCAGACCTGAGAAGAAGTTGATCCTCCAAGACCCTTTAACAGCAGACCTGTTGTTCCAAGACCCCCCCTCCTCCATATCCCTCTACCCTTGTCCCCAAAATCCCTGCAAGCACCAGCACTGGCCCCAGGATCCTTGACCCATATGGGACCTGCGCTGTTATACCCCATCTTTACCAGAAGGAAGAATGGGATGAGACCCCCAATTTCCCATTTCTTCCATGAGGACCCGAAGTCAGAGAGCCACCTCACCTGATATCACGGTGGTTCTCCTGCTGAGGGCATATGGGCCTCTAGATGATGAGGGCAATCAGGCTATGCAATATTGGCCATTCTCATCTGCTGATCTATACAATTGGAAGCCTCAGCATCCCCCTTTCTCAGATATTCCCAATGGTTTGATTAATCTTTTTAAAAGTGTCCTGTTACCCATCAGCCCACCTGGGATGACATACAACAGCTAATGAGGGACATTTTCACCACTAAGGAGAGAGAAAAGATCTTCAATGAGGCCTGAAAAAGTGTGCTTTCAGACACGGGGGCTCCCTCAGAAAACCAAGCAGTCATTAATGCAGGATTCCCTTTAACCTGACCTGATTGGGACTTTAATTCAGCTAAAGGTAAGGAGCACCTAAAGGTCTACCACCAGGCTGTGTTGGCAGGTCTCAAGGCAGCTGTCCAGTGGCCCACAAATTTGACCAAGGTACATGAGGTTAGACAAGGATCAGATGAGTTGCCTGCTGCCTTTCTAGTGTGGTTCCTGAAGGCATTCCGCCAATATACATCCTATGACCCCAGTAGCAAAGGGTACAAAGCTACTGTGACTATGGCCTTTATAGACCAGGTTTGTAGAGATATCAGGATAAAGCTTCAGATGCTAGAGGGCCTATAGGATAACTCATTGAGGGATTTAGTGCAGGTTGCTGAGGAAGTCTACCATAACAGGGAGACAGAGGAGGAGAAGGAGCAGAGAAAGAGAAAGGAAGAAGATGAAAGGAGATGAATAAATAAAAGCAACAGGAAAGGAATTTACAGAGAATCTTGGCTAGGGAAATCTTGCTTAGGGAAAGTGGAGAAGAGAGACTCCAACTAAAAAGAGACAGAAAACCCTTGAAAAGGACCAGTGCACATATTGCAAAGGGAGGGGCCACTGGGCCCAAGGGTGCCCCAACAAATGGAAGCAGGGAACAGGAAATTCCTGGCCTTGGGATAAATGCACCATACCTCCTGGCTGCCTCTAACCTTATCACTAAGAAATTATGTGGCTAATTATATATTTAATCATTAGAATTTTTTTCTTTTTATGCTAGTTATGCAAAATATATTTTATGATTTTCCCCACTATTTTGGACATTGACACATACAATGTATTCATTATAATTAGTGACATCACACTAGATGTACTGTTTAATAACTAATAGTGAGTTATTTACTATGTCTTTTATTGTTCGGTATTTGTTTTGTAACCTTTCTAAAAATTGAAACAACTCTAAGGATTACTTAGTGACTAACATTAAATGAAATGAAACAGTCAAACATCTCAAAATTCTGAAAAACTGACAAAAATAGTTAAAAATTCAGGTAAGACTATAAAATCAGTCAACAGTGCTCCAAAATAAAGGAATCTGGACAAGCCAGCATTTGGATGTTCTCATTTCTGATCTGTGATTCAAGTCAACTGGATAACAGTATCCTTACCCCTATCTTTCTTTCTTTCTTTCTTTCTTTCTTTCTTTCTTTCTTTCTTTCTTTCTTTCTTAATTTCTTTCCTTCCTTCCTTCCTTTCTTCCTTCCTTCCTTTCTTTGTCCATTTTGTTTGTGAAACACATGTTTTCTGACTCTAGACAGCAATCATTTTATCAACATGACCACCTTGTTAGGTCTCAAACTCTGGAACAAACTGCTGAGGTGCCTGTTTAACCTATCAAAGTGGGCCTGGCCAGGTTCTCCCAGCATCCTTTAGTCCTTCCCTATTATGAAGTTTGGCTAGTGTACACCCAGAGGCTCTTCCCTATCATGTCCTCTCCTTTTTATTTCTGTTTTTCATTCAGCTCTAACATCAGAATGAGAACCCTCTTCACCTGTAATAGACAAGGACCTACATTTCTGAGACCAAGAGGATCAATCCTTCTATCTTCTCTGCCTTCACCCCTCGATTTTACCCCTTTGTCAATATTATTTTGTTATTGCTCTTAGTGTAAGTCCATGTTCCAGTGTTATTAGTTTTTCCATAGGAAGAACTTTATTTTTTTTTTTTTTAGAATTGGAGGTTCTGAAGGGACCTAGAAGTGCTCTCTCTCTCTCTCTCTCTCTCTCTCTCTCTCTCTCTCTCTCTGGTACTGACAAGGAAAGAGGTCTACTCTCTCTGGGAAGGCCCAGGTTCAGCATTAGGGTGTATGGAGTGTGAGATCCGCCCCGCCCCCCCCCCCCCCCCCCCCCCCGGCCACCGCCATTCCTTGTGGAGTTAAGCACCCGAAGCCTGGAGTTGATAGAGTCAATAGAGAGGCAAAGTGAAAAGGGCACAAGAAGCTACATATTCGTGGTGAGCACACATGGAACTCTCTGCCAACAGTGTTTTTCTTGCCGGGGAAGGATGAAGGGTGGAATGAGAGCATGCCTTGGGAATGCCTGGGCAGCTCAAGAATGCTCCAAATGGAGCAGCGGATAGATACTGCGTCTTCTGGTAACCTTTGTGGATCCAGTAAATGTCAGCATAGCAACCAACTCTGTCATCAATATCTGGGCATTCAAGGGACTCATGACAGGAGACATTCTTGAAAAGGCCAAGCTTGTAGACATAGAAAGCAGTGGGGACTCACCACCCACACAAACCTGCAAAGAACCCAGGAAAAGTTGGAACTAGGAAGAATATGGTCTCTGCAACTGTGTCCTGAGGTTAGGTTTTCAAAGAGGTGATTAAGGCCGAATAAGGCCATTGGTATATAAACTGACATGAACGTGCCATGGTATGGTTAAGGGGAAGGTTTTTATTGTAGATAGGAGAGAGGACAGCCAGAGGTATGAAGAAACCAGAGCGGAGTGAGAGAGAGAGATGAAGGGAAGAGAGAGAGAGAGAGAGAGACTGAACATGGCAAGCAGACTGAACCTGACTGTGAAAGAAACAAGAAACAAGAGCAGGGCAGAGAGATAGAGGAATGTAGAGATGTGTGCGTGTGTGTGTGTGTGTGTATGTGTGTGTGATGTGATGTGAAGACAGAGCGCAGGCAAAAGAGAACAAAAGAGTGATCTATCTGAAATAGCAAGACTATAAGGAGACTAAGTAGCTGGGGGTGGAGAAGTCCATGGCTGGGAGAAGTTTAGAGTAAGGGAGGAGGAGGAGGAAAGAGCCAAGGTGTCAGCATTGACTCTGAAATGTATAATGTGTACTTGTGATACTGAGGGAGCCTGGAAGCCAGCATGCACTATGGAATGTTAACGAACACCATAGATGGCCAAGTGTTCCTTCTGCCACTTAGGAGGGAAATGACTTATTTGTTAGAGGGAAACAGGCTTCACAAGTTCCTGAAGAATGCTGGCTGTAATCTAACCAGGAGAGTTTGAAGAAGTGGAGTCTCCTTTGAACCTGACAGGGTACAGCTAAGGCAGTAGAGCTTAAGAAGTGATATCAGGGTGAGCGGCGCCACGGAGACTGCCCTCCGCCATCTTTGCTCCAGTGACCAGGTAGTTGGGACCGCCAGGCTCAGAGACAGACAGGCATAATATCGCTTCGGTTTCAGGCAGCTTGTGTGTAACCTGCTCCCAGGTGCTGGGCTGATCTGCAGTAACCAGCGCGCCAGTTCCGCGGTGGGACCTTCTGCCTGGTGGAGGGACCCCGCGCAGGGAGGGAGCCCGCCAGCTTCCCTTCCGCGACCTCTGTTCCCGCGGACTGCGCTGGAGAGACCGGTACCCAGGCTCTCCCCCCGATATAACATCACTTGGGACACGGCCTGTTGGGGCTTCCGTCTGTGCCCGAGGGCGGGTTGGCGCTGTAGTCGTCTGGGCGCCAGATCGGCGGGCCATCGTGACCACAGGGTGAGCGGCGCCACGGAGACTGCCCTCCGCCATCTTTGCTCCAGTGACCAGGTAGTTGGGACCGCCAGGCTCAGAGACAGACAGGCATAATATCGCTTCGGTTTCAGGCAGCTTGGGTGTAACCTGCTCCCAGGTGCTGGGCTGATCTGCAGTAACCAGCGCGCCAGTTCCGCGGTGGGACCTTCTGCCTGGTGGAGGGACCCCGCGCAGGGAGGGAGCCTGCCAGCTTCCCTTCCGCGACCTCTGTTCCCGCGGACTGCGCTGGAGAGACCGGTACCCAGGCTCTCCCCCCAATATAACATCACTTGGGACACGGCCTGTTGGGGCTTCCTTCTGTGCCCGAGGGCGGGTTGGCGCTGTGGTCGTCTGGGTGCCAGATCGGCGGGCCATCGTGACCACAGGGTGAGCAGCGCCACGGAGAGTGCCCTCCGCCATCTTTGCTCCAGTGACCAGGTAGTTGGGACCACCAGGCTCAGAGACAGACAGGCATAATATCGCTTCGGGTTCAGGCAGCTTGTGTGTAACCTGCTCCCAGGTGCTGGGCTGATCTGCAGTGACCAGCGCGCCAGATCTGCTGTGGGACTTCTGCCTGGCAGAGGGACGCCCCCGTCCCCCCCCAGGAGAGATCACACACCCCTGCACAGGGCAGGAGCCTGCCAGCCTCCCTTTGGCGACCTCTGCTCCAGGAATCCACTAGGCTGAGCCTTTAGATGTGCAAGGCCTCCCCAATATAAGATCACTTGGGGCAAAGCACATTAGGGCTCCAAAGTCACTCAGGAGCAGGCAGGCCCCAGAAATCGGTGCCAGGGGAATCCTGGTAATCCAGGGGGGGCAGAAATAGCTTTGCAGGCTCACAGGAGGTCCAACCAACAGCCAGTGGCAGCAGGACCAACTAACACCAGAGGTATCCAGATGGCAAAAGGCAAACGTAGGAATGTTACTAACAGTAATCAAAGTAATGTGGGACCATCCGAACCCAACTCTCCAACAGCAGCAAGTCCTGGATACCCCACCACACCCGAAAGACAAGATCTGGATTTAAAATCACTTCTCATGATGCTATTAGAGGATCACAAGAAGGACACAAATAAATCTCATAAAGAGTTACAGGAGACCACGAATCAACGGTTAGAAGCCCTTACAAAGGAAACACAAAAATCGCTTAGAGAAATGCGGGAGAACATGGATCAAAAGATGGAGGCGCACAAGGAGACAACACAAAAATCGCTTAACGAGATGAATCAACGGGTAGATGCACTCACAAAGGAATCACAAAAGTTGCATAAAGAAATGCAGAAGAATATGGGTCAACAGACGGATGCCCATAAGGAGGCAACACAAAAATTGCTTAAAGAAATGAATCAACGGTTAGATGCCCTTACAAAGGAAACACGAGAACTGCTTAAAGAAATGCAGGAGACGATGGATCAACAGATGGAATCCCATGAGGAGGAAACACAAAAATCGCTCAGAGAAATGCAGGAGAACGTGGGTCATCAGGAAGAAATCCTGAAAGAGGTAATGCAAAAATACCTTAAAGAAATACAGGAAAATACAAACAAACAAGTGAAGGATCTCAGCAAATCCATCCAGGAACTAAAAAAGGAAGTAGAAACAACTAAGAAATCACAAAGGGAGACAACTTTGGAGATAGAAAACCTTGGGAAGAAATCAGGAGTCATAGATGCAAACATCAACAATAGAATACAAGAGATGGAAGAAAGAATCTCAGGTGCTGAAGATTCCATAGAAAGCATCGACTCAACAGTCAAAGAAAATGCAAAATGCAAAAAACGCGTAACCCAAAACATCCAGGAAATCCAGGACACAATGAGAAGACCAAACCTAAGGATTATAGGTATAGATGAGAGTGAAGATTTGCAACTTAAAGGGCCAGTAAACATCTTCAACAAAATTATGGAGGAAAACTTCCCTAACTTAAAGAGAGAGATGCCGATGAACGTACAAGAAGCCTACAGAACTCCAAACAGACTGGACCAGAACAGAAATACCTCCCGTCACATAATAATCAAAACACCGAATGTTCTAAACAAAGAAAGAATACTAAATGCAGTAAGAGAAAAGGGCCAAGTAACATACAAAGGAAGACCTATCCGAATCACATCAGACTTCTCACCAGAGACTATGAAAGCCAGAAGATCCTGGGCAGATCTCATGCAGACACTAAGACAGCACAAATGCCAGCCTAGACTACTATACCCAGCAAAACTCTCAATCACCATAGATGGAGAGACCAAGATATTCCATGATAAAACCAAATTTTCACAATATCTTTCCACAAATCCAGCCCTGCAATGGATAATAGGTGGAAACCTCCAATACAGGGAGAGAAACAACACCCTGGAAAAAATGAGATAATAACCTTCTTGAATCAAACCCAAAAGTAGATAACCACTCAAACATAAAGATAGCGTCAAGAATGGCAGATGGCAATAATCACTATGCCTTAATCTCTCTTAATATCAATGGTCTCAATTCCCCAATTAAAAGACATAGACTAGCAGACTGGATACGTAAACAGGACCCAGCATTTTGCTGCATGCAGGAAACGCACCTCAGTGTCAAAGACAAACACTACCTCAGAGTAAAAGGCTGGAAAACAATTTTACAAGCAAATGGCCCCAAGAAACGAGGTGGAGTAGCCATCCTAATATCGGATAAAATTGATTTTCAACCCAAAGTCATCAAAAAAGACACAGAAGGACACTACATACTGATCAAGGGAAAAATCCACCATCAAGAACTCTCAATCCTGAATATCTATGCTCCAAATGCAAGGGCACCCTCATTCGTAAAAGAAACTTTACTAAAACTCAAAGCACACATCGCACCGCACACAATAATAGTGGGTGACTTCAACACCCCGCTCTCTGAAATGGATCGTTCAGGAAAGCAGAAACTAAACAGGGACACAGTGAATCTAATTGAAGCCTTGGACCAAATGGAACTAACTGATATATATAGAACATTTCATCCTAGAGCTAAAGAATACACCTTCTTCTCAGCTCCTCATGGTACCTTCTCCAAAATTGACCATATAATTGGTCACAAATCAGACCTCAACAGATACAAGAAGATAGAAATAATCCCATGCCTCCTATCAGATCACTATGGAATAAGGGTGGTCTTCAATGGCAACAAAAACAAAAGAAAACCCACGTACACATGGAGGCTGAACAATGCTCTACTCAATGATAACTTGGTCAAGGTGGAAATAAAGAAAGAAATCAAAGACTTTTTGAAAGTTAATGAAAATGAAGGCACAACATACCCTAACTTATGGGACACAATGAAAGCAGTGCTAAGAGGAAAATTCATAGCCCTGAGTGCCGCCAAAAAGAAACGGGAGACAGCATACACTAACAGCTTAATGGCACACCTGAAAGCCCTGGAACAAAAAGAAGCAAATACACCAAAGAGGAGTAGAAGGCAGGAAATCATCAAACTCAGGGCTGAAATCAATCAAGTAGAAACAAATAAAACCATACAAAGAATCAACAAAACGAGGAGTTGGTTCTTTGAGAAAATCAACAAGATAGATAAGCCCTTAGCCAGACTAACCAGAGGGCACAGAGATAGTATCCAAATTAATAAAATCAGAAACGAAAAGGGAGAGATAACAACAGAAACTGAGGAAATTCAAAAAAATCATCAGATCCTACTACAAAAACCTGTATTCAACACAACTAGAAAATCTTGAGGAAATGGACAATTTCCTTGACAGATACCAAGTACCAAAATTAAATCAGGATCAAATAGACCATCTAAACCGTCCTATAACCCCTGAAGAAATAGAAGTTGTCATTGGAAGTCTTCCAACCAAAAAAAGCACAGGTCCAGATGGTTTTAGTGCAGAATTCTATCAGACCTTCAAAGAAGACCTAACACCAATACTCTTCAAACTGTTCCACAAAATAGAAACAGAAGGAACACTACCCAACTCGTTCTATGAAGCCACAATTACACTAATACCAAAAGCACACAAAGATCCGACAAAGAAAGAGAATCTCAGGCCAATCTCTCTTATGAATATCGATGCAAAAATACTCAATAAAATTCTTGCCAACCGAATCCAAGAACACATCAAAACGATCATTCACCACGATCAAGTAGGCTTCATCCCAGGGATGCAGGGATGGTTCAATATAAGGAAATCCATCAATGTAATCCACTACATAAACAATCTCAAAGAAAAAAACCACATGGTCATCTCATTAGATGCTGAGAAAGCATTTGACAAAATTCAGCATCCTTTCATGCTAAAGGTCTTGGAAAGATCAGGAATTCAAGGCCCATATCTAAACATAGTAAAAGCAATTTACAGCAAACCAGTAGCCAGCATCAATCTAAACGGAGAGAAACTTGAAGCAATCCCACTAAAATCAGGGACTAGACAAGGCTGCCCTCTCTCTCCATATCTTTTCAATATAGTACTTGAAGTTCTAGCTAGAGCAATTAGACAAGAAAAAGAGGTCAAAGGGATACAAATTGGAAAGGAAGAAGTCAAACTATCACTATTTGCAGACGATATGATAGTATACATAAGCGACCCAAAGAACTCCACCAGAGAACTCCTACAGCTGATAAACGACTTCAGCAAAGTGGCCGGATATAAAATCAACTCAAGCAAGTCAGAAGCCTTCCTATACTCAAAGGATAAGCAGGCTGAGAAAGAAGTAAGAGAAATAATACCCTTTACGATAGCCACAAACCATATTAAGTATCTTGGCGTGACGCTAACCAAACAAGTGAAAGATCTGTATGACAAGAACTTCAAGTCTCTGAAGAAAGAAATTGAAGAAGACCTCGGAAGATGGAAAAATCTGCCATGCTCATGGATTGGCAGGATTAATATAGTAAAAATGAGCATCTTACCAAAAGTAATACACAGATTCAATGCAATCCCCATCAAAATCCCAACTCAATTCTTCATAGAGTTAGAAAGAGCAATTCAAAAATTCATCTGGAATAACAGAAAACCCAGAATAGCTAAAACTATTCTCAAGAGTAAAAGAACCTCTGGGGGAATCAGTATCCCGGACCTCAAGCTGTACTACAGAGCAATAGTGTTAAAAACTGCATGGTATTGGTACAGTAACAGACATGTAGATCAATGGAACAGAATTGAAGACCCAGAAATGAATCCACACTCCTATGGTCACTTGATCTTTGACAAAGGAGCTAAAACCATCCAGTGGAAAAAAGATAGCCTTTTCAACAAATGGTGCTGGCTCAGCTGGAGGTCAACATGCAGAAGAATGCAAATTGACCCATCCTTATCTCCTTGCACTAAGCTCAATTCTAAGTGGATCAAAGATCTCCACATAAAACCAGACACACTGAAACTAATAGAAGGGAAACTAGGGAAGAACCTTGAACATATGGGCACAGGGGAGAATTTCCTGAACAGAACTCCAATAGCTTATACTCTAAGATCAAGAATAGACAAATGGGACCTCATTAAATTACAAAGTTTTTGCAAGGCAAAAGACACCGTCAAAAAGACAAAGCGGCAACCAACTAACTGGGAAATGATCTTTACCAACCTTACATCCGACAGAGGGCTAATATCCAAGATATACAAAGAACTCAAGAAGTTAAACTCCAGAGAGGCAAGTAACCCTATTAAAAAATGGGGTACAGAGCTCCACAAAGAGTTCTCACCTGAAGAATATCTAATGGCTGAGAAGCACCTAAAGAGATGTTCATCATCCTTAGTCATTAGGGAAATGCAAATCAAAACAACCCTGAGATTCCATCTCACACCAGTCAGGATGGCTAAGATCAAAAACACAGGAGACACCAGTTGTTGGCGAGGATGTGGAGAAAGAGGAACACTCCTCCACTGCTGGTGGAATTGCAGGCTGGTACAACCACTCTGGAAAGCAGTCTGGCGGCTCCTCAGAAAACTGGGCATGACACTTCCAGAGGATCCGGCTATACCACTCCTGGGCATATACCCAGAGACTTTACCTGCATGCAATAAGGACACATGCTCCACTATGGTCATAGCAGCCTTATTTATAATAGCCAGAAGCTGGAAAGAACCCAGATGTCCCTCAACGGAGGAATGGATTCAGAAGATGTGGTATATTTACACAATGGAATACTACTCTGCAATTAAAAACAATGAATTCACGAAATTCCTAGGCAAATGGTCAGAACTTGAAAATATCATCCTTAGTGAGGTAACCCAATCACAAAAGATCACACATGGTATGAAGTCACTGATAAGGGGATATTGACCCAGAATCTCAGAATACCCTAGACACAATCAGCATATCAATAGATTTCTAAAAAGATGGAAGGAGAGACCCCTGGTCCTGGAAAGACTGGATGTAGGGGAACGCCAGGACAGAGTAATGAGAGGGGGTTGAACGGAGAAAAGAGGGAGGGAAGGGGGCTTATGGGACTTTCGGGGAGGGAGGAAACGGGAAAGGGGAAGTGATTTGGAATGTAAATTAAAAAAATAAAATAAAATAAAATTAAAAAAAAAAAAAGAAGTGATATCAGAAGGTTCTGCTCGGACGAAACATCATCAGATGAAATGACAGAAAGTAGCGTCTTGGGCACCAAGGAGAGAGGTCTTGTCACCTCCTGGGTCTTGGATTTTAGATCTCCAGAATTGTGTGCCAATTATTGTTTCAACAACCCAAACTGTCCCATCTGATTTGTGATAGGAGCCCCAACTGAGCAACACAAATGGATTATGAAATGTTACAGTCAGTGGAGAGCAATGAAATAACAGAAACAGCAAAGGTGAGGGCACGCCACAGATTTCCAACTGGGGAGAAAGCAGCAAGGGATCCCCACCTTCCATGCTGGTGGGGTTCCAGGCTGACCCCCCATGTAGGCAGTCAGAAAACAGGATGTTAAATATTGATGCTCGTTTTGTTCTCTCCTTTTCATCTAAGACTCCAGGACACGGACTAGTGCTACCCACATTCAAGGTGAGCTGTTCCTCTTTAGTTACTTTGAGGAACACCTCACACACATACCCAAAACATATCTCCTAGGTTATTCTTAAATTCAACCAAGTTGACCAAGAAAATTCTCCCACCTCAGTGGGGAACCCTGTTTCAGGAAGGAGTACCCCTTCAAACACTCTTAGAGTGTATGCTATGCTCTGGAAATAGCGTATACTATGTCTGGAAATCATTGACTCAATGGTTCCCTCAGCTCATTAGCACCAGTGTGAACAGAACATGGTCAGGGCATTATTGTAACCTGTAGCAATAACCACTCAAGAGTGAAGAAACTGAGCACAGTAATCTGCTGCCCACAGGAGCAGAGCCAGACCTGGGAGGGCTGGGGACTGGGCTGTGTGTTCCAAATCACCTAGTTTTAGTGACTACATGCTTCCAGAATATCCAATTAGACCAAAAGACCATGCCTATTCTCCTTCCCATCTTTCTCCCTCCCTTTTTTCCTTCCTTTCCACAACTCTTAGCCAAAGCAGAGCTAGAATCAGGGTGTACACCCTCCAAACCTTTATGCATTCCTGTTTGTATTTTCTGCTCAATGTTCTTACAGTCTCTGGACCTATTCACAGGGAAGGATTTAATACACAGAAAAGCAAAGTTGCTTGGTGCTGCTGAGCATGAGCACGACATGAATTTGAGCTGGTGAGCATACGTTGGAGTAAAATTTGAGCTAAACTCCACTTGACTGGGGTCTAGACCTACTTTCTCCTCTATGGAACAGCCCTTCTTTGAAGTGACTCGAAAGGTGGCTTTGAGGGTAAAGTGAAGGATGGTATGCATTGGCTAATACAACTTCAGGGCTCAAGACTAGGTTATCATTTGGCATGGCAGATGCCTGTTTTCATATCACAGCTACACCAAAGTCAGACAAGGGGTTACGTTTTATTTTCAGAGGTAAGGCATATATACCTGCTTATTACATTATCTCAAGAACATCCTGATGTGGATAAGATGCTGCCAAGGGATTGGAAATTCTTAACTGAAGGAGGACTTTGGAGGCACATAATCCATGTCCAGGTCTGTAAGGTCAACATATAGACAGGAGTGGGTGAGCTGAAGGATTCCACATCTTTGTGAAAGCTGTCTCGTCACTGAAAAGTATCATTCTCTATATGCTTCATGCCAAGAAGACAAAGGGCAATAAGAGGTAGCCTTGTAATCATGGGTGAGCTAGCTTCGGAATGATGGGTTAACACATTAGAGGACCTAACCTGCTCTGGATGACAGGGAAGCAATTGTGTTTTCTAGTGAGAGAGGAGGTTGATTCTGTAGGCCTGACAGAGATGATGCAGGAGGCTTGGGATTCTACAGGCCAGAGGGTTGCAGTGAGAAGAGAATAGAAAGCTTTTTTGTTTTGTTTTCCCAAGAGAAATGAGATAGGCAATGTTCTAACTCGCTGAGATGCTGGCTTTTGCAGAGGGCACTGCCACAAGACCTTGAAGGATTTCAGAAGATGCTCATGAAGTTCTCTTCCCCTGCTTCTTTTCTTTCTTCTCCTCTTCAGCTACTTCATCATCCACCTCTTCTTCCTCACTTTGCTTTCCTTGAAAATCAAGAATTACATTTAACTTTTCCCCCCTCACTTTCCTTATGTTCTCAGGGATCATTTTCAGGGCTTCAAACAGTGACAACCCTTCCAGTATTGTTAAATAAATAACCCTGGCTTTTTCTTTATTCAATAAATTTCTTGAGTTGAACAGAGTCACATCATTTCTGGACCCTAAAAGGAGCATACTCCAGTGAAGGATCATAGAGGCACCAGGCTCTTTTTCACCAGAACTCATTAAAATTCTTTCCGTTTCTCTACTACTAGACACAGACTCATTTCTGATCTCTAAGAACATCTGAGCTAAAACTACAATC
The DNA here is from genome assembly GCA_036184795.1 of Tokudaia tokunoshimensis. Classification (NCBI taxonomy): domain Eukaryota; kingdom Metazoa; phylum Chordata; class Mammalia; order Rodentia; family Muridae; genus Tokudaia; species Tokudaia tokunoshimensis. The sequence goes on from BTHU01000019.1 coordinate 49,788,870, forward strand.
TGTGCTTAATGTATGAGTTGAAATTCTTAATCACATTCTGGAAGAAAAATCAAAGGCTTTTTATGGAAGGTATCACAAATGTCAAAAAAAAAATCCCCTGCAGAAACATCTTTTTTTAAAAATCTGATTTATTCCCCTTCTGGCTTTTGGATATTAAAGAAGTTGGTACCTCTTATGTGAAGTATTGAGGAACAAGAAAGAAAATGGGGAAGAAATAAGGCCATTTTCCCATGTTCTACTAACTGAGAAAAAGTTCCTCAGAGTTAAGGGTGTCTACGGCAAGTTGCTTGGTAAGATGAAGATTTTTTGTTGTCCCCCCCCCCATCTGACTACGGTTTCCCATGGGTAAGATAATAGGTTAACAGGTTGATCTCTGGAGGCTCTAGCAATTTAAATGTTATTCTGTGCTATTAGATAAGGAGGCAAAAGGACAATTCTTTGCATAGTTATGTGTTTATGTTTGAAAGCTGTTAGAGTTGCAACATCCCCCTAGGAACCTGGGCTCGAATGCTTGGATCTCCCAGCTGGCGGTACTTGGGGAGGTTGTGAAGCCTTTGGTAGGTGGATCCATCTGGAGAGGGTGAGTCATGAGGGTGGGTCTTGTGGTTTACTGGGACCTGTTTCTGGTGAGTGCTTTGCTTCTTGTTGCACCGGGCTATGAGAAAGTGAATAGTTCCAGCCACATGGTCCTGCTGCCACGGAGTCTCCTATGACTACATCTTCTCTGCTATAGCGGCTTGTATGCATCTGTTGCTTTAACCTGGTATTCTCACAGCAATACTAAAAGTAACAAATGGGAGAAATAACTACCAAAAGGTAAAGAAGCACTCAAAATTCAGCTGTGAGATAGTGAGAAAATTAGAATGCAGAATCAACAGATTCCTCCTCAGAAAACAGAACAAAATGACAAACCTTGTCAATTTAACAATGAAAGACTTGCTGAAGAGACTATAAAACATATCTGTTCATAGTAACTGTCAACAATGTTGAGAAAACATTCTGGATCTGTAGGAAAACCTTATTACACAGAACCGAGGAGGCATGGTTTGTAAGAGTTTGCAATTAAGGCAGACTCTTATATCAGGCTCTTGACTTTTTTCTTTAAAAAAAACCCTACAATTTCAATTTAGCATGTTAACAAAGCAGTACCATGGCTTCCAACTTGATAACTCAGAAGTTATGTCTTAAGATCGAATCCTGGACAGTGATCATGAATTCCAAGAATTCCTGATACACCCTCCTTGAGTCACACTATGAAGGGCTGGCACGGGGTGATACAACCTGAAGGATGAGGACGATAGAATCCCTAAGCAACCAGCGGCATCCAGCCACGCTGGGCATGATGCCTATTAAGAGCTCTGAAATTTTGAGGCTGATGAGCCTGAGAAATGTCCTTCCACAGTTCCATGCTGTCCTCCACAGGGGAGCATCCCCAACACCTTCATTCCCCACAGTATCGTGTGGTCAAAGTCTCTCACACTCGGTTCTTCCAAAACCTAGCAAGAAGCCATACCCATGTTTTTTTTATGAGATTACACACTCAGTAATGGGATTTCTGTGGGCTTTGGAAGTCTGTATCTCTGGATGGGACAATACCCACTCTTCATATCATTTCTGAGAATGCATGGTGGCCACAATCTTTCAGAACTGTCTCTCATCCAGGGCTCAGAGAACTAAGGATTGCTCTGACCAAAAATGCAGACAGAATTAGATAAAACCACAAATAAAATGAACATCGTTAAGAGAAACTGAACATGAGCAATATACAGGGGAGTACTGAGCACAGCCATGAGTGTCAACTGCTGGATGGTAAAGTGCCAGGCAGAAGCAAATCAGAAACCATGTGTCTGATACATGTGGCAATGAAAGGGATGGAGCTTAAACATATGTGGAGTTCTTTGGAATCCCAAAGAAAGAGGAGAGCAGCAGCCTGAAAATGAGTCCACAGTGACAAAGACAAGCAATGAGCATAAAAAGCAACCTCAGAAAAAAGAATTAAGATCACATTAATATAAACAAATATTATTACTCACTTATCTCACTGACAAAGATCAAAATAATTTCTAATAATCAGTCTCTGCGATAACATTAATAGTTAATAAGTAATAGTTAATGCTTTCATACCCATTAGTAAGAGAGTAAAGTATATGGCAGTTTCCAAATGAGCAACTGATAACATGTAGTAAATCTCGAAGTACATTTTGCTATAATATTTCGTTTCTAAGAATTCATGGAAGGTCATAGTCACATTTCTAAAGATACACACACATTTAAGATGAATATACTTAAACAAATATTAGAGATATTTCGGATAGCCTTTAAATGGAAAAATATAAGTGAGCTGGCTATAAAGATTGATCACATGTTTTAAATTTAAAATAATATTTACATGATTTTATGAGCAAAAGAATATAATTAAAACACTCTGAATCAGTGGCCCTCGACTTTCCCCATGCTGTGACCCTTTAACACAGTTCCTCATGTCATGGTGACCCTCAACCATAAAATTATTTTCATTGCTACTTCATAACTGTAATTTTGCTATGTTATGAACTGTAATGTAAATATCTGCGGTTTCCTATGGTCTTAGGCAACCCTTAATGGAGGAAAGGGTCATTTAACCCCTTGGTTAAGAACCACTGCTCCTTGGGTCCTTTAAGGACCTTGGTCCTGGGAAGGCTCGTTGCCTCAGTGTAGGGGACAGGACAGGGAAGCCAGAGTAGGTGGGTGGGTGGGTGGGAACATCCTCATAGAAGCAGAGGGAGGGGGGATGGGATAGGGGGCTTTTGGAAAGGAAACAAGGAAAGTGGATAACATTTGAAATGTAAATAAAGAAAATAGCTAAAAAAAAAAAAAACAAAAACAAAAAACAAAAAACAAGAACCACTACTCCTGCTCTAAACTGTAAATAATGGTAACATTTGAAAAACAGGAAGTGATGAGGGCTTTTTTTTAACCTTTCACATGTAGTATTTCTCTATTATTTGGGAATTTTGTAATATATGTTTTTAAATCATAAAAATGATAAATTTAAGTTCAAGCAAGCAATAATATTCAAATTTCAGAAATAAATGGATGTATTCTTTTTACTATTTCTTGACAATTATAATGTCCCTATTGCCTTAGCACAGATATCTACTAAGATTATACCCAGTCCCAAACCACAGTGGATTTTCCTCTTAAGGAGAATTGAAATCCCCAGCAGGTCAACATCTTTTCAGATTCCTCTCCTGGCTTGTGAGGAACAATTCTTGGTCTCCTTTTGTAACAGCCTGACTCCATGTCATGGTCTGGTGGCCTTCTGGCATTCGTATCTCAGACTGGCCACAGCATTATCATCATATCTAGTAGTGGGAATGTGTGGAGGAAAGAACTAGGCAGCAATAGATGGGACCTAGGGAGTCTGCCTGGAGGATGATACCACCATGAGCTGTCACTGTGAGCGACCTAGGGCACCATCACATGCACGATTTTATTAGCAGAGGAAAACAATCAAATCACTCTAAACTGCGAATAATGGTTTTACTTACAGCTGGTCTCAGTAAAGACCTGTGGGCCACCAGGAGTTCCTCTCGTAGAGAAACAGCCTCCTAATCTTACCTTCTTGATTTTCACCCTCAGGTGTCCGGGACCCAACTCCACAACAATGAAACACCACGCTCTCCTCTTGGCTCTCTTTGCCATCTTCCAGGTACTGCACGGTAAATACCAACCATTATGGCCTTTCTCGTTATTTTTGCTTTTTTTCTTTTCCTGAAGTTTGGAAAGAAAAGCACTAAGGGATGACTGGGAAGTTACCTCTGTGTCCCCAAATCATCTACAAAACATGAGATTTTATCCCAGGTACTGCTAAAAGGAGAAGGGAAGCCAAAGAGGAGAGAGGGAGAAAGGGAGGGGGAGGGAGGGAGCGAGGGAGGGGGGAAGGAGAGAGAGAGAGAGAGAGAGAGAGAGAGAGAATTAGCTATGACTATTCCTTCGTTATACGATCGTCATGTCTTCATGACACTCCAGGTTTTCTTAGATAAGTCATCTTCAGCTACCTCTCTGCCAAATAGAGAGGATGAGCTGACAACCAAATTTATCCACTCGGCTACCATAAATGTGCACGATAGCAAAGATTCTTTCCATAGGCTCTGAACAGCGACCTCTGAGCATTTTCACCACAGCAATGAGGTCAAATTTCTCCGGACTTGATGCGAATGTTCTGTTTTGCCTTTAGCTATCAGCAGTGCATACAATTTTGAAAGACCTTGCTACCTCAGAGGAGGCATCTGCCTGAAGCAGGGAACACCCAACTGTGAGCCTTTCCGAGGACCCTGCAGGGCTTTCACCATTTGCTGCAAAATAAGAAGTTGACATGCAAGAGGGTCAAGGAAACTGGCGAGGGATCTGGGTGTGGCTCCTGTGGTCTGGGTGAGAGCAACATGTTCAAGTCTAAACCACACATTGCTCTGCCCTCGCCATTGCCGGCTATTGTGGCCAAAGAAGAGGTAGGCAGAGGGAAGGAGAAAATGCGAAGAATTCATTTTATATTATAACATTTACAAAGATTTTTTTATTCTTGCATATAACCCTTGAAAACATCCTGTCTTGTTGAGCACATTTTATCGATAAAGTAAATTTAACCAGGTTGAAAACCTTGCCAAAAAAACCCAAAACAAAACAAAACAAAACAAAAACCCCACAGACAATAAATAGAAATGCAAAGTCAAAGACTCTTCTATTTTCCAAAGATACTCTGCCTATACGGAATGTGGCTGGATTCGAAAGAGTTCACTAGTGCTGGTGGGTTAGCTGGAGACAAGCTACCGCAATGGTCAAAATGTTATGCAAAAGCTCGCTGAGTTGGTGAATGAATCACTAGCCCAGTGGCATCATGATGCTGGGCCTGAGGAGGAAGCCTCCTTAGTTTTCTTTTTCTTTTTCCTCAAATAAATGCAAAGTTTATTTTTGGGCAACTATTCTCCAAGCAGGCATATAAACAAATACTTCTACAGCAGATAGTATGCTGTCCAAGGTTTTTCAAGATCCAGTTCACGCAGGTTTCCTGGGTTATCTAACCTTACCCTTGAAGCACGGGCTGCTGGCACACCCCAGGAAGTTACTCTGTAGTTACTTGGGGGGTATACACAGTGGAGGAATACTGAGCAAGCCAGCTGGACCAAGGTTCCTCACATCCCACATCCCATCCCACCAGGTACTGACTTTCCCCATCTAAAGGTGGCCACCACCCATGGTCTGTGTCATTTGTACAACTCTAGGGTGGTACAGGCCAGCTTGCCAACCTCTATTCTAGTTGCCAGGAATCTGACATTAGTCCAGGGGAAGCAGAGAGTACTTGCTTCCAACTAGTTGGTCTTTTTGTTCTTGTGGTGAGCTCTTCCACTGGAGGTGATGAAAGTTGGGGTCCACTTCTCACCTCTCCCTTCACTGCAACTGAGATTCTTGCGTTCACACTCCAGTCTTGTAGAGTCCCCACTGCAGCAGTTAACTGAAGAGGCTTAGCTTTCTGGTGATACTCAACCAGGCTCTAGCTTCTCAGACACTACAGGAGTCGGCACAATCACAGCAAAGAGGAGTTCTTAAGTGAATTTAAATGCACCTTATTTTTAGACAACCCACATGATACAGGTTTTTTTTTTTTCTTAAAAAAATCAATGCCTCCACTCCAAATAAATCATGGTCAAAATAAACCTGAATCCAGATGATATGGTTGCTCTCCTGGACTACCATGAAGAAGGCGTGACTCCATTGATGGTTTTCTTTAAGGTTGGTTTAGAGATGGAAAAATGTTAACAAATTGGATCTATTACCTGTCAGCATAATTGGCTGCTGCTTACATCCACACAACGCAGGGACTTAGGACAAATGGGACTGATGTCATCTTGAGCTTTCATTTTGACCTCCTTGGGTTTCTATTGCTATAATAAACACCATGAGAAGAAAACTTGCGGAGGAAAGGGTTTATTTCATTTTATAGCTTGTAAGTCCATCACCCAGGGAAATCGGAAAAAAGAGCTCAAGGGAGGCATGTGGAGGCAGGAGCTGTTGCCGAGACCAGGGAAGGATGCTGCTCACTGGTTTGCTCCTTCCTGACTTCCTTAGGCTGCTTTCTTATAGAACCCAGGACCACCTCTTCAGGGGAGGCACTGCCCCCAGTGAGATGGGCCCTCCCACGTTAATTATCAATCAAGAATATGTCACACAGGTTTGTCCATAGGAGAGTCTGATGGAGTTTCTTCATTGAAGGTGACTCTTCCCAAATGACTCTAGCTTGTATCACGTTGACATAAAACTAGCCACCCTAGCTCCAGTGTTCCTACACTACCTGTAAGAACCCACTGTTCTGTGGAAATGTGGATGGAAGCCTGAGGAAAGACGGTAATTCAAATTACAGTTAGAAGCCTTCCCCTACAGGGCTGGAGTCTTGGAGTAGATGGGACTATTTTATATCTTTCATAGTCACTTATCTTGTCCTAATCTAGACATTGCCTGTGGTATACTGATCTTTTGTGTTCTGCCTCAGTGAGGGACTTGGCCTAGTTATACAATGAAAGTTGGAATGGAAAGGACATGGAGGCAGGAACTGCTGTAGAGTAGTTAGGGAATCATAAGGCGTGGAGTAAATACTAGACATACCAATATTTTTACCAGACACAATCTCATGGAAAGCAAGAGCTCACAGCTGACCTTACAACATGTGACAAGCAGTATCCGCCATGCTTCATGTCCTGATCAGTGACCACCTAGTGAAAATGCAGTGCAGGTTTGCAGGTCAGCAAGGGTTACCCTTAGCTGTACACTAGGATTTGCAAAGATGTGCGTCAAGATGTTGCATCACTGGTATCCATTCCCTATACAGTCTGTTAGGAGGAATTACCACAGGGGGTTGAGTTCCTATCTTTCTGATATTTGTATTCTTGTGACTATAAACAAACACAAAATCTTCGGGGCTGTACAAGAGGATGGAAGCTAAAACTCCAATCCAGACATTAGTTCCTTCTGGCAAGCAGCTTTGAAATCTCTAGGTTTTCATGGTAAAAAATAAATTCTATCTATTCTCCAATTCCAACCCAGTTCCTAAATGATTTTAGGGTCACCTCTGTAGTGGCAATAAAGGCTGATTTGGGGGAAATTCCTTATGATCAAGCGAATCAAATCCCTGTCTTGGTGAAGACAAAATGTTCAAATTGGGTATGTCAATCATCTAGGGAATGGACCAGTCTTCAGGAAGGTGATTCTACCTTAAGCCATGCTGAAGATAGTAGGGCTAATTAGTCCTTTAACGAGCTAATGTATTTTTCCTTCCCAGAATTCCTATCCCTTAATATACTTGCTGCAGATCTCCCTTAAGGTTCTGTTACGTTTGTGTGCCTTCCTGTCTTGACTTCTCCATTTTCCCCTCATCTGTCTTTCACATGTTGGCCTAAACCTAAGTAAGCTTCCCTTGGTGATTTCGACTTTTCATTCATTTCATCACATGGTGGGTTGCCTGCTGTGTGGCTGACTTGCATGTCAACTTAGCTCAGATGGTGGGGCTGCCTCTCCTCTCTCCTCTGTCTCCCTCCTCTGATCATCTGCCAAGATTTACAGCTAACATTCTTCATATTTTTTCCTTGAAATTCTATTAAAACTGTCCTTGAGCTTAAAAACAACAATAAATAAATAACACTCACATATTTACAAATGTAAGATTTCAAAAGATACCAAGGGAGAGAAATATGAAGCGTTGAAAGTTCTGAAACTGTGTCTTACTAAATAGTATATAAGAAACAGATTTTTCTCTGGTACCTAATGCCACCTGTTTTACAGTTTGGCTATTAAGCTCTTTTGAATTTGAGGCTGTGTTCAATCATGGGTGTCTTTGGGAGTTATCAGATTTTCTGAAATCAAGGGCCAGATGACAGATCGTGCGGACCTGAGATCCAGGTGTGTTTCACTCATTCAGCATTAGTCACTGCTATCCACACCTTTCATTGATTCACTTATGTATTGCACATCATATGTTTATATTCATTGGCAAGTAACGTTACACATACTCACAGTACAGCCTGACATGTTGACAGTAGTACACATTGTAGAATTGCTAAATCAAACTATTCATCCATGCATTTTTTTCACATATTCTTTTTCTGTTTTTAAATAAATTCATTTATTCGCAGACATCTGTGAAGCCTGCCTGCTGTGTGGTCAGTCTCTTGTGGTAATGCTTTCAGTCTCAGAACCCACTGCTTAAAATATTTTATTGATGTCCTGCCTTGAGGGTATCAGGTTAAAAAAATTACCCCTTATTTCTATCTTTCCTCAATCTTGGAACATGCTGGAAAGAGACATGCAGAAAGCACTAGAAGAAATCCTTTAATGCATCAAAGATGACACAAAGGCTCACTCTACTGACACCAAGCCTCTGGGGCAGACACACCATGTGGAACCCATAATTTAACTCTTTCTCTAGACAGAAGCCCAGCAGGCCGGGCAGAGAGCTCTGGGTTTAAGTCTTCAAGAGGATACAAACCAACAGATATTCCTGAAATTCACTACCACTTGTCACTTTTAGTTACAAACTTGTAGGATTAATACACTCAATAAATCAGGGCACACAACAATGTCTTTTTTTTCACACAGAAAACATCAGAGGTAAGATTCAAAGCAATGAGGACATGCCTCCCAGTATGAGGTTGCTCCAATTCTGTCCAAAGAAAAAAATGTATCCCACCTGCATCATGGAGGCAGTCAGCCGGGATATAGATGGTGGAATTAGTACCAGGCAAAGCTGGAGTTCTTATCAGCTTCACTGTACCCACAGGAGACTGTGGGTGTTGCCTGGAAGCCATGTGCTCTGTAAACTGCAGTCTCAGAGATTTCAACAACTTTACTTTGGCCTCTCCTGTTGTCTCACTGTTGCCTGGCTTCCTGACGCTTCTCTTAGGGGAATGGTTGGGCCCAGGGAACAGTTTGGAGAATGGAACAGAATGGGACAGAATGGAACTTATCTGAGTTTCTAGATATAAGTGAGCACTTCCAACAGCCCACTAAGCAAGAACATATTAGAACATGTTAGAGCCACCCTATATCAACCAGGAAGATGGAGACCTCAAAAACAAAAACAAAAACAAACAAACAAAAATAGCCCTTCTTCAAGAAGTAAATGTACCAAAGAAAAGTACATTTTCAATAGTAACTGTACAAATTAAAAGCTTTTTACATCCCCTTGCCCAACTTGAGAGAGGGATGTAGGCTAGGGATAAAAGAGGATGGGGGGTGGTCATCAAAGGTAAGAGATGCTAGACTCTCAAGTTCTAGAGTCAAGGAAGGCTGGTGCTTTGGGCACAGAAATAGCAAGAATCTCAGCTAAGTTCTTACCTCATTGCTGTCACTTCCTCAGCTCTGATTTGGATTAGAAGAAATGCAGGGACCATGCCACCTTAAATATCAAAGACTCTGGAGATTCCCATAGGAATCTCAACTAAGTTCCCTTAAAAAAAAATGTGTAAAGAGCTTTGCTGTCTCCTTCTGTCCATACAGAATAGGAAAGCAAGAGGATGAAGGGAGACAGGATGCCATCACCTACTGGGCAAATCTTGTTAGTAAATAATCAAGGAAACAGAACTGTGAAACCCAGGTCTTGCAAGCCTCAGAGCAGGTGGAGGCAATTCGATGTGCTATGTTTCTGCAGGACAACAGGGGCCTTGGGCTACAGGATCTTAGGAACTATGGCTGGCAGAATGGAGGCGGAGTGTTTGACCACAGTGCTTTACGTGAACAAGTCACCAAAACTTTGATTTCCAGCTGGCTGGTCCAATCTTGCATCCTCATGATGCATAGGAGTATGATCTGAACTAGGATGCATAGCATGTCTATGGTCACACAGTGAGGCATGCAGAGACAAGAAATCAAAGACCCTGCTAACTGAAGGAAGCAGCCTCCACAGTGCAGGCACTCCCAAGATTCTCAGAAAAGAATATACTTGAATACCTATTTTATTGATATTTTAATCAATTTTTAGTACAATTTAAAATTTTCCATTGTGAGTACATTTACATTGCTGACCAATCATCTCCTCTATTTATCTCTAGTGCTGTTTAATTTTGAAAAATTGTAAGTCTTCTCCCTAAAAAAATACTGTACTGGCTGGTTTTGTGTGTCAACTTGACACAAGCTGGAGTTATCACAGAGAAAGAAGCTTCAGTTGAGGAAATGCCTCAATGAGATCCAGCTGTAAGGCATTTTCTCAATTAGTGATCAAGGCGGGAAAGGACCCGTTGTGGGTGGTGCCATTCCTGGGCTGGTAGCCTTGGGTTCTATAAGAAAGCAAGCCGAGCAAGCCAGGGGAAGCAAGCCAGTAAGTAACATCCCCCTATGGCCTCTGCTTCAGCTCCTGCTTCCTGACCTCCTTGAGTTCCAGTCCTGACTTCCTTTCGTGATGAACAACAATGTGAAAGTGTAAGCTGAAAAAACCCTTTCCTCCCCAACTTGCTTCTTGGTCATGATGTTTTTGCAAAGGAATAGAAACCTGACTAAGACAAATAGCAACCCACTTAACTCTTTTATCTACCATGTCCTTTAAATAGATTGTCACTGGAAGACTTAAGGTGGGTCTTCCCACCTCATAGGATCTGAGTTTAGGGTCTGTCTTCTTACTTAAAATAACTCAATCAAGAAAAATCCCTCAAAAATATACCCATTTGCTTGGGTTTCAGTTCATTCCAGATGTAGTCATATTGACAACCAATAATAGCCATCGCAGATAAGTGGACTGATAGAGAGCTTATCCAGGCTATTGTGAATAAAGTCTCATGTATGTGTGTTCAACTATCCATTCAAACCTTTGTTTTCTCTTCTTGTAAGCATATATTTTACAAACTTGTAAGCATATATTTTTCACAACCTACTTTAATAAGGGTTCAACCTCCCCTCTAGCCTACCACCCACCAGAGGTGGTAGAAAAGTAAGGTTATTAGGATGGGAGGGGAGTGGACCTGTTTAGAAATAGTTCTTTGGGCCCATTCCAATCTTCATTGTTTTCAGTCCAGTCCAATAGCAAACACCAAACACAAATCAGCAGCTTCAATCCAGTCCACTCAGCAGATACCACACACAAATCAGCAAGGGCAGTTCAATCCAGAAGAAACTGCAAGGCACGCCAACCAGCCTGAGTCTGCAGATGTAGCAAGAAGCCATAGGAACCTCACAACTAGTTCTTTGTAGAGTTTCTCTCTATGAAGTCACCACAAGTGAAGCTCAGTAAATGTAAGTCGAACCAATACATGGGTGTTGTCAGTCAAGTGGAACAAGGTGGAGCAAAGAGAACCAGTCCTGGAGCTCCAACTGCCTATGGAGTCATATTTATATTCCTTCTAAAAACATCACATGTCCTTTCACATGTCTGCTTTAGCAAAACATCCTTTCACCTGATATCACACGACACCAAGTGTCACCATTTGACATTACTGACTTTCCAAAAAAAACCTAGAAGTTTCTTTTCACAAACCAAGTAGAATTGCTAGGTTATGTGGCAGTGCCGACCTGCCCAAGCCTCCTGCCTTTTGAAGAATCTTCATACTCTTTCTATAGTCTTGTGATATTCCACATTCTCACCTGCATGGCATGGCACAGGAGTCCATTATTTTTCCACACCCTCACTGATCTTGTTCATTTCTTTTAAATAATAGTTATCTGCGTGGGATCATGTGGTGTCTTGTGGTAGCAAGTCATTCTAAGACAGCTATATTTGTATTTTCAAGTAGATAGCCAAATTCATTGCATTGGACATTTTAAATAAACAAATAAATATACATGAGGTACACTCTGACTTCTCCTAAGGGGAACTACCAGAGTGTATGGATGGTGAAGGAACTTGCCTTATTGAGTTGCCTAGCCGTTCTGCATCCACAAATGATCTTCTTTTAGTCTGTCTGGGGACAGAAAACACCAGTTAAATTGATTCTTACAAAATTCTAAAAGGCTTGATAATTTTTCAAAATTTCTGCAAGAAAGAACTTGACAAATCCGGAAACTTTGTGTAGATATTAAGAATTATTGTGTCTCCTTCTGATGGTACAAGAAAAATGGTTTTGTTTACATTTTACTTTCAAAATCTATTTCTGTCTTCTAAAGGGTTAATCATGTCAGCCCTCAAGGTCAGCTGTTTTCAAGGATGACTAGCCTCACTGGTACCAAAATTTCAAATTCCAAAAATTAAACACTACGTGAAAATTCCACATTGAGGGCTTTGGGGATGCCTCAACAGTTAAAAACACTGCTCTTGTACAAGAACAGGATTGAGCTTCCAGCAGCTTTTTGATATCCCAGGTTCCAGAAGATCTGACACCCCTTTGTGTCCTCCAAGGGCAGCAGGCCTATATATATGACATATATACACATGGGTCAAACGCTCATACACATAAAAATAAAACAAAATAAATACGGTTTTAAAAGTTCTTTCTTTCTTTAAGTCAAGGGAAAGTCTGAATTAAAATTGCAATGAATACTCTTTTAAAATGTGTTTTGCAGGTGTTTTTTTGTTTGTTTTTTTTTTAATTCTGGTTCATTTTGACCTCTGGCCATGAGAATCTTGCCAACTCCTCTTCCATGGCATTTCAGAGGAATTCTGGCACCCTTTGCTCTATGCAGCAAAAAGATGGGTTTCCTCATGGAATGTGGATTCTCATCCTGGCACTTCCTTGAAACATCACCTCTTAAGACCTAGGGGTTATGAGACTTTTGGGGATGGAAGGGGAACCAGGAAAGTGGACAACATTTGAAATGTAAATAAAGAATATATATAATAATAATAATTAAAAAAAAAACAAAAACTAGAGTCTCGAGGTTAGAGAGATGGCTCGGCGGTTAAGAGCAATGACTGCTTTTCCAAAGGTCCTGAATTCAAATCCCAGCAACCACATGGTGACTCACAACCATCTGTAATGGGTTGATCTGATGCCCTCTTCTAGTGTGTCTGAAGACAGCAACAGTGTACTCAAATACATAAAATAAATAAATAAATCTTTAAAAATAAAAAAGAACTAGATCCTCTTCTGTACAACTGAAGGATTACTTTATTCCCAATTTGCATAAGCATCCCTGTCTTTTTATGTATAACAGAATCTGGGATCTTAACGAAAACCTAAAACCTGTCCTCTGCTGATGTGTTTTGTTTTGTTTTGTTTTGTTTTTGGTGAATTCTAGAGTAATACCACTGATTTTAAAAAAACAAACAAAAAAAAAACCCAAACAAACAAAAGCTCCCAGCTCAATTTCTTATAGAATATCTGTCAATCATTAACAACTTTGTGGTGAACATTACTGACAGGAAGGCAGTCTACGTAACACAATGATGGCAACCTTTCCCGAATACCACAGTCAAGGCCACTTTTTTGATAATTAAGTTTTTTGATAAATAAGTTCATTTTGTGTTTCTTACAAAAGAGGAACTGGGGTGTCTTGGTAAGAATGTCCTGTATGACATTATAAGATACGTTCTAAGGAAACATGCTTTTTAAAGATTATGAAACCGTTTCAAAAATTAAAGATTACAAAATCCTCTACTTCCTTGTTTTCACATTAAATTAAGGTTTCTAAAGCTAAAAATCCTAGGTATGAAGGAACCCATAAAAAATAAAAAGATGAAAGGGAAGGAATATGTATGAAAAATAAATAAAATAGTATATACCTTTTAAAGGAAGAACACGTCAGGCATGGGTTTTCATTAAGAAGAAAAATCATTTTTGTCTTAAAAGAAATAAAGTTACAGATCATTCCTCAACAAGAATGAAAAGGAGTAAGATGCATCATGAAGAAGGATAGAAAGTTCCAGCAGCAGAGAGGATCATTCATGCGAGCTGTTAAGCTGCTATTAATTTGATATGATTTGCTCACAGGGTTTAAGTAGACGAAGCTCATGCTTCACCAACACTAGGTCAATGCAAGACTTTCATTTTCTTCCAGCCTTCCCCTGAATTCTTGGTCTAAGACCATTTTATAGAGGAAATTTTACTTTATTTGTTAAATAGTCTGTCTAGAATGTCTTCTGTTTTGTTTGAGCTTCTCTAAGAAGGAGAAATATTAAATTAGGCTTATCTAGTCCCTTGAGGGTTAGCTGCATCATCTCTGAATGAACACAGACCCTGCAGTCCTCTGCTGTATGTGTGCTGGGGGCCTCATATCAGCTGGTATATGCTGCCTGGTTGGTGGTCCAGTGTTTGAGAGATCTCGGGGGTTCCAATTAAATGAGACTACTGGTCCTCCTACAGGATTGCCCTTCTCCTCAGCTTCTTTCAGCCTTCCCTAATTCGACAACAGGGGTCAGCTGCTTCTGTCCACTGGTTGGGTGCAAATATCTGCAGCTGACTCTTTCAGCTGCTTGTTGGGTCTTCTGTAGTTCAGTCTTGACTGGAGGCCCCAGGGAGTTTAGAGGTCACGAGGGGGGGGGCGGGGCAGGGGCTGGGGGGAGCACATCCACATGGAGACAGGGAGGTGGAACAGTCAGAGAGTGAATGGGGGTGGAGGGAATAAAATATGGAGTGAAATATAAATGAATTAATTAATAAATAAAAGATCAGGCTTATCTAGTATGCTGAAGTGCAGGGTGTGCCTTTCCAACACAGACAGAATCACCTCAACTCCATGGTTGAGCTGTCTTCTTTCCTCCACAGACCTATATTTTATCCTGTTGCTTTCCTGAGGGCAACAAGTGCAGCTAGGATACAAACATGAAGAGATTCACGAAAAACACTGGCCACCCATGCAATCACTAGACTAGGGATGGCTTTTCAGACCTCTGGTGATGAGCTCATGGGATTATAAAATCACTCACACAGTGTCAATCATAACAGAACTGTGTGCCTGAATGGCTAAAGCAGGAAGGTAGTGATCTTTATGATCTTTATGACTTTTATAACTGCTCTAGAATTTGGAAACTCCTGTCGACTATTTTTGCCACAGCCACAAGGATATCTGAAAAAAAAAAAAATATATATATATATATATAAAGTTATTCTCCAAACGGCAATATGGAATTGAGGAAGTCCTGGGCTTGTTTTCTTAGCACAGAAGCTTGCAAAATTTCCTCTCTCTCTCTCTCTCTCTCTCTCTCTCTCTCTCTCTCTCTCTCTCACACACACACACACACACACACACATCTTAATGGAGCTAATAAAGCACGTTGGGTATTATCAAACCTTTACGTAAAAATAATATTTTAAAATGTGCCTAGATGCTATTAGCATTAAACTTACATAAATTATCAGTTAAAATTTAAAGATTTTATAAAAGTAATCAGCCCTACTATGACCATGTTGAATAAAACCAGTGCTACCCAAAAATAAAGGTTATTTTTCTATAGAAAACTGTACTTCACCCATTGTAAAGTAAGTTTTACTCCTGAATATTTGTTGAGGCTTTGTTATCCATCTGTAAACTGGATTGAATCTTCCATTTTCTAATTTCGGTGCAATGTTAAACTGTTCTGTTCTAAAGCCTAAGAATTTAAAACAAATAACATGGTTAAAGAGGGAGCTAAGTCCCTACAACAGAGCCTGGGCAGCCCTTGTGGCTGATGGATGCATGGCTTGTATATGAAGGCTCTCACCACTGATGGGCTGTTTAATTAGGTCACCCAGAGAGGACATCTGGCTGTAAAAATCACTGCGTTGCCACCAAAGCATCTGTTTGGCAGGCTGAAGGAGATATGGGAAAGTCCCAAGGCCGGGGCAGGGGCAGGGGGTCAAAAATGCACACCACAGATACAGGATCTTACAGGGAGTTGGGTCCCATGATTAGCCTTGCAGAAAACTGAAGTGACTGTCCTCATTGTCCTAAGCCTGTGGAGATGCGGGAAAGGTTCCAAGCAAAGTCTGAAAGGCTAAATAGTAGGAATCTGGAAAAACCCGAGGTGGTCATCAACTGTTAAGAACCCTTAAAAAACTTCTCAATTTCAGGACACAGATTTTAGCAGATTAAAATCAATTAGGTTAAGTATGACCTACTATCCAAAAATTGCCAAGCAGAGAAAGAGATTCCCCCGCCCCAAGAAAAACCACAAACAAACAAACAGACGGGAGCTGATAGAAACAACAGATCTTAGTCTGAACTCTCATGAGACAATACAGTAAAATGGCACCACAGAAAATAACGACTGATCATGTAACAGCTGCTTACATTTGAAAAACGCAAACTTCACAGCAATGGCAAAACGGACCAAACGTATTTGAACAGATGTTACTCACAAGCACAATTACGGATCAGAAATTCAGCTTAACAGCTAATGGTAAGACTCGCTACAGCTGAGGACTGCTTGACTGAACTAGAGAAGCCACCCAGATGAAAACACAAAGACGACTTGAAAGCAAGAATAAAGATAAGAAGGGTGAAGCCATGAAATAGAAGCAAAGGGCTGAGAAGCTGGCATTCGACAGTCTCATCAAACATGTAGCAGTCAAGGATAGAAACGAAGCAACATTTAAAAATACATTGATTGGTGTTGGGGGTGGGGCGTTTAAAGTCAGGGCTCTCTATGGATGTGAGAAGCGCCATGCATTCAAAGAGAACAATGGAAAAAAAATTTAAACTTGACATTTTGATTTTAAACCACAAGATCAAGAAAAAGGTGACCAAAGTGGGCACTCAGCAGCAGCAGTGCCCAGCAAAGATGGGGTTCCTGCGTCTTAGAAGCCACAATGAGGCATGAGTCTGTGCTCTGCTTTGAAGGGGAAGGTCGCCAGCTGGTCGCCGAGCGCATGAGTAAGCCGGGACTTGCAAGGAATGCATGAGTGCTAAAGAACGAATGCTGAATGGGATTTGTTAGGCAAAAAACAAACAAACAAACAAACAAAAAAATAACCAAAAAACAAAAAACAAAGACAGTCATAGTTTGGAAGAAAAGTCAGCAGATGTGGATGTTAAAGCTGATTTGAAGGAAAAAAAAAGCTTCAAAGAAAAATCATGAATGAACAGGCAAGAAATGAACAGAAACTGGAGAGATGAGTCAGTGATGCCCTCAGGTGGTGCAAAACTGCCTGTAACTCCAGTTCTAGGGAATTTACCTCCCTCTTCTGGCCTCTGCAGGCACCTGCACTCATAGACAAACACATAAATAAAAAGTAAAATAAATAAATAAAAAGTAAATACATAATACATAAATACATAAATAAAAAGTAAAATAAATATTTTTAAAAATGAATACTTTTTAAAGAATGAATAATGCTTTGAAAATTCAAAACATTTATACACTACAGTTTGTCCCTTAACAAGGTCATAAATATGTATAATGGATTTTTATTTTGTTATCCAGGTTTTTTTCTTAACTTCAGGACTTGTTCTTCTTTTAAAAAGCTTTTGAAGCCTCTAAATAACTTTAATTTCCTAGATTTCTGCACTGGTCTTTATTCTAATCAAAATAATCAGAAATAGTTAAGTGGTTACAAATAATAAATAAACTTTATGGTTTTGATATAAATACTTTATGAACAATAGTGTTTTCAAACAGTTACACTTACTGGGAAGAGTAGAGTTGGTTTCTAAAGTCACTTTCTTCTGAATTAAAGATGGCTGTCTTCTAAGCTGTCACTAGCCAACAGAAAGTTGTTAATGCTAAAAGCTTGCCGCTAATAGCAAATATTTGTGAGATAATAGTACACTATCTAGTGTAGTGAAGTACTTAGAGTCAAGAGACACATTGCAATATAGTTTTGGTTTCACCGTATACAAACTTTGTCACCGTATTAATACTTCTAAATTAATTTCCTTCGATTCCTTGGGGTTAGCATCTGTGCCTCAGCCTGGTAAGATTAATTTCCTTTTACCCATAAGGAAATCACAATAATCACAATATGTTCCTTGAAACTGGTCCTGATATCTAAGTGAAGAAAGTGTGTAATCAAGGGAGAAGAGGAAAAGACCCACAAATATTGAGTCTGCCACTTCCCAAGACACTTCTTACAATGATTCATTGAGGAAAGCCCCTCAGATTTCATGCACCCAAGGACTGTGTGGGGCTTAGCAGTGCAAGAGCCAAAAACATAAAACTCTGTCAGTCATGGGACTTTGCCATCATCTGAAGAGAAACCTGAATCAGCAGGGTTCTCTGAGAAGTATTCGACAGCTCTCATTGGTCCATGTGGCCAGCCTCCACAAGAACGAATGGAAAGGGAGCCTGCAATGGAAAAGGCCGGGAGTGGGGTGCGTGTCCTATATTTCTGGAGACATGAACAACTGTATCCCAAGAGAGAAGAGATCTCTCAAGAGATCTTGAGAGGTAGGCAGAGGTTTTTATTCTCTTTAGGCATTTGGGCAATGCTCTTGATTACTGTGAAACTAAGATGTTTGAGTTGAGATAGGAGGTCATAATTCTTAAATGAGAGCATCTAAAAACAGCCCTGCGAACAACAGAGGCTTTTCATACAGCTGATCTCCAACCTTGTCATTTTTCACTTTTACTATTTCTTTGTATTTGTTCTTTCCTAATCCTTGATCCACTAGGGGCTAACAGGAGAAATACCCTTAGCCACGCATCCAGTGTTAAGCACTGTTCAGCCCGTTGGTTATCCATTGTTTGTTGTATATTTTAACCTGCAGTCTCGACACAACATTGTTCCCCCCTACCATGTGCAGTCATGTTGATGAATCCTGTGAAAGAGAACCCGATATTCTGCTCAACATTGCCCTTGTGTTTTCCAGGGACTTCAAGGCATTTTCCACTGAAGTGGGTGCCATGAAATCACTTTACCTTCTCATCTCTGTTAGCCTCTTGATTTCTCAAGCCATGGCAGGTAAGCCATAGTCAGTGTCCATCTTTTTAGCTCCAGTGAGTTCAGCTTCCCTAAGGATGCATCTAGGGAGCAGTAACCAGTTTAGGGTGGAAGGATGTTAAAGGGAGAGTCTCACAAATCGTGTTTTCACACTAACCTTGAGCTGTTCAGAAATGCTGAAACCTCGAAAGAATGGGGAAGGGGACTTTTCTCACTCCGGACTTTTATCATCCCTCTACTGATGTGACCTTGAACAAAAGCAGTCTTTACCCTTAGCCATGGCCTGAAGACATTGCATTTAAGGTTTGGCTGCATGGACAGGAAGAGAAAGCTTAGAGCCTTATAGAAGAGGACCATGCACACAGTTGGAGCCATGGCACTGTGGAGGAAACTTAGACAATTACATTCTGTATCTTGGGAAAAGAATGCCAAATGTGGAATGAAGGGGAAGAGAGAGGTTTGACTTTCCACATACTGTTCATCTCTCATATCCTCAAGGGGCTTCAGAGAATTTTGACTCCTTGATTTGGGAGGTCATTGAAAATTTGGACCTTGTTTCCTGCAGCAAGTTAGGTGTCCTCTACACATATTAGTACCCCCCAATCCCTTACACTTTCCTTACCTTAAACAGATAAGAGTAAATATTTATCTCCTCTGTCTTCCTGTTAAAGATTCATTGAGCTTCCCAGGCAATAAATTTGGAAGACCAAATAGACAATGTGCTCAGGATTTGGGAACAGTTTGGAGCTCCCAGTGCTTTACATGTGAGGCACCTGCTTACAGCATTTGGGTGGATGTGAGTTGGGACCAGGAAGCGGGAGGTAACATTACAAAGTTTCTGAGTTACACTGGAGTAATGGTGATACTCAGGATCCCATGATAAGCATGTCAGTGAAGTATCTCTACTATGGCCATAGTTCTAGTCATGTCCCCTCCAGTGTGTGGAAAAAATGATGCCAAACTGGTCTGTGGAAATGGGGCTGAGGTCAGGTTAAGAGGACGGGATGGGTAGACCTTGTATTCAACCCTGGTACTGGTTTTCACATACGATGGGCATACCCCAGAAAGCTACTCTGAGGCTAATACGAGTCACGTCGGGGACATCTGCTGTCTGAATTATGAAGTTGGTAGCTTCTGCTGGTGGTTCATAATAGACATACCAGACCGCAGAGGGCACCACAGCCCTTGCACTTGGTATAAGCTTTCCTTGTCCTCCAAGTAAGAGGCAAGCAGAAAGTTACATTCAACCCTGAGTAAGGTGAAAGTTGTTTTTCTGGCTAGGAAATCTCCACCTTACGTTGCACCTGATGTTCTGAGTCCTTTATTCATGAAATTAGAAAATTAGATCTACAATCTCATTCTCTTATGACACCTACATTACAAAACATGGGTTTGTAAGCCTGGGAATTATGCATAGATTTTCAAATCTTTGGGGCATATCATATATCTTCAAATGTTTTACTATCTGTGGGAAACAAGCTATTGTATTATAGTCTCAATGATATTCTGTCCTGGGAAAATGAAAGTATAAAGTCTTAATATATCTGCTTCAAAGTTGCAGTTTTGAGCAGCTCTATGACAGAGCTGTAGTAGTATATATAGAGGGTCCATGATACGTTGGTCCTATAGGAACACTTGAAGATTCTCATCCTTGACATTATAACACAAATACTGTCATTTATACCCAGCTCCTGAAGATTGTAAACAGGAAAGACAGACTAAGTGGAAAGATTTGGTGCAGAAGAAAGTCACCTTCATCAATGCCTTCATCAACTGTGAGTCCGTGGGTTCCTGATCCTACTGGATGGTATAGATTTTTGCACAGGAAGCTTGAGAATTTCTCCCTAAAACAGCTTCTGTTCCTTCTACAGATCATGAGCACCGGTACTGTGACTCTCCTACAAGCGTGTGTCTGAGGAGGAAAACAAAGTGTACTCGTATGCCAGGGTTGTGCCCTGGGAGGAGCTTCTGCTGTATGAGAACCATGACCTGAGGAATTTACCTTTCCCATCCTTCCTGAATTATACCAGAATACTGAGACCCCCGCCCCCTTGTGTCATTCTCTTTATTTACTGATTTTTAATCAACCATTGAGTACCTATTATGTATCTGAACTGTGCTGGTGAGTTGGAGACATACATAATCCAAGGTCAACTTTAAAAAGAAACTCATAGGCATGGAAACTGTATCCAGGGGCAGATCAAAGTCATCTACCTGGTAAGGTCACACCTGAGCCGAATCATAAGAGTTAAGGGCTATCTGGGCAAAGTTGAAGTGATCTAAATATTTTCTGATGTGAAGGGAAAATAAGTATGGCTTTCACACCAGAATTATGATGGCTATCATGGGGGAATTTGGAAACTAAGCCATGAGAGACAAAACTTGCAAAGGACTGGTTGACATTTGGAGCGCATCAGATACCACACTAGGTGCATCTAGTTTGTGTTTTGTATTGTGAAGTAACCCTGAAGAGTTTTTAGTGGTGTGGTAAAGGATTGGAAGGCTAGAAACAGAAGCCAGTTAGTATATTATACAGCTTAAATGTAAATATTTGTGGGCATGGATTCAGGGTATGGATTAAGATCGCGCCAAAGACATTCAATTGGGTTTAGTGAAGAGACAAGGATGAATGGAACAGGATAGCATAATCCTAGGACTTAGGCGGTGGAGGTAGCAGGATGGGGAGGTTTAAGATCATCCTCAGCTACATACTTTCAAAGTATCCCAGGCCACATGAGACTCTGTACCAAAAAACAAAGGGAAAATAAAGGATATTCAGGAAGTGGTAACATGAGGTTTAGTCCTTAGAGATGCAGAATCTGGAGGAAAACGTTCCTTGTTGGCTAGTGGAATAATGGACACTTCCAGGAAATTAAGTTCTGTTGTGGAGTCCTAAAGTGTGACTTAGGCAGGAGGCAGTTATTTAAGAGACCTCGAGACATCCTCTCTGGCAGAAGAGGTAGTGTTCACCCATGGGAACAGAAGGGTAGCAAAGAATGGGTGAGGAACAGTCACCTTCAAGGTGTGGACAGTTTAGACATTGAAAAGACATTGCCCAAGTTTCTGGTGCTGAGGGTGCTAAGCAAAGAGGGAGATGAAAGCCCTCTGTGGGATTGAAGTGAAGCCTATGGGGCTTTGCTTGTAACCATCCTGGTAAGCTGCCTTCCTATGTACATTTCAGTTGCAGCACAAACTTGCTGAAGTTCTATGAGGTTAAAACCATCTTAGCTGTATCTTCAATTATGATGTCTCCGAGGTATCCATGCTCAGTTTGAGTATAGATCATTGAATATTGCATTTGGCCTCTTAGAATCTATCTTTGTAGGATCAGTTGAGTTTTTAGAAGGTTGATTTTTTTTTTCCCTACTCTGCCTGGACTGTGAAGAGCAGTCACCCCAGAACGGGTCACAAGCCCTATTGGTAAGCATTGATGAATTCTGAATGCTCTGGTAAAGGGACAAAATCTGAATTCCTTAGGTTGCCAAATGGCATGTAGCTCAGTGAGTTATAGAAAATAATTTATGAAAGTACAAGGGTAGCTTCTCAAAGGCAACTTGGCCAGCTTCCTGAGGGTTCATGGGGACAGTCACTTGTGACTCCATCTCAACTTTACAGATGTTCATGTAACTCACGTCTTAGTTATTGTTCTATTACTGTGATTTAGTGCCATGACCAAGGCAAG